>WAAE01003772.1:5821-27597 GCA_013400495.1 Nicator chloris | reverse complement strand
GAAACTGTGATGGTAGCAGGAAGGTTTGAGACAAAAGACGGCAGATGTGACTTTTCAACCTAATAGCTATTCTTCCTGATACTGAATGTTTTTCTTCTTGCTGTCACAATACATCCAATTTTTTTAATAGCGTAATTTACCTAGTGATGTATTTATCAAAAGCGATGTTTGTACACAGGGTTTTGTTAAATTAGAAAAATCTGAATTGCTCCTCTTAAAACATTCACTTGTTCTGAGTGGCTGATTTTTTTTTTCCCTGCCAATATACTGATGAATTTTTACTGATATGTCCTGGATCAAGTATTTTGTTAGTTAGCCATCTGTCTAACCCACGTCCAGCCTTGCTGCAGGAAGTTCTGTGTGTGTTTGTTGCACGGGCGTGTAGCTGTGGTAATGCAGCTGCTCTCCACTCGTGCAGAATTCCCTGGCCCTGCTCTTCCATCCGGCTACAATCAAGACTGTGTCCTGGCAACACATGAGGATAATTCAGTCCCTCATGTGCCAGGGAGAGCACAGGCGAGCCCTCAGGTACTTGCAGATGATGAAGCCGTCCATGGCCAGCAGCAGTGAAGTGCGGCTGTTCCTCACCGTCTTGTTGTCCAACAGGTAAGGAAATGTCCCCCTGTTCTGGCGTTCAGATCTTGGGAAATGTGGAGAAGTGATGATCCAAATGGGGCTGCCCTCGCTTTCCTTTGATCTGGGAAGGAATCCCATCAGTGTGGGGCATCTTTCTGGCTCCAGTGTTGCCATTCCTTTCCGTGTCCAAAACCTTAACTGCAGGTGCATGGTGGAGGCTTGGGGTCTGTTGCAGCAGCACACCACGAAGCTAAACATAGAAGAGCTGCTGAAGCACATGTATGAAATCTGTCAGGAGATGGGGCTCATGGAGGATTTGCTGAAGCTGCCCTTCACAGACACAGAGAAAGTGAGTTTGGAGAAGAACCAAAAAACTCTTAATTGTCCCTTTGGCAAGAGAAGAGGCAGCATGGTAATGGATGTTTGAAATGTGTTATTTCTCCCAGGAGTGTTTGGAGAAGTTTTTACAGACCAAATCTGGTGTTCAGAACCATGAATTCCTGTTAGTCCACCATCTGCAGCGTGCCAACTACATCCCAGCACTGCAGCTGAATCAGTCCATGAAGGCCGGTCTGATGGTAAGGGTAGATGTCCTGCTGTGTGAAGTTATGAATTAAATGTTACAGACCATGGTTGACTCCAGTTTAAAAAGTTTGTTTGCATCTGTGGAATAAATACCTATCTTTTGTTTTCATTCAGATCCTCATATCCCTCTCTTATGTGTGGTTTAGGTTATGGAAGTTATTTGTGTTTCTTGTTTCTGTGGTTTGTGTTGTTTCTGTGAAATAAAGAGTATGTTCTATGTCATGTCTTGTATCTTGCTTTTACCTGAGAGCAGTCTAGGTGCTCCACAGGTAAAATTTGCCTTACAGGTTTTAGCTGTGAGGGAGTTGTTTGGGGTTTTTATGTTTTCGGTATTTTAACTGGTCTTCCTTGCACTTACCTGAAACCACCAGGTGAAGTTGTTGTGTACTCCTGTGTGGAGCTTGGACCTTGCTGTGGCTCTGTGTAATGGATTTATTCTCCTTTGTAGAGCAAATTTAGGCTTTAGTAAGAGACAGCAGAGAGACTGCTGTGCAATGAACTGCTGTGCAACTTGTAAAGTGTTCACTTCTTGCTTTACGCATTTCCTTTGTCAGAATGATCGTGATCCTCGCTTGAGAGAGAGAGCAGTTGCCAGAAATTCTCTGTTAGACCAATATGGCAAGATCCTTCCCACAGTTCAGAGGAAGCTGGCAGTAGAGAGAGCCAAGCCGTACCGTTTGCCTTCATCGGTCTGTAGAGAAGGTAATGTTAGAGAAGGGAAACACGATGTGCAGCCTGCCATCACTTGGGTTACACAAGGCTGATACTTTTCCCTCTTGCTTTTACAGTCCCAAGGCCAAAGCCATTATCAACAGCAACAAGGCAGGCTAATGCAGGAAATGTGCATACAAGAGCAACTTTCATCAGTAAAGTGTTGTCCAAAATTGGAGAAGTATGGTTAGGAAATGAGCAGAAAACAAATACCTCACAATATGATAGGTAAGCAGCCTTTTATAAAAGTTCGTCTTGAACTATGTGTTTGGAGAGGGAGGTGGAGAGAGAGTGATTGAGTGAGTGATAGGGAGAGAGAAAGAGAATTCAATTTGAATTGTGTTAGTTTTTTGGTGGGAAGGTGCACTTGAACAGAGCTTTGTTTTGCTTTTTTGCACATATAGTATATAACATCAAAGAATCAATTCATCGTAAGTAGTGTTTGGAGAGGTTTTCTGCTGTGATAATCTGTATACAAATACATGTATTTACTTTATGGCAAATGTGTTTACAGTGTTTAAAACAGCTAAAACTGTTTATCACTACAATGAAGCTCTTGGTGTAATGACTTTTATAGACTTGTTTGTGTGATCACATAATAATCTTTTACCAGTTCCTGCTTGGTTATTTAAAAATAAGCAGAATTACAAAGAGTGGAGAAGAGGCTCGTAATTGTCAGATGATTATCCTACATGGGGTGTCGTTAAATAAACTTTTAATTCTGGTTTGACTGGTCTTTGAGGGAATTAAAATCAGTTACATTTTTGTTTTCCTTCTAGTCCCAGAACTACAGAGCCAGCAGTCAGTACTCATCCTCTCCCTGGTGCAGAGTTGCCTGATGCATTTCTTGGGACACCTATTACAAAACTTTCTCAAAAGTGTTCAAGGTATAGTAGATCTACAGACTTTATATTTCAAATTGGTATTGTTTATCACGTATATACATGTGTGTCTGTGTGCTTTTTTGGTTTACCAAGGATTCTGTTGCATTTAGGTTTGTATCTCAAAGAAAAAGTCAACTTAGGGATAAAATTAGGTGGACAATTTGAAATAGTCCCTACATTGAAATGTAGATGAGTTTTCTCTACTGCTGAGAATTAGGTCACTTCTGCAACTTAAAATTGGGGGATTCTGACAGAGATAGAGATTTAGGAAATTAGGTGTGAAATGTAAAGAAATAATGAAAAAATGCCCCAAAGTGCCTGTCACTTGTTTGTGGGACAGATAGATCACCTCCAGCAGTGAGGTTGTATTTCTTGTTCATGGAATGTTTTTGTTCTGCATCACCTGAGATGATCACAGCATGCTTCTTTTCATTTCTTTATTGATGTTCCTAGTTGTAACTGTGTATTTTAACAGGTTGCTGGATTTGGTGGTTCGTCCTGTTCCTTCCCGCTCTGTGGCACAGGACGAGAGCCGGCAGTCCCCATGCACGGCTTCTGCTTCTTTTGTGGCATCCAGCCCCCTGAGAGCAAACACACAGCGCTCCAGCTCCCAAAAGAACCTGCCAAGAGCCTCAGAGTTGAATTTACTGGCAACTCCTCGTGTGGTCAAGGTTTGTGTTTTAAAAAGTCGGTAGCAATCAACCAAACCCAAAGCTTGTGAGCTTTGTTTGAAGTGAAATCACCAAAGTATTTAGTAGAAATGCTTCTGGATTGAAATTTTCAGTATGCATATGGTTATTGTATACACAGCCCTTTTGGAAGGAGTAAGTTGGTAACAGTAAATTTTTAAGCAGGAAACTCTAGTTCTCATCTGATGGCAGTCGACAACTTTGTGAACTAAATAGCTTTATGAACTAAATTTATTTTCATTGTATGGAACAATTCCATCTTTCCACCTTCTTCTGAGGAGGTACCATCCATACCAGTGAGCTAGCTTCATCCTCCTCTTTTGAAACCCTTTCAATACTGTAAAATAATCTGAGATAAGAACAGCTGAATGCTTCTACATGAAGATGTGTAGGTATTTTTGCAACAGTGTCACTTCCTCTTCTGCGCAGCTGATTAATTGGTGGAAAAAAAAGCTGTGGCTGTTGCTTTGCAGAATTGCTGTCAGATGCAGTGACTGAAAACACTGTTGTGCAGAGTAAAGTTGAAATTGTGTGCCTTTTATAAGAGCAGTGTAGGAATTGCAAAAACTAGTGGGATAGGAGATAACCTGGCAGAAATCAAGATGTCGTACCCTTATTTCCTGAAGAAGTAATTGTGAAAAATAACTTCTATTTTGTTGGCATTACAAAGACGAACCAAGGGAAATATAAAAAGCATGCATTTTTATCTTCAAGATGTTCGTATTTTTGGTAAAACAGTGCATAGGCAAAACTTTCTGCTGCTATAAACCCAGTTTGTAATTTAAGCTAATTTAATTTTTGTAACTTAAGTACAGTGTGCTGCTTTGAAGATTTAACTGGTCTTAATTTAAGTGTTTTTATTTCTTTTCCTAGAGAGCTAAAGTTTTGGCCTCGTCTTCTGGTTTTCCTGGGTTTACTCCTCAGTCTATTCTCAGGTCCAGCCTTCGCACTACACCCCTAGCAACTCCCTCTGCATCCCCAGGACGATCAGTTACTCCTCCTCTACGAGCAAAGGAACCTAGAATATCTTTCAGGGAAGAGAGCTCGCATGCAAAGTGGACTGTTGGGGTAAGCTGGGCTGCAGCTAGTGAGTTTTGCAGATAATGCTCTGCTGTAATTTAGACTTCAAAGTTTGCCCAAGCTCCTTATACTGAGAACCTGGATTGTGAATCAGAATGGCAGAATTTGGTAAAAAAAAAAAAAGATTGTATTGTGCTAGACATTCTGTAACATCATGTTCTTGCAGGACCATATTCATAACAAACATCAGGGACCTTAGTGGGTTTTATTCAGATGTTGTTAGGACCTCTGGTTATTCAGAATGTTAGTTCACCTTTCAGCTGTACCTTTTCAAAGGGTAGTGTTGCAGGAAGGTAAGGAATGTAGGTTCCTTACATTCCTGAGACTCGTTTGGGTTTGTTAAATTTTGCAAATTTAACATCTGATAAAGTAACAAGTCATAAAGATGCATTGACTTGCAGTCTGTCTTTTTGCAATGTTGGGTTTACTTAAATGAGGGTAAAAAGAGACTCGTGATAAAGAGAACTGTAGTGTTTTGTTCTCTCAGCCCTAAAGTTCTCAGGTTTGCTTCTTGCCTTGCACCAGGGATAGCATCCGTGTAGTTTTCAAATGCAGTGGGTCCATCTGACCAGCTGTGGTCCCTTCTGCTCCTGCAGCTGTGTAGTTGGATTCTGTGGTTCAGCCCAGGCAGTTGCCAGCATAATGTACCCAAATCAGGGGCACAACAGTGGCATGTGCTGCTGTCCAGTGTGGGAGCAGCTCATGTATGTTACAAGGAGCTACTCAATTGTAACAAGATGAGCTCTCTCCTGTATGAAATTCTTACTAATAGTGGCACTGTGGCCAGATAAATTTACTTGTTCCATGCCACAGGCATAGTTGAACACCAGCATATTTTAGTAGTGCATATGGGTTGAAAGAGCAAGCATAAAATAAAGAGATCTTGAGTTAGGATTTTATTAGGAAAAGCTTTGTCGTTCTGAAAACACACTAGTAAATGTGAAGAGCCTTGAGATGACAGTATGAGCAAGACTGATTAAATTCTTCAGTATCATGGAAACTCAATAAGCAATCTAAATTGTGATTAATTTTTACACTCAGCCAGAAATCGAAGATAATGCTAGAATGAGAATTAATTTTTCATTGCCTCATTAAGTGGCGTAACTTAGAAATATCAGTATTTGTTGGGTTTTTTTGTTTTGCTTTTGACTCATGTTGCTGATCTGAACTTTTTTTTTTAGATGACAGAAGATAATAAAGCACTATTTGGAGCTTCATCTGAGCATCATCATGGCTTGGGGGAGGATGCTTGGTCTGAAAGTAGAGCTAAACAAACTCTGTTTACTCTGAACAATCCTGAGGATGATCGTGCTGAATTGCAGGAGTCTTCAGAAAGCATACCTGGAGATGATTTGGAGAAGATGGATGTCAGCAAGGAAAATAGTAACTTCTCTGTCAGATCAGACCAGACTACTTTGGAGTATCATGATGCAAAATCACCTGGTGATTTTGAAGATGATGTCATCTTTATAGCTGCTAAACCAGCTAATTCTTCCACTGAAGAAACAGTTGATGTTCAAGAATTGGAGAAGGAGGAAGAAAGTGAAATGGTTGAAGATAAACCTTTCCAGAGCAGACAACCAGATCCTTCAGGACGAAGAAAAGAAGCAGGTGTGTTTCGTCCTGTGATAACCTAGGTTTCTGAATTTTTCAAGTGTCTTCAAAAGATAGAATTGTTGATGAGTGCAGCAGTTAATGACGAGTTTGTACAAGTGCCCTAGGCTTTTAAAACTTCAGCTTCTGATTGTATTTTGGGCATACTTCTATAATTTGCAGGAGTTTTTAGATTGTTTGACTGAAATTATACATAAGGCTTCTTGTTCTACTGGAAAGAAGAACACAAGCCATCCGTGCATTTGAAGTCTTGGTAGCATTATTTTGTGAAGTCCCTGTCCTAGATGAAATGCATAAAGGATCACTTTAAATTCATATGAGCAGTTTAAAAGAAGTGATATTGAGTGCAATAGGGAAGTGATTCATCTCTTCATTTTTGTAGGATTTGTGGAAGAATCAAATGCTGAAAGTCGTACCCTTCCTGAGCATAAGTCAGTGTTTAAAGCTGCTGAGGCTGCAACTTCTGGGGCCGGAAATGAAGGGTGAGCTTATGACGTAGATACATCTTTGGGTTCACACAACATAGCTGCTGGCTTTTCTGTGTTTGAAAACGGATTTTGACCTGGGATTAGTTCTTTCCTGTGTTCTTATATGTAAGGGCCTATCTGTGACCAAAAGTAATCTGGCATGAATGTAATGCACATTGAGTAGCTGTCAGTTGGAGCCTTTTTTCTCAAATCATTGCAGACCCCAAAGTATGATGATAAAAACTTCATTCAACAGTCCCATACAGACCTTGTGAGAGTTACTAAGCAGATTCTGTGAACATAAGCCCTTTTTTTTCTGAAAATTGTGTAGTTAAAATGAATCCTGAGATTCCTGTAACTTCAGTGGATTTATTTTGGAGTTTGAATGCTTTCTGACAGTATTTTTTACAAGTAATTTCTGTTTGCTGTGTGTGCTCAACTAGCATTTGTTTATGGAAAGGGAAGCTGTCTTCTCACGAGGTACTTTAAAAGCCGCAACTGCTGAGTGATACAGACAGAATGTCAGCAGTGAGAGAACCCTTAATTTCAAGTGGTGACTTTCACCTGTACAGACATTGTTCAGTTGGTTCTGAACCTCTGTTATTGAGTTGCCTTCTTTCTACGGAAGACAAATAATACATTATTCTGCAATACACCTCTGTTAAGTTATTATCTAGTGTTGGATAGCTAGAAAGAATTTTAAGTACTTGATATGTTGCATAAAGTGAGTTACAAAGTGAATTACAAATTGAGTCACAAATTGAATATGTTGATAGAGGAATTTCTAATTTTTCTTGTATTTTTTATGGTTTGAAACGTGAAGATTTTACAGTAAGGAAGTAACTTGTAAAGCTCTTAAAGGTTTGTTTTCAAGCTTTATGATTAATTTCTCTCTTTCTTTTCATGAAGTGAAAGAACCTACCAGGAGTCTGAAATGATCTCTTCATCAGAAGAAAAAGCCATACTGGTTGCAACAAATCCGCAGCTCACTGAATCCCCGGAGGCAGACAGTGAATGTATGTTGAAAATGTTCTGTGTGTTAGGGTAGCAGAGCTCCTCAAGTGAAATGTGTAGTTTGCCATACCACTGTAGGTGTCTCAGACTGAATAGTAGTAGCATGTTACTGCTAACTTCCATTAAACTAGAGAGAACACACTCCTTAAAGAAAGTCCTTGTACAAAGTGCATAGTGAATCTTTTCGTTCTTGATCAAAATACTGAGATGCTGGTAGAACTTAAAGTATTGTAAGGAGAGATGAGTATTTATTTTAATGTTGTACACGACTACCAATTTGTGTGCCACAGGATGTGGTGCTTGATTTATTATTTTAAAAGATGATGCATCCTCAGTATTCAGATTGAAGCAGCTATCTACAAGTTGTGCCTTTCCAGCCACATTTTCCTTTTTTTCCCCTCTATGGACTTGACAGCTGATTTTCTCCTCCTTCTTTCTTGCTGTGGGGCTGCATCCTTTACCTGATCTGTAGTTGTCACAGTTTAAACCCAGTTGACAACTAAGCTGCACACAGCCATTCACTCATTTCCCCTGGGTGAGTGGGGAAGAGAATCAGGGGTAAAGGTGAGAAAACTCATGGGTTGAGATAAAGACACCTTAATGGGGAACGCAAGTCTTGCATGCAAGTCAGGCAAAATAAGGAATTCATTCACCACTTCCAGTCGTCAGGCAGGTGTTCAGCCATCTCCAGGAATGCAGGAAGATGGGTCATGGGAAGACAAACACCGTAACTTTGAATGTCTCCTGCTTCTTCCTTCTTTCACCTGCCTTTTGTGCTGAACATGATGCCATATTTTATGGGATGTCAGTTGGGGTCAGCTGTCCTGGCTGTGTCCCCTCCCATCTTGTGCACCCCCAGGCCACTCACTGGTGGCATGGTGTGAGAAGCAGGAAAGGCCTTGGCTGTCTGTAGGTGCTGCTCAGCAGTAACTAAAACATTAAAACATCCCTGTTACCAACACAGCCTTCAGCACAAATCCAGAACAGAGCAGTACCAGCTACTATGAAGAAAATTAACTATCCCAGCCAAAACCAGCACAATAGTTTTAGCTTTTGGAGAAAGCACAATATATGTGGTAGGACGGAGAACCATATTGTTGGCTCTTGCTAGCTCTGTTACTTCGTTTTGCCTAAACTTATGTCATTTATATAAAGGTTCAAGTAAAATTGCATCAATCTCTTCTAGCTGTGATAAGTATCCTTGACAGTGAGGACATGGTCAGTACTCTGTCTGAAAATCGCCTTGAGGGCAAGTGTGTGGATTTACCTGAAGAATGTAACCCTGCAGCAGCTGAAGTTGAAGAAGTCCCTGTTTCTAACAATCCTCCAAAAACTGAGGAAATTAATGTAAGTAAAAAATTTTCCCATTTTCTACAAAATAGAAAACAGTTTGCAAATTGAGGACAGATCTGTTCTACTGATAATTAGGACACACTCAAAAAAGTGTCTGTTTCTTGAGCTGCCTATAACATGAATGAGCTCATTTTGGTATCAAGATAGTTCTTCAAGAGATGGAGGTATTTAGAAAGTATGTGTTGTCTCATGCAATCCAAGTGACTCCTCAAAGTGCGGTGTTGAGTTGTTGGATGTGATACCTGGCCGGTCTAAGTGGTGCAGTCAGAACTATCATGAGCAAAGCTTTAACCATTGGGGACCCAATTGTGTTTTACCCTGTTGGAGGCAGAGTGGGTCACTGGCTGTGGAGCAGTGCAGAGGGCACTGCACTGTGATGGTCACTGCTGGTTGTGTACACACCTTGTGTTGGAAAACTGCTCCTGGTCATGGGCAGTGGCAAACGGTCAGTTCTGAACAGAAAGATCAGAAACAGAGCATGTGAATTGCACACAGGGACTGCTCTGGTCCCTGTGCCTCAAATACATAAGCTCTCAGCTGTAGTGTAAAAGCACTTCGTTTCACATTCGGGGTGGTCTTAAGGGAACTGTCCTCAATTTCATCTAGCTCAGTGTGAAATTAGTCTATTTGGTATTGAATAAAGTATTAACAGACATTTTTTAACTTCAGGTTATAGAAGATACCTCAGAACCAGCACCTGAAACATCACTATACAGTGAGCTAGATCCATCAAGCAATCTTCATTATAGCTATGAAAATATAGAGCAACAGTTTGCATGTGATTTGCCCGATAATAAAGATAGTGAATGTGATGCAGCTGAGGGAGATGGAGACCTTTTTCTATCTCAGAGTAATTTTACCTTAGTTTTGGAAGGAGAAGAAGGGGAAGCAGAGATGGGAGACCCTACATCTAAACCACATGACACAACAACAGAAGAAAAGCCTGTGACCTGTTTAGAAAATACTGAAAGCCAGGAACATGTTACAACCTCAGTGTCTACTGTAACTGGTGATCAGGAATCTCAAAATATTGCAGAGTCACTCCCATATGTGCCTGAACCTATTAAGGTTGCCATTGCTGAGAACTTACTGGATGTAATCAAAGACACAAGAAGTAAAGAATTTACATCTGAAGTAGTAGAACAATCTATTCATGAAACCATAGGTAAAAAGGTAACTAGATTCCAGAAGGCAAAAGCTCCCTTAACGCCTGTGCTAGAAGCAGTGGGAGAGGAAACCAGCAGACATCCTTACGGCATTGCTCCAAGGACACGCACAAGGGGACAGCTGAGTAGAAGTCCAGGAGTGCTGTCAGCAGGCACTCAGCAGCTGCTGAAGACAGACAGCCCAGCTCTGCTTGGACTGTCTCCTCGGAGAAGTACCAGGCGAACAAAAGAAGCATCTGAGACTCCCAGACTCCAAACAGAGGAGAATGCTCACCAGGAGCAAATACCTGTGTTGCCTGTTACTCCTAGGAGAGGTAGGAAACCTAAACTGTCTAATTTAGACAAAACAGAAAGCAGCCATTCTGATGGACAAAACTTGTCAGACAGTACGCAGCCTGTTACTCCCAGAAGAGGATTAAGGAGAGCAAAGGAAGCTGCATCTGAACTCCAAGAAGAGGCTAATGAGGAAATGCCTCTTGCTGAAGGCAGTATTATAGCTTCTTTCACTTCCAAAAGGACTAAAGGAGGAAAAAGTTCAGCTGGAAATCCAGAAACTGGCAAGACTGACACTGATCATAAAGTAAAAACAGCAGTTAGTCCCAGTAGAAGTGCAAGAAAATTGAAAAGCTTTAATTTACAGTTTACTGAAGATACTGTCAAGGATCAACAGGTGCAGCTTAGTGACCAACTCCTTTTACCTGTGCCAAGTAAAAGAGGCAGAAGAAGAAAGATAAGTTCATCAGAAGTTTCAGAAAATTCTGATCTTGATGTGTCTAAATTATCGCTTCCTCAAACAGAATTTAAACTTCCTGTCACGCCTAGAAGAAGTGCTAGGAAGGCAGCACAGAACCTCTTAGCAGACCCAGAGTCTACCTCTTCTCAGGAAGACATACATTCAGGTGAGAAAGTAGAAGTCCTTGATACTCCTAAGAGAAGAACTAGAAAACTGCCACACGAGAATCCAGAAAAAGTGGATACTCATGAGCAAACGCCTGCAGAGCCAAGCGAGGAGCCAACCACACCCAGGACTACCGTAAGGACAGGGCGTCGGGGCAGGAAGAGGAGATCCATGTCTGAGGAGACCTCCCAAGGACCTGGTGGCAGTCCTTTGCTGCTTGAAGGTGTAAACCCCACAGGACATGATCAGACATCAAGAGCTCTGACAGATCGTGTTACAAGAACCAGATCCCGCAGGACTGCCATCCATCAGAAACTGTCTGTTGAGGAAAATGAGGCCTTCCTTTTCTCTCCTCCTCTCACAAAGCTGACAAAGAAATTTGAAGGTAGGTGCACTATGTTTGTATGCAAAATAGGGCATATCCTCTTGAAACCACAGAAAACAAACTGTGAGGATGGCTTTAAGTATTGTAAAGCATGTAAGATAAAATTTGCCAAAGGCAGTTCATCTTTTGGCTGAAGTCTGTGCGACTGCCTCCTTAGTTCTGGTAGAAAGGGATTATGAAGCTGATCTAAGATGTGAAAGTAAATTTAAGCTGTATTTTTGTAAGGAACTTAATTTCTGTCAGACTTTGAAACCAAAGATTATTTGTGAGTATGTGATCGCCATCCCTTCCCCCCCAACAGAGAAATACAGGATGTGTGCTTCCAAATTCTGTTCAGTTTCCAAGTTCAGATGAGCTGCATCTTGGAACAAACTGTACAGCTGTTTAATTATGTGATTCTTTTTCATGAGTGTATACTTGGTCAGTGAAATTAGTGTACACAGGAGTCTTTTAATTGAAGTGCACGATAAATTTTTTTGAGATGTGTAAGGACTGTTGATGCCTCTGGAGTGTAATATCTTTGATTATGTAGGTGCACGTAAAATCACTACACTGGCTTAGTTTTGTTTCACTATTTTTGGTTAAAGAATAAATCCTCAGAGGCTGTTACGAAGGGGAAAAATGCCTTTGCATGGAATGTTTATAAAGTTGATTGGACCTTTATTTTTGGAAGCTGTTGTGCTCTTATTTGTCAGCTGTAATTTAATAATACTGTGCTTCATGTATAACATATGTGCATGCTAACAATGCATTGTCATTTTAGCTGGAAAAACAGACCATCCTGAGCAGTTTAAGGATTTAGACCCGGATTTGTCTTCTCAATTTGTCTTTTCACCCCCTCTTTTGAGGTCAAGGAGAAAAAATGTAGCTAGCATTTCCCGAATTGTGAAAGAAGCAGTAAGTAAAACCTCCAGTTGTCCCATGTTCTTGATTTGAATTTTGTACCATTTTTTGAGATAATGCTTTGCCTTTTTCGTTGGAAACATATCGAAAAAGAACTTCAAATGAATCAGCTAAAAATTTTATTGTTTTTCTTCATGAAAACTAGCTATGAAAGTCAATTTTGAATCTATGTAAATCAAGAATTGATAAATACTGTTTTGCCGTTAACAAAAGGCACACTGGCTCTCTTTAAATCTACTTGCTATGTTATCTGTTAATTTCAGAATTTTAACTTTTGGGATGGTAAAATAACTTGATGTGGAAGGTTTGTTTTTGCAAACAAAGGGTACTTTTGGAAATAACTTTGGCATGACTTCTTAATGGAAAAACATTATTATTCCATAGAAGTCTAAGAACTTGTTCATGAGTAACATTTTTGTTGTCTTAACATAGGAGCTTCCAGCTAAAGAGGAAGAGGATGCCCAGTCCATAGAGTCTGGGGGAAAGCAAAAATTGAAGAGAGGTAGAACTCCAAAATCAAAAATGAAGAAAGCAAGCAAGTATGAAATAAGTTGTGAACAGTTATTTGCATTTCTTAATGTGATGGTGATTCAGCTGTTAAGTACCTAACTACTTCTTCCTCTCTTGGTTGTGCAGGTCTTCTCTCACTCTATCCACATGTCCAGCTTGATGGTCTAATAAGCACCTTTTCCCCATTTAAGGGTTTGGTTTGCTAATGGAATTGGAAGAGGGAGGGAACAGAAAAGGGCAGGTGGATACTAATTGCAGTGGTGACATTGCAATGCTTTTACATTGTCTTATTCCACCTTATGAAACCACACTCTTCCAGTTTAGTTTCTCATACAAGGTGGGAAGTGGCCAGACAATGAGTAAAGGGAATGAAAGCAAAATGAACCTTGTGCACTTTTTCTGCCTTGATTCTATCTACAAAGAAGCCCATGCATTTTTTTTTAATCAATTTTGGAATTCCATGTCATTTTTATCCTTGATTAAAAACTGCTAGTAATGAAAAATTGATTTGATGCCTATCCTTCTTTTCAGAACCGCAAAAGAAGGTTCTTGGTCACCTCCACCAGTAGAAATAAAATTCATCTCTCCTTTTGGAAGTCCAGTGGATGGAACAAAAACCAAACAGAAAGAAACTACAGATGCAGCAGGGAAGACCCTAAGAAAGAACAAAAAAAGACTGTCTAATTTTCCAAAGCCAGTTGTGCGCCGGAAGATGCTGTAACTGTTTTTTTAAGTTTATAATGTACACCACTGTTTGTAAAGTCATCAAAATTGTGTGAATTAGTAAAAAGAAGAAAAATCATCTAATTTGGAAGAGATAATTTATATAAATTATTGTAAAATTTCATTAAAAAATGGTCTTCGGTAAGTAACTCCATATGGAGTGTGATTTCCTCAGTCAATGCAGTTTTCTATTTTATATTAAGACTTCATACATTTATATAATATGTAAATACAGCTTATTTTAGGAATGTGAAATAAAATGTATACTTCACAATGTGCTTACTGTCTGATAGCTTTCTGAGGGAGTATTGGGTTGAATGACCTGTATTGCTCAGAACTTTTAATGTTGGTTTGTGGGAGTTACAGACTCTCAAATATTATTCCAAAAGCTTTTTAAAAGTTTGTTTAGAATTCCTATAACAAGTAAACATTTTAAACATACTAGTTTTAATTTTAAAATTATGTTTGATCTTCTGGCACAAATAATTGGACTTACAATACAAACTGGTAATTCCTTACATTCACGGTTAAGTTGTACTGTATTGAAGTCAGAATGTAAACAATTGTGTTTTAAGCTGTGCAATATTTTGTTTTTGTATTTGTCTTAAACTTTGGGTAAGCTGCTCTTTAGTTTATAAATCCAGATCACACCTCAGATGTGTCATTATTTCTTAAAATTTGTTGTCAGCAAAAAGTTAACTGTACAGATGGTGTGATGCTTGCAATAGCATATCAGATTTAAAGGGATACTACCCAGATGCTTTGAAATTCGAGCCAAAATTGTTTTCATAATATGACTGCTACTATAATTGAAATACTTACTGTCTGTAAACATGATTTGCAGTATTTGAAACCTGCATATCACAGCACTGAAAACCTGATGGTAAAGCCTATATAATAGTCTGGAAAAGGTACAGAAATGTACAGAAATCTTAGTTACAAACCATATTTTTGAATAATTATTTCATTAACAGTTTTGGGTTAACGAGTATATGTCCCTATAAAGTTTCAATTTGTATAAATAAAGTTACAAAGCTATTCTTTTAAAAGCAGACATGGAAGTACTATTTTGATGTGCAGTCTTTTAGACAATGGATTATTTTTCTGTATGTTAATTTATATATGGATACAACTTTGCAGACTACAGAATGGTGGAACCTGATATTAAACGTTTCAATTAGTAAAAACTACTACAGTTATTTTAAGACATAAGTTATTTATTAACTAAGAGCTTGTACATAGTGAATGAATGTATTAATAACAGACTAAGCTTGTGAAAGAAGATTGTTCTGGGGCTGTGATTTTTCTATCTCAGAACAGATCATTCTAGAAAAGCAATTGCATGCACTTGAATATTTTTCTCCTTGGGGAATTATTCATGACTGAATGAAAGCTTAAAAAAAAAAGTCAAATGTTTAAAATGGGAAAGTGGCAGTAAATTGAGACCTTTGAGTCAAGTTAGTAATTATTTACTCTGTATTTTGTACTTGAATGACTATAAATACAGTCAAAGAGGAAAGGGGAGGGAAGTTTAGCAATATTTTTTTATATTCACATTGCACAGAAGTGCAGTGAATAGCTCAGAAAATGGGGTAAAAGGTCAAATTTTCAAAATCAGAATAGAATAGATGGCAAATCTGTTTTTTGTAGTGTGCAAGAGTATTTGTAAAATAATCTGATAATTGTCAAATGAAATTGACTGATGAAATGCTAGTGAAGATTGCTTCATAGGGTTTTAATGCTTTTCTGTCATTTATACTCACATAAATGTATATTTTTTGGTATGAAAATTAATTAGAACAAATGAAAATATAACATTAGTTGACTTTATTAGTTTTTAGCAGCTATTTTATTTACACCTCAGCTAAAATACCCTCATTTGTGCATAGGAAGAAAGCAAGCAATAGCAAAAGACAATTGGCATTAGATTTAGTAACTTCCTAAAGGTTTGCAATTTTCTAGTAACTTTGTACTTAAAAGGAGCTTTAATTGTGTAGAAATGTTTTCCTCTTGTTCCCTTTTTTTATAAATTGACTTCGATACATAGTTCTCCAGTGCTGACCAGTTTCCCCAGGGAGCAGCTTAAAAAGGAGCATGAGCATAATGTGTAACAAGGGGTGGGAGCTGAGAAATTTGGACACAGAAGGAAATGGAAGCAAAACCAAGACACTGACTCTGTTTAGAGCCTGAGAAAAGGAAGAAGCTGGGGAACAGTGTTAAGGTGCCAGCTCAAGGATGGGTTTATAATGAAGTGGAGAAAATAGACTTTATGTGGGTGCTTTCTGTGTAGGCTTGCTATATGTGTGAAGGATGAGTGGAAAAGATTTGCAGCTGTTTGCACATGGATCTGAGAGAGAATAGTAGTGCCAGAGAAGGGCAGGAGGGGCCTGTGAGAGGAGGTGGGATGCATCATGGTGGTGGATGGATGCAGAAAGCTGAGGGGGCATAGAGCTGCAATTTTCTTGTAAACAAGGTGGGAATTTCACAGGAGCTACAGCTCACTGTTAAATAGAACATTCTGAAGTTCTTCTATAAGAAAGTAATTGCTTGAAGGGTGTATGTTTTTATCCCCTAAAGAAGTGCTGGATGGCTAAAAACTGAAGCCAGATTGTGCATCTGTACCTTTCGGGTGTAACCTCAGAGAAAACTCCGCTGGAAGGTTGACCACCTTGGGATAGCAGAATCTTAGCTTTCAGGAAGAATAAAATGGGGTGCAATGGCAGATTTTATTTCCAGGAACCACACAGGAGGAGATATTAGTGACAGGAGTACGAATAACATTAAGGGCTGTTGTAGGAAGGTATTTTGTAAAGAAATGTTACAGTGGAAATGGTTCACTTGAGTTACCTCAAAATTTTTTTTCTTCAAATATTTATAAGCTAAGGCTGATGAAAGTATTCATTCCAGGTTATAACATGAAGGAGAGTCAAATCTATTTTACTTTCAAAAGCCATTCAGCGCTTAAAGTGCTAATTGATTCATGTTGACTTTGTTTATTTGCCTTAATATTTGTACATGTCCAGTGTGCAAGTAAGGGCACAGGTAGCTATTTAATCCCCCATCAGAATTTCATCTCATGGAAGACTACTCTCAGGGTTGTCAGTGCAATACACATTTGTTTGCTGCAATTTCCTTGCTTCCCATGTAACTAATATATAGCAAAGTTGTTGATTTCTGGTGGGGAAGAAAGAAGCTATAGGCAGAAAACAATCTGCAGGTTCTGATGAGTAGTTAGGCAATGCTTGCAACCAATTAGTCTAGGCCAATCTGAAAATAATGAACTAATAGAATTTTAGGTAATAGGACAGTGTTTGTTCCTTTCGTTCATACTTTTGTCTTCTGTGCAAGCTTCTGGGTTTCTGTTCCAGGAATGCTTTTTTCACCAAAGTAGTCAAGATAATGAGTCTCTTTGATATGCTTGAAGATAAACATTCTGTGGTTCTTGTTGAATTAAGCTGTTCGTAAAATAAAATGCATTTTCCAGCACTGGGCTTTGTGGATGACATATGTGAGGTAGAGGGAAAAATGCAAGTTATGGTTACTGATGTGTCTGCTCAGGTCAGTTCCTCCTTGGCTGTGTCATGACTCACAGCAGGCATTGATGTGCTGTGCATTGCTGCAGAACTTGGTTTAAACCTGAACTGAAACATGAATTATTAGTGAAAGACTGCTTGCTTGAATTTTGATACTACAACTGGGATTTCAATAACAGTGAGAGAAGGATGCAGGAGGTGGGTGTATGATTTCTGTGCAAACCAACAGCACAAGCATATTTGACCGCAGGAGTCCAGGGCACAGAAAAATCTTTGCTTTTGATCTGACCTGTTGTGGCTTTATGACCGTGGTGTCTTCCTTAAAGGACAAGAATGGTATGCTCATCTCAGCAGGACCCAACAGTTATATGGGCCAGGTAAGATCTTATTCAAAGAAGCAACTAAAACAAGTTTTTGCTAATGCACTGTTGTAGACTGGTCAAGTTTTTTATCTCTCCTTATTAACATTCACCTAAGTGTAATGCACACGTCTGGTGTTCATTGGTTTGCAGTGTTACAGAATGTTATCTACGCTCTCACACAGAATCACAGAATAAACTGAGTTGGAAGGGACCACAAGGATTATCGAAGCCCAGCTCCTGGCCCTGCACAGCACCATCCCCAAGAGTCACACCAAGTGCCTCAGAGCATTGTCCAAGCACTTCTTGAGCTCTGTCAGGCTGGTGTGTGACCACTTCCCTGGGGAGCCTGATCCAGTGCCCAACCACCCTCTGGGTGAAGAACCTTTTCCTGATACCCAGCCTAAACTTCCCCTTACACAACTTCAGGCCTTCACCTCTTGTCCTGTCACGGGTCAGCAGAGAGCAGAGCTCGGTGCCTGCCCCTTCTCTTCCCGTCATGAGGAATTCCTCGAGTGCCATGAGGAATCCCCGCAGCCTCCTCCCCGCTGACCAGACCCGGTGACCTCAGACGCTGCTCATACAGCTTCCCCCCTTAGGCCCATCTTCGTTGCCCTGCTCTGGGTGCTCTCCCAGAGCTCAGTATCTGTGGCCGGTGTGTGGCAGAGCCGCAGGGCACCTGCGGCAGGTGCTGGATGTGTTGTTTTGGGAGCGGCCACCTCCCGCGCCCCCCGGCCCGGCCCGGCCCGGCCCGGCCGGGCCGGTGGAGGCGGGGCATGCGCCCTGCACGTGCCTGACGACATGGCTGCTGCTTAGCCGGGCTGCGGCGCTTCTGCGGGAGGCCGTGCTGCCCGACCGCCTAGGAGTGCCTGACACGCTGCTCTGGGAAGTAAGGTGTCGGATATAGCTTTGGAGAAACAGTGGTGACAGGCCTTTCCTGGTGTGACACTGTTTTACTGGTGTGATGGAGAGAATAGGATCCTTAACTGACAGGAGAGAGTCACCGAACACCAGGCCCTGTTGCGTGGGTTGCAGGTGTTTCTGCGGTTGATCTTGTCAGGTCGCTGGTTGTAAAAGGCTTTCGGAGAATTAAATGTTCCAAATCCATGTGGATACCGCCTTGGGCAGCCTGCTCTAGGTGATGGCTTGAGCAGCAGGGCAATTGGACGAAATGACTGCCAGTGGTTCCAGAAG
This sequence comes from Nicator chloris, assembly GCA_013400495.1. Classification (NCBI taxonomy): domain Eukaryota; kingdom Metazoa; phylum Chordata; class Aves; order Passeriformes; family Pycnonotidae; genus Nicator; species Nicator chloris. The sequence continues at coordinate 8,953 of WAAE01003772.1, read as the reverse complement.
GCCGTTCTAGATTCCGTTATAAGGCCACAGAACTTGTGCTGGGAGGGGCAAGCAGTGAAATACCACACTGCTGTGTTCTGTACTGAGCCCCTTGGCACCTGTCTGTCTGTCCGTGGAAAAGAAGCAATGTAGAGACAAGCACTGATTCAGCACAGACTCTAGGAACTTTTGCTTGCTTAGCTGTGTTAGACAGGCTGCAACACTTGAATGAAACTAGAGTCATGTCAGACAAGAATCACAGCAGACAGCTGGGTAAAATTGCTCAATTCTGAGCTGTGTTGGTTTTGTTTGTTTTCTCACTTAAAGGAAAATCAAATCTTTGGTCTGCATCTAATACAGAATCTTAGCTGTTGGGGGATATTGGGATAGAGTGCTGAAATCTTTTCTACTTCTTATCTTCTGCTGTAGGTTTATGCTTCCTGGAGAGCATAAACTTTTTAAAATACAATTTTTCTGAGCTCAAATCTTGCTAACCTGTATGAGTAAGCTTGAACTCGGTGTGTTGATCTATTGCCTGTTATTTATCTTGTCCATCCCTCTGTGTCACTTTTTGTTGGTTATCTTGTAGGCATCAGAAAAGCTCAAGATTCTCCTTTTGCTCTGCTGCGAGATGAAAAACTGTCCTGAGTTCAATTTCTTTTTTAAAACAGAAAGTGCTACAGATGATGTATGGGAGATTTGTTGCTGCATACTGATGAAGCTTGGGTCGGTCTCAAAGATATTTATGGCTGACATGGGGCTGTTTTTGCCCTTTTTTTTTCCTTTAATTGCAGTGAAGAATGCGAGACCTAACGGCTCAGGTAACGAGCAGTCTGCTGCAGTTTCCAGAGGTGACTGTTGAGGCACTTGGAGAATCTGAGACCACATTAGACTCTGTGTTGTGTGGGAAGTTTTCTGGAGGTGAGCATTTCCCTTTAAATTTGGATTTGGTATAAAGTTGTTATTGCACAGGGTCATAGCATCATGTTCTGATAGTGCTAACAGGGTATTTTAACAATTAGAAATGCTAAGCATTGAAAGTGCAACAGCCTGCTCCATTCTTGTGCTGTTTAAATAACAGAGCTGAGCATGCCCTCCTCAGTTTTGAATGAAATAGAAGGCAGTTTTCAGAAACCATATAGTGTTGNACTCTTCAGTGTAACAACACTTCTTAACTTCTTTCTGGGTGCAGTGCCCAATTTAAGATAATTTCCTGTCCAAATCCCTGTCCAGAGTAGTCGTGTGTCAAGCAAAATTGTTAACTGGAAATGAATTGGTTTAGATGGGCTGTATTTGAAGTCTGCTTTGAGACTTGTGTTCCTGTACATATTTAGGTGTCTTCTAGCAAAAGCAAGCCACGTATAGCGTGCAGACTCGAGCTCAGTCTATTGCAATCTTTATCCCAAAGAGTCAGTGTTCTTGAGTGCAGGAATGACAAGTACAAATGCAAAAGAAAGGGGTTATTAATTTTAAGATGTCTTGGTTGAGGATTACAGTGGGTGATTTAAAATAATGGTGCAGATATAGGTAGGTTGGCCTTTCTCCCTTTGGTGCATTTGGGGGAAAGGCGCAGTGCCAGTGCCGTCGCTGCTGTTTGAGCTGTTGTGCTGGGGATTTGTTGAGTGGTGTTTGCTTTCCCTTGCAGGCAGAAGTGGGCTGGCGTGGCTGGCGTGTGGCCCCCAGCTGGAGGTGGTGAACTCAGTGACGGGAGAGCGGCTCTCCGCGTATCGCTTCAGCGGCGTGAACGAGCAGCCTCCCACAGTTCGCGTGGTGAAGGAGTTTTCTTGGCAGAAGAGGACTGGGCTCCTGGTTGGCTTGGAGGAAGCAGAGGGAAGTGTTCTCTGCCTGTACGACCTTGGGACCTCAAGAGTGGTTAAAGCAGTTGCTCTTTCAGGGAGGGTATGTATCTTTTTGGGCAAATGAAGGTTTTGTGTTGTTTGGTGCTGCATAATCCTGTTTCAGGAAAAGCTTTGGAATGTCTCTTTGAAGGTTGTATGTTTTCAGTATTGTGTTAACATATTGTCAGTTCAGAGTACCTAGCCAAGAGAGCCTTTTTCTCAACACCCCTTTCTGCATTTTTGTAATTTTTTTTTAAGGTTCTAAGCAGCACCATGTTTCTGGTATTATTTTCCAGGTGAGTTTATAGTGATTGCAAGTTTCAGGACTGCCACATGGTATTTTCTTAAATTTTCCTGGTTTGTATGAAGCAGAAGGGCAGCATTCAGATTCAGTGAGCTGAGAAAAGTTTTCTTTGTTCTTTCCCAGAATGAGTTGGCAGTACACTAGGAAAATAGGAAAAAGCAGTCCATAACGTGGTGGAAAAACATGTCATTTCAGGAGCTTCTACGTGGAACATTTTTGAAAGACTATGCAAAACTAGTAAAGATTCATTTAGAGCCAGTTGTACAATGAAAAAAGTACCTTGAAAAGGAGTTAGAAGCAACACTTGAACCTTGGCTAGTTGCGCAGCAAGATGTGTTCTGTGTTTCCCCATCAAAATCACTAAGACTTGAAGCACAAGAATTTGAATAATCTAAATATTCTTGTTAGTCCCCTGAGCAGAAGAGAAGATTGAAAATTTAATTTGAATCATAGGAATTCTGAAAGAAAATAAAATTGCCTGAATTTACTAGAGGTACCTGTAAGGTAGGAGTTCTTATGACCAAGGTGAAAGGTGAATTGTGTAGCAGATGGCCAGGCAGTGCAAGTGCTTGATGCAGGAGAGGAGAAAACTTCAGGGGCTTTAAGGGTTTGGATATTTCCCCCCACTTCTGGGGGTGAATAACCTACATAAAAAGATGGAGTGCCTTGTGCCGCTCACTTCTTGGCTTCGTTTTCAGACAAACCTTTGTTTCTGATGTAAAGCTGTCTGCTTTTGTGGTGCTGCATTTGTAAGAGGCCACAAGATAGGCCCTGTTGTTGTGTTGTCCAGCTTTAGTGCAGGAGCCCTGGTGTGCTCGTGTCTCTGCTGGAGCAGTGAGAATTGTCCTGGGTGTGCTGTGGGTGCGGCAGGGTCTGTCTTCACCTTGTGCTGAGGTCGTGGGGACTGCTTGGGCTGTCAGGGAGCAGAGAGAGCTCCTGCCTCAGGCTGAGCAAGTTCTTGTTTGGTCTCTTGCTGTTGGATTAGGCTGCCTTTTACAGTTTTCCTTACCA
>WAAE01003771.1:242581-281252 GCA_013400495.1 Nicator chloris | reverse complement strand
TCCCGCGCCCGCGCTAGCTCCGCGCCCGCCGTCGCCGCCGCCCCGGGGGCATCGGGGATGCTCTAGGGGGGAGGGGGGGGCGCGGAGCGCAGCGGAGCCTCCCCTTACCGCCGGCAGCTGCTCCTCCGCGCCGGGCGAGGGGCCGGGCGAGCCTGCGCACAGCGGCGGCTCTGCCCAGCTCCCGCCGAGGACAATGGGGTAAATCCCCCTCCCTCTCTCCCTCTTTTTTCCCTTCCCTCCTCCTCCTGCTGTTCCTCTGTCCCTCCGCCCACGCCTCCGCCCCCCGCGCAGCCCGGCCCCTGCGGAGCGCGGGGCTGAGCCAGGCGCGCAGCGGCGCGGAGCGGCGCGGAGGTCCCGCTGCCGCAGCGGGGATGGCAGCGGGGCTGGGCTGGGCTGGGCGGAGCGGAGCCGCCTGCAGCCGGACTCCCAGCCCTAGCCCTTCTCCCGCCGGGGCGAGTGCCGGCATGGGGCTCGGGGGCAGCCCCGAGGTGCGGTGGGGTGCGGTGAGGTGTCCGGTCCAAGCGGCCGTGGCGGGGGTCCCCTGCATCCCCTTCCGGAGGAGCAGGGAAGCGTGATGCCGTTCACAGCTGATGGAGACAGTGTATCTGGGCGTGAGACAGGTGTGTATGTGTCCATCATGTACACACTACCGGTACCTATGGCATGTGAATGGTTCAGTATAGCCACACATTAGTGATACACCCGTGTCACAGTCACCAGTGTGCTTCTGCTAGACTTGGCCATGCTAAATGGCCATTTAACTTCCCGCTCGCAAGCAAGTCCAGCAGCACCTGTTGCAGTGCAGCATCTGGGTGTGCTGTCCCTTGCTGGGCAGTGGGGTTTGCAGGGGAAGCTTGCAGCAAGCTTACAGGGCAAATGTTTCAGTGTGAACATCAAGGAAAGGGTGCCTCTGCAAGTCAGGAGCCTGACATTTGGGTTCCTCGTGGAACCTGTCATTTGGGGTCTGACTAGGGTTCTTAAGAAGGTCAAACGGAATGCTCTCTATGTTTCTGTGTTGTTCAGGGGCTTACCATCTCCCAGGCTTATTTACACAGGACCCATGGAGGGCTGGGCAGGTTTTGTGAGCTGGCTAAACCACATTTGACCCGACTAGCACAGAGCATCTGCTGATGCACCTGAGCTGTTGGTTCAGGTTTATAATGGGCAGCTTAATGTAGGCCAGTGAGACACAGATCCTTGTCCTCTCTCTCCCACTTTGCCATCCTTGTGTATGTAGGGCAAGGCCTCTCTACGTGCCTTGTAAGGCACGCACCAACGCACGGCCCTGGGCTCACTGGAGATGCTAATGCAATTATCCTACTATTACTGAGTTTCCTTCATGGCCTCTTGTGAAGGACACATCTGAAATCCTTTTTGAGCATTCTATTAAAAGCCATCAGTAAATTCAGCGTTATTCCAGAAACTGTAGCAATTAAATCATCTGCATCAGCCCCAAAAGCAAAAGTTGGTGGAGCATCTTTCAAGAGGATCTTTTTGGCTGGTTTCAGAAAGTCTCTCGGCATGTAGTGGGGACCAAGCTCTGACCCTGATCGTGCCACCAAACATCCAGAGTAGCTCTGCTGAACTCCTGACATTTTAACAGTGGTGAACCAAGGCCAGACTTTGGCCCAAAGATGTGTTGAGGGCAATCAGTATCACAGAGGACTTCATTTGCCCCTGGATCTGGTTTGTGTCCGTTATTTATTGCAGTGTTAGGAGACCAAAGAAATCCTGAGAGGGGGAAAAAAATAGGTAGTAGATAATTGAGGCTGCTTTTTGCTTCCTACCAGTGCATCTGAGCTGTTTTCAGTTGTTAGGTTTCTCATTTGCACCGAAGTTTTACTGTGACAGAGAATTGCCCACGGGTTGTTCAGTGCTTTGTGCAATTTTCCAGGCGTTTCTCACATTCATGCAGTGACTCGAGTGCCGGGTTTGCCGTGTCCCCTCGGCAGCCGTGGCCCCTCTGTCAGGAGCGGTGTCTTTGTGGAGGAGCCGGGACACCGCGTGTGTCGCTGGCCCCCGGTGCGGCACACGAACAGGCTCTGCCACGGCAGGCTGCCAGGAGCCAATGTGCTTTGCCAACATGAGTACGAGGATCGATTGTCCTTGGGGGCATGTGGCTTTTCAGAGGAGCAGAGGAGCCCTTACGGCCCGTGTTAGCTCTGCGATCTGTGCCATCAAGTGAACAAAAGGGAATAACACACCTGCTTCCCTCCTCCGCTCCTGCGGGAAGGGTTTCTCCTCTCCCTGAACGCTCGCCAGCGCAGCTGAGCTGGCTCAGGAGCTGCCGTAATTCACTGCTATCTTGCCAGGCCAGCAGCAAATTGCTAGCTCATCTTTCTTCCACCTGTAGCGAGAAGAGAGCCGGCAGGGAATGGTGTTTCATCCATTTTCCCGGGGCTGCTTCCCTGATGAGGTTGTTACATAGTGCTATAGGACGTGTGAGCCTAGAATTTGGCTGACTGAGAGATGTGACACTAAAGGGACAGCCAGAAGGAATGGAGAAAATAAGGGGCAGGCAGGGGGTTAACAGTCTTTATATGAGCAGGCTTCTGGCCTCCCAAAGGGGCTGACCTGGCATTAGACCCACCAGGATAACTCTGCCTGTTAGTTACACCCTGCCAGGAGAAGAGCCCTCCCTGCCCCACCTGGGTGACCCCATACGGGCAAGCCAACACCAATTCAGGCTGCTTCATGTCTTGTTGCATCTGACCCATCAACTTCAAACAAGTTCCTTGTCCAGGCTCAGTCTCAGCTTGGACATTAGTGCCAGACTTAGAGCATTTGACTAAAAAATAGAAATAGGGTATTTTGTGACCCCTTTGGTGTTGCAGAGGTGCTCAAGGAGCTCTTCCCACCTGCAGGGACTGCGGTGCCTGTGGAAATGTCAACCACTGAGAGTCAAAAGGAGCAGCAGGGACTGCTGTATCCACATGACAAAGCCTTCATCTTCGGTGCTGCTTGGCTCTGCCAGGTGTCCAGCCCCCAGCGAAGCAGGACACCTCTGGCATGAGTGTACCCCTGGACACTGAAACACAGAGCACCTGCCTCCAGTGCCCTGGCGGGGGCTGGAAACACTGTGTGTCCATTGATTTGGGCATAGCCAGACAAAAGCCAGACCCATCACAGCAGTCGTGGGGAACAGGTAATTCCCAGAGATTGTAAGGAGAGTGTTAAGCTATTTTCCTTTCTCCCTTCAATCACTTTCACAAAACAAGTTTAATGAAGAGCTATTCTCTGCTTACAAAATGGTGCTGCACAAGCTAGATGGATTCCTCTGACCTTTCAGTGTGCTTTACTTGAATTGGCTGCCTCTTCATGTTCTCCTCTCACTGCCTTGAACGGGAAAGACAGCTGAAATAGGGAGTCTTACAGCAAATACTGTGGCATATTGCCTTCTTTCTATCAGTCACTGGTGTGCTTCCTGAATCCTTATCTATTTATTATTAGTGGTTTTACTTGTGTTCCTGTGGCTGGGAGCTCTGCATAACGTTTTTGGAAAGAAAAGTGTCCTACCCCTGTAACGGTGTAAGTAGAAATCATTGTTGTCCCTGGTGTGATGTAAGGGAAGAAGTAGGAAATGTCTGGACATGCCTGAAGGACAATCCCTGAGCTCCACCATGGCTGACACGCCACAGGGAAGCAGGACAGGTGAGAGCTGTCAGCCAAAGCAGTTTTGCTGTCACAGATAATTCAGGCAAGGAGAAGTTTTCAGGCTTTGTAATCAAGGAGATGGAAAGGTCAGTCTGAAGCAAAAAGGGATAACAGACGCTTGAGCTGGATCTGGCACAAAAAGATTAAAGGTGTTCCTTCCCAGCTTCCTGTAATTCCCAGAAAGCTCTCTGGATGACACTCGCTATTTGTGTTATCTTTGCACCTAGTGGAGTGAGTCAGGGACCAGGGTGCTACACAAGCAAAACAAAAAGCTGTCCTTTTGCCAAGGAAACTTAAAATCCAACAGTGCAGTGGGAGAGAGAGCTGATATGAACCCTAGAGAGCAGGGAGAATGAGCAAACCACGAGGTTGCAGCCTTGGGAATGGCATCGGCATAACGGTGGCTATCAGTCATCCCTGGAAGGGGAGGAGGGAGTGTCAGGAGCTAATGAGGCAGGTTTGTGGGTGTTTACAAGGATCATGATAATACTTTGTGGCAATGACAGAACAGAAGATGACACATTAAGGTAATGTTTGGGCACTGCGTAATGTGAAAACAGTGTGAGAAGATTAAAATCTGCAAAATTTACAGTACTACCCAAAATAACTGCTCTGCACAGGAGCTATGCTTGCCCTCTGTAACCAGGGCACAGGTATGGTACTTGCCAGCGAAATGAAGGCAAATTTTAACAGTGCTGGAAAACCTCCACCCTGCCTCTTGCTTGCAGAGGATCCAGATGTCAGGTTGAGAATGGGGCACTGGGCTCTGCTATCAGGCTGGGCAGGGCATGGGCCAGCAGAGCCCAGATCTGTGCTCAGCAAAACACTAATGAAGGATTTGGGATGTGGTTTTGTTCCCATAATTATTAGCACAGTAATGCAAAATGTACAGATGACACCAGAGTGGATGAGACTATTAATGTCACTATTGAATGCTGATTTCCTGGATGGCAGCAGAGGATCTGCAGGGGAACAGTCACAGAGCTGCATCTCTGTGACAGAGGGGTATCTGGCAGCTAGCGATCACATTTTTCAAGGGCTTATTCCTGGCTGTTTAATACTTCATATGCTCTCGTGGGGAGGGAGGAGGGAAGAACGGAGGAGTATATTTGGCACAGCAGGGAAGTGGACTCGGGTCTTTTCCATCCCTTGGTGCTGTGCTGTTGCAGGGGGAGAGAAAGCCTCCTTCCACAGCAGTACTAATCCTCCTCCACAGCAAGATGAACGTTTTGAACTTGAACAACTCCTCTCATTTTTCCCCCATGTGATTGTGAGTCAGGCTGAGCTTCTCTATTCTTCTCCATAATTGAGTAGGAGATTATTTTGACTGGAAATAACCAGACACAGGTATCATGGCTGTGAAAGCCTCCATGCATGCCACTTGCTAAAAGTTCTGTAGCCTTCTGCAAAGGGACCTGGTCTTTAAAGGCTTTGCTCAATGGAGAGGGAAGAAAAGCAGAGGGGAAGAATAGCTCCTTCCTGCTCACTTCTATCACTGTCTCTGCTAAACTTAACCTGCTGAATTGTTGGTGACACACTGTTCTTCAGAAGCAGCTCCTTTGTGGAAGACCTCCCCTGTGACATGGGAATAGCTGCTGTGAGACAGGAAATATCCCTGACATGATGGCTTTCTACAGGAGCTTGTAGCTGCTATCCAGTCCTATGGACATGCTGAGATAGTTACGAAAAGCCATTCCTTTAAAGTCTCCCGAGGCACAGATTTTCCTGTCCTTCTCTTCCTGTATCCATAGTTGTGTTCCACGGGATGCAGGCCAGCTGCTTGGGTTGCATTCCCACCCCTGTGTCCCAGAGGCAGTGAGTGATGGAGGAGTGCAGGGCAAGCGAGAAGCAGATGCAACGTGAGGCTGTGTCAGGGCATGTGGCTTCCTCTGCTGCCGTGGCAGGGGATGCTGCCAGATGCTGGTTCTGGCTCTTGGTGGGAACCAGGGAGGTGGGTGCAGCCTCGTGGCAGGGCTGAGTTTTAGCTGCACACACTCCTACCAACAAAGCCAGACACTGAGGAGCATTTCACAAGATCAGGCTTTCTCCAGTTTATACGTAAGTGGGATTGCTTCAGGCTGTTGAACCAGCCTGCTGCGGACTAGCCAAGCCCAGAAGTTTTATCTGTGCTGTAGCAAACTCAAGCCACTGCTGTTCTGCTTGTGCATCTAATGTCTCAGCTGCTTGCTGAAGAGCTAATGAGCTTTTGGGGATACATGGGTGCTATAAACTCCTTAGGCCAGAGATAAGCAGCTTATTGCCTTTAGGAGCACTGCCAGCCCTTGGCTCTGCTGCTGCAGTGCTTCTCAGGCCCAAGTTCTTCGTTAGCAGGAAGGGCTGTAAAGGCTTGAAATAAGGGTGTTGCTGATTACATGTGCATGCTGCAGCCATCTCCACAGGGTGAGGTAAAACCACGCAGTGGGACAAGCAGGGCACACCAGGCTCTACACACCGTTGTCACATCTCCCTGTGTGTGACTTCAACCCTCACAAAGCACATTCCCTGCACTGAACTGTCTCATCTGTATGGGGTGAATCCACCACCCTCATCACAGTGAAATGGCCTTTGGCACCCAACAGGAAATTCACCATGGACAGCGTGGGCAGCTTCAGAACAAAAGGTGTCTATGTTGGTCATGAGCCAAATTATTTCCATTGCTATCCTCTCTTTGCTTTTGGATAGACCTACTGTGAATGTCTGTCTAGAAAATTCACTGGGTAAAAAAAAAAGTGGAGGTAATGCACAACTGAAAGTTCACTTGCAAAGGCACTGTGAAGGCAAGGGTTTTTTTCTTCATATGAATTCAGCCTTGCTGTTCTCCACTCATTGTCTGCAGTGTCTACCACCAAAAGCAATCCCATTGCAACTGGTCAACAGGCTGAGGTGAATACTCCTACTAAATGCTAGAGAGAGCCTTCAAATCTGCTTGGCTAGTCAAAGCATCTCCATCCTTATTGTGTATTTTAATTTTTTCCTCCTCTTTTACCCAGGTATAAAGTATCCAAACAACTGTCTTTCAAGGCATAACTAGGAGCAGAACTTGGTGTGCAACTCTCAAATTTTTATTCAGTTCCTCTCGTTGGAGCAGTTTTGGAATCAATCTAGTCATCAGGGAGAGTTATTGGAGGTGCTGGAAGTACCTTCTGACACCATCTTTTAATTTGAGTAGATAAAATCTGAAATCTGATTTCTTTGCTGATCCGTTGTCCTTATATGTTACCTTTCCTGTTGGTTTACACTGTGCACAGCTTAGATGAAGCCAGAACTACTCCCTTATTTTGGCATTCTTTGCAAATGGATATCCTCTCCTTGCCTATGGCCCCTTCCCCCCACAGCTGGTGGAAACGAAAGGATGAGCAATGTAAAACCTTTGGTGTGACTAAAACTGTGAGATTTAACTGTACCAGAGAATCCATGAACACTGCTTGAATGCTAAATTCACAGTTCAATGGGTGTTGTCTGTTGAGATAACGCCCTTGCTGGGGTGTTGGAGTGGGATGATGATCCGGCGGTGTTCCCGTGACACTGTGAGGTCAGCTCAAGGCTCTCCCCCACCGCTGCTGGAGCAGCACAGACAGTTCAGTGCCATGCCTGGAATTCAAATCCAGCCATCACCAGATCATGGTCACGGGCTGAAAGTCACTAACTGACCTTTCTGTATTTAGATCACTTCTTCAACAAAGGCGTTCTCTTGTCATTTAACTTTGAACTGTAGGAATAGCACATGAAAAGGTTTTGCAGTTTTAAAGTTTTGGTGGGTCTCAACCAACTTTGTGGGCTAAGTAAAATATGAGAAACATTTTTCACCAGACTGTCCTATCAACTGAGCTTTTAAGGCAGAATGATGAAAAGGAAACTATTCTTTTAATAGTGCTTCCACTCTGGTAAAAGGTCTTGCTAACTTGTTGAAGCAGAGCTTGGAATAACAGATGAAAACTGTCAGAAAAGCTGTGATGTACTTCGGATCTGAGTTAAAATTGTGACCAAAATCTGAGTCTGCCCAAACCCTGAGTTATATGCCAAAATGCCACAGGATTCCCTGGATCATCATGCAAGTTGATAAGGGTAAGAGCTTTTTTGTATGGGGTTGGGTTTATTCTTAGGCATTCCTTTTGTGCAAAGGGTTTTTCTTTGGAGGGGCTGGGTGGTTTCATTTTTTATTTATTTGGCCTTTTGCCTTTGCATTTTATCTAACTAAGTTCACTTCAGTGATGCAGGACTGATGAGCAAAAACCTCCCAGAGCTGTGTTAAACCTGAAGTCTTCATAGCTGAGAGATGCAGGGCCTGGGCTTTTGGGAAGATCCAGCAGGATTCCACATTTTTTAAGACCTTGAAAGAGTTTTTTGGGGTTAAACAAGAACAAAGCTTAGGGGAAAAAAAGTACATTGGTTATCTGCATGGCTCAAAAGCCTTGTAGAAAGCTTCTGGATGCCATTGGCATTCCAATTGATTTACCTTTGCAATAAGGACATGATGACTGGGAGGATCATGGAGAGCTGTATGAATTCTATCCGTGCAATGTGTGAGCTCAGCCTGGGAAACAAAGCTCATCTGCCAAGTTCTGTAGGGCCATTTCCAGCTTTTCTTCTCGAAGGAGAGGCTCTGCTACCGATGAATAAAGTGGGAATTTTGACACTGATTTCAAAGGAAGCTAAATTGAGCTCCATGAAAAGGGAGCACTAGCACGCAATGCTGCTCTTCGTTTTTTCTTATTAATGTGACTAATTAAATGTTTGTATTTTTTAAGCACTAACAGTTTTTTTGATGGTCGTTTAGAGACTTTGAGAAAGTCAATAATTTTGATGAAATAGGACTGTAGACTCCAGAACAAAGTCCACATGGAATCCGTGATGTTGCTAGGATACAGCTATTAGTATTTTCAGTGGCTGGGTTATTTTTTGGTGTGGTTTTTTTGTTTTAATAGAGTTGGCCTAACCTCTCTTACAATCCGTAGAAGAACACATGACTGCCTGATCCCATCTACATGATGCTCCCTTGGTTTACCTTGATGAAGCCAAACTTGACCCTTTAATTTCAGCCACTTTTATGTGTGAAGAAGAAACACAAAGAGCAATTTTGACCCAAATCCTGTTGTTTTTTTTTTAAAGGATGTGCAGGATTTTCTCCCTGTGGGTGTTCCATTGCTGAAGTCAGTCTCCCTCTAGCGGTTTATTTCCAGAGGGGGCCTTTGCTTTGCTGGCTTGGACAGGTACCAAATGTGCTGGTGTGATGCAGAAAATGGAATGACCTCTATGAGCTGAACCATAGAGCATCGAGCTCACATAAAAATATTATGTCCTGTAATTTTTATCTTTTGGAATGTACTTATTTTTTACAATATCTATAGTACCTTTTTTTTTTTTTTTTTAAATCCCAGACTCACTCTGCAGTCCAGGCTAACATGGTTTGTACAGTGTGTAGGATGTGACTCTTGCACATTATTTCCTTCAGCAGTATGCTGGGAAGCCTGTAAAAAAACAGATCAGTATTTAAGCTCATGATCCACATCAAAGCCAGTGCCAGATGTGGTGCCAATAACATTATGACAGAGAATAGCATTGAGGACGGTGCTATTTTGGGATCCTCATAGTTGGGGAAGCAATATCTAAGTGAAACACTGCAGATATTTTACTGGAAAATCAGGAAAAGCAAGATGTTTAGAGTTCTTTTCCAACATACATCTTGGAGATCTGTCAGGTTTCTTGCATTTATGCTCCTGATCTCACCTTTGCTGGGCATCTCTTTAGCACTTCAGAGAGCCCCAGTGCTTTCCAAGTGTGGGGAACAGGGAAGGATGAAAGCAGAAGCCCAGTATCCAAAGCTAAGAGATTCCAGTCTCTTAATACCTGATGCAGGGACTGGAGGCTGGGTCGAGCCAGTTCAGCTCCCCCAAGTAGCTAGGTAAAGAAATAAAGATCTAATCTGGAGCATGATGAAGTCAATCTATGCGCTTATTTAACTGTAAAGGGTTTTGGATGAGGCTCAGCCTTCCTTCGCAAGTGGTGGTAACCAGAGAGAGCTGTGATTGTGGAATGCATCAAGGATCCTGGAAAGACTGATATCTTTCCAACTTGTACACTAACTTGAGCTGGGTACTGCCTTCTTCATGCTCGTACCTGGCAGAATTCCATCCTGTGATTTGCTTTTAATAGACCAAAAGAGCTATTGGACCCATTTTTTCCTTTATTAACCATAATTAGAAAGCCTGGAGAAATCTAGGATCACCTGCCCCAGAAGTTAGCAAGCTCCTGTTCCATTTCCACAGGAGGTCATGAGATGCCATCTCCTTCCCATGAAGCATTTTAGAGAACGTTCAGTTATGTAACAACTTTAAGGGTAAGGTTTTACTTTTGTTTGCCTTTTACTTAATGCTCAGCTGCTATTGGGCAATCAGGAATCTTGGTCCCTTGGAAGATGTTAAATCACCTTCCTTTGGATGCTACTCCATAAAGTATGCACAGTGGTTTCCATGAGAGTGATTTTGGAGCCAATTTTGGATTTAATTTTTGTTTTCACTCTTCAGGATAAAGTTTCTACACAATGTCCTGGCCAAAGCTGACGTGATTTTAGTTTGTGACTTGAGCAAGAACTATTCAATTTATTTTTGGTTATATGAAAAAAAAAAAAGCATTTACTCCTAGGATGTGGACAAAGTTCCTTTACTTTTTAACAGCTTCACAGCTAAAAAAGCAGAGGTACAAATTTAGTATGCACATGTCCTTTCTGAGATTTGTTCTGCCATCAGTTACCTAGAGTAAGTTAATAGGATTCCTGTCTTTACAGGGACACTTATGGGATGCCCACCACCACGTGAACTGGCTTTACTTTTATGTAATTTTATAGATTTTTTTAGAATTTCAAAATGCATCTGTAGGAACTTTTTTAGTAAGGAAAGAAAGGATCTGGTTGAACTTCTCTTTGGACTAGTAAATGGTTATGTCAGTTACCAAAGCTGAGGAAAGGTTCCTCTGCTTGTTTGACTTGGGCAGGTTCATGTATTTGAAGGAAGACTTCTCTGGGAGCTTGCAGGCACCAGTGCTTGAGGAGCCTCTCCTGTGGAGCAGGTCCTGTGTGGAAAACCTTCTGTCCCAGGCAGGACTGGACACAAGCCCGTCAGAAAACCAGGGGCAGTGAGCCAGGTTGTTTTTAAAAAAACAAAGTTATGCAATATCATTTAGTTCTGACATGTTCCCAATGTGCAGCAAATGAAGAACTCACTAAATACAGTATATCTCTGGCCATATCATTTGAATAAAACTTGTTTCCATGACAACCTCTGCTTAACAGCTTGGCTGATATGAAATCATTCCTAGATGAGGGAGCTTTTGCCAAAAGCATTGGGATTCAACACTTTAATATTGTGTTTTAGGGTTTTAAAAACATTTATTTAAGGCTCTGGAAGCAAATATCAACTAAAATCCCTTCATCCTCACCTCTGCTTTGGCTCTCGGTTGATCAGTTTATCTTCCTGGGAACCTCTCAAAAGCAGCTCCTGTGTTACTTAATATGCTTCTGAAGTCCCAGGCAGTGTTTCAAGAGCAAGTGATCGTGACACCAGCATTTGGTAGAGAAATTACATTTCATGGCTGTTGGCTCAGGCTGTGAGGCAGCAGCGGCAGCAGCTGGGCACAGCAGCCGAGGCTTGTGCTCCAGCCATCCCTCAAGTCCAGGAAGGTTTATGTTCCAACCAGCTCTGCCTCAGAGTGAAAGAGAGGATCTCCAGCTGGAGAGAGGTCTAGCTAAGGTTTCACAGCATTCATTTTTTGTCAGCAGCACTGAACAAACCCAGGTTCTCTCTTAGATGTTTTTTAAGGTGCGGTACCTGTCGCCTCAGACAGCTGGGGAACACTTCCAGGGTGGAACTGCACTGTGACTGCTCATATGGTGCTTGTTCCCTTCCTCCCTTCCACGTGCTACACTATTAGAATATAGCTAAAATAAGCCTAATGCTTGCCTGATATTTCTTATGTACGCAGGCATTGCAGTTGCCACAGTGATGGTGCACAACTGTCAGCAGGGGAAAGGAAGGTCCTGATGGATTTAAGAGGCATTCTGCCCCCTCAAAACACCATTGCATTGTAGCAGGGGGATTTCCCGCACCAGCTGGGAGCAGGGACTACAGCAAAATCTACTGGAACAGGCAAATAATGTTTAAAGCACATGTAACGTACCCATTGCTGTCAAGATTTTGGGATCAGCAAGGATTATAAGGGTAGGGATTTAAATCTCAAATAAAACCATGGAAAGAGGTATGAAGCATTTATTGTTTCTTCTGGCTATAATGTGCCTTCTTCAGCTCTAATTCGCCCCAGCATGGGGCAACTTGGGCTTTTGTGTGGCAAAAAGGTTCAGGTGCCTGAAAGTGGGTGCAGACAAGCAGTGCTAGGAGCACATAATATGGGGCTGAGCAATAGTCCCCACTCCAGTTTGTTGGTTTTTTTTCTCCCCAGTTGTTACCTGGGGAAATTTCAGCTGTTTGCCATTGGAAATGAGCTGAGCTTATCTACCAGCTGAGTCCTGCTCTCTGGCCCACAGTCCTGTTTTGTAAGGCCTTAGCAGAAAATTAGCAGCTTACCTGGAGAGCCCTGCAAGAGAAAGGAAGATGTGACTGGGAGGAGGTGTGAGGAATGGAGCCACAAGCCCCTTCTGTGGTGGTGAGCTTTAAGCAACTCATCTCTGCACCATCTTGTAGCACAGGGCTGCACCATAACACAGTTTGCTTCTGGTAAAGCTGCTTGAGAAGGTACAAGAGCACAGGAGGCATCACCAGCGTTTCCTTAAAAAGAAACCTTCCAAATATGTAGCAAACACCGATAAAATACATTTTTAATTCAAGTCCTATAAATACCTCTCTGAAAGTGGTAATAACTTCCTGGGATTTTTAATCTCTGAAATGATTTCACTCAAGGTGTGCTGGCAGCATGAGGTAGCTGAGCAGAATCAGGATGCTGTGCTCGTGATCATTTTTCCTTGTGAGATTCATCTCAGGAGACTCTTTTTTTCCTCTGTGTCACGACTTCTTAGAAGTCTCTGTAGGCAAAGGATGCGTTAATTTGATGCATCCTGTGATTGCCCTTCCTCCACAACCAAATTAATTTACTGTTAGTTGAGATTCCCACAACGTTCCTTGTGCCACTGTGAAGCCTGGTATTTACTGATGTAAATAAGGAATAAATGGAGGCTTTACATATCTCATTTGGAATAATGATACAGGCTGTGCCTCCTGGCTCTCTGTGTCTCAGAGGTGTGGGGGTTTTATTTCTATAGCGTTCTTTGCAGCCCAGGTTGTTTATAACAGAATGATTTGTTTTCAGCATGAGCTGTAACATTTTAACTGACGAGCAGCTCCCTCTTAATGGAATCTGGAGGTTTTCACTGAAGCGTGTGGTTCCATCAGAGGCAGGTGCTGGATTCAAAGTTAGTTTTTGTAATACAGTCTGGTGAGGTTGGCCTTATTTCCAGAGTGATGCTGCTGCATATCCAAAATTTAATACTGTGTTGGCAACCTCAGCAGAGGACAACAAAAATGTGTTAGGAGTGGAGAGTCATTGGCAGTCACAGAGGCAAGATGTGGCCCTTTTGGGTCATAAGAAATTAGCACTCTCCTCCTCTCCTCCTGTCTTCTCCAGCTCCTCTGAGAAAATCTGTGCCTAGATACAGCCATTTATTGCAGGGTTTTTTTCAGGATTAACATTTTTGGTGGGTTCATCATTAAAATAGAGAGAAAATGCTCAGAGTGGCCATACCAATGAATTTTTAGATTCCAAGCTCTCCCAAATGGTCATTATCTTGCCTTCTACTTAAAGAGGAATAAATTAAATTGCAAGAGATGGTGCAACTGGTTTTGCAGATCTTATTTAATTTGCACTAGCTGTTTGCATTTTCCATCTGTACAACATAACCATTAACTTTTTGTGAAGTTTCTTCATTGTCACTGTGCAGACTGCTTTTTATGAGTGAACTCTGCCCTTTCTTACTGTTGGATTTTTATTTCTTCAAATGAGTGTGTCTTTATTGATTTTTCTTTTAGGAAGAAGTATATAAAAAATTCTTCATCCTACTAAATATGCTTGCAAAGAAATCTATGTGAATCATGGTCTTTGACCCTGTTATCACTTATGTGGGTGTTTAACTTTACTACTGTGCACAGTCCCAATGGGGAGAATCTTAATTTAAAAAGTACTGTTCTAAAAATAATGTGAGGGGTTTTGAACATGTCCATGTTTGTTTGTGAGGAACATCTCCCTGTAAAACCAGGCATGTAAATTAAATGGACTGTAGAGAAGATGGAAAACAGATATTATTATCCCCTAAGTCTGGAAAAGTTTGATGTTGCACAGTCTCCATCCATGGTCGGTCTGCACAGCAGCCATCTCTTCATTGTGTGAATGTAGAAAATGTTCTGTATTAAAACTTGGGGTTTTGGAAAGATTTTGTGTTTTGGTCAGCACTGCCAAGCCAGACTGACCACAAGGGTTATTTTGCCCAGTGAGGCAGCCCCAGAGACACGCCGGGTCTGTGGTGTGACCTGCGTATGTGCAGAGAAGGGGCTGCCAGCAGCGTGTGTGAACGTGCAGGGGGTTTGTGTCCTAAAAGTTGGAGTTTTAGAGACGTTTAGTGTTTTGCTCAGCACTGCCAAACCAGACTGAACACGAAGGTTATCTTGCCCAAAAAGGCAGCCCCAGAGACTCGTCAGGTCTGCGGTGTGACCTGTGTATGTGTAGAGAAGGGGCTGCCAGCAGCGTCGCGGTGCAGGGTGGTGGCACTGGGTACCCCGTGTGCCCCCACGCCTCGTGGCCGTGGGTTGTTGTAAAGGTCTCAGGTAGAAGATCAGCGATTCCCTTCAGCCATGCCCTGCAGGAGAGGCAGTGATGGGATGGAGTGAGCTCCTGTGCCCCTTTGGGGAGCCACCCATGCTCTCCAGTGGTCCCTTGGCCATGTCCCTCTCTTGTCACCACCCTGCCCCTTTCCCGTCTGTCTGTCCTTCCCGTCGCACCTCGTCTCCATCTCTCTGTCTCAGGTCCAAGCCCGAGTCCCGCTCACCCCTCCCGCGTCCCTCCTCGCAGCGTCCCTTGTCCCCTCCCCGCGCCCCGTCCCGCCCCTCGCCCCCCCGCCCGCCCGGGGAGATGGCGCTCAGTCCCCCCGAGCGGGACACGCCGGGGCTGCCGCTGCACTCGCCATGGACCTTCTGGCTGGACAAGTGAGTGGGGCCGGGGGGCGGCGGGAGCTGGGGAAACCCCCCGAATCCGTCTAGGGAGGGATGCGCATCTCTGGGATTATCGGTTCGCTCGCCCGAAGATCGGATCCGGGAAGTTAATGCTGGGCTGCGTTATGGGAAACGTGCTGGTGCGAGGGACTGTCCCGGTGCCTGTCCCCATCGAGGGGGTCGGGAGCGGTTCGGCGTAGTGAAACTGGTTTGGAAACACTTTCGGTTCTGTAGTTCAGCAGACACACATTGGTCCACGCACGGTCAGTGCCGGTTTGAGCTCTAAATTTAGAGATGACGCTCACCAGCCCCGGCAATAGAAGGGTAAAGGTTGTGCTTTTGCTGCTGTGGTTTGTGCATACCTGAGGGACCCGGTGACATGCCCGATCTTACAACTCTTTAATATCAGATTTGGCTCCCGCAGGTAATCAGTTCTTAAAATCCGAAGTGATAGGTTTTGAAGGATTAGCTAAAATTTATTGATTACCTGCAGGTTCTCGTTACACTTCGTTTGCTGGAAGTTTGAACCTCTAATGCCGTGGAAAGAGGCTGCCAGGGGGGCTCACCCCTGTGGTGCACACAGCGAGGCATAGAGAAGTGCCAAAGTGAAAACTGAAAGTTTCTTACCAGCATTTGATGTTGTTTTCCTAGCATGTATTTTCTAGCATCTTGTTATTTAATCTATAGCTTCCTTTTCTCATTTTTTTGGTGTATTTCTCCTCTCTCCCCACTCCAGAAGGCAAGTTTATCAGCTTTTCTGCCACTAGACATACTGCCCCATGCTATTGGCAAAATTCTCCTCTTTAGTGATTTTTCTGGTAACTTTCCAACTCATGACAGAGAACTAAGAAGGAACTGTTGAAAACTCAGGTCCAGCAAATCAAATCTAATAAATAAACCCACCAATTATTTCTGATTACTCCTTTTGCAGTCATGACGCAGTTATAGTCAGGTTCAGGATCCAAGTTGTATTTTTGCTTCTTTGTTTTTAAAAAGCATCATTTGAACTGGTGTTTAATCAAGTCACCAACCAGGTCTGTTTGTTTACATAAGCCATGTGGAGATAAGCACATCTATATTTTATAATCAGTGTCAGCAGTTAAAATCCATTTTGAGTTCCTGAGTACTTTCATTTTTTTTTCTCAAGTCTTGCTTCCACAATGCTTTAGACTCTTAAAATTCAGTCATTCTATAGATTTATTTTTTTACTTTTCAGATCCCATGTAAATACATTTAATTAGCAGTGTTATTTCTTAACTTATAAATCCAAAAGTGTATATATAAGAAAAAAAAGTGGGACCATAAATACACAAAACTGTGTTTTGTTTAATAGTAAGAGGGATAGAATAATGATAGGAAACAAGAATGACAGCAAATAAGGCATGTTTATACACTCAAAAATCATTTAAGGCATTAAAAAGCACACAATAAATGGAACCATGATCTTAATTACTGCTGTGTGTGGAAGTTCACATGTCTCTGCAGAGCCCCGCAGAAGTGGCTGGGACATTTATTGGTACATCCACAGAGATTTGACAGAGGCTTAGGCTTGTATCAGTTGGACTTTCTGTAGAAGATAACTGTGGACACTTTTTAAACTGACTTCAGTAGCACCTAGTGGGGAGCAGTGCTGTTTCCTCAGGAGATGGTATTGATTTTTGGCCACTGCTACATTTTATTCTGTACTTACAGAGAAAAGCAGGAAGAAGTGACGCTTAAGGATAAATAGATGTTGAGATGGATACGTAGTTATCTCTTTCTATTAAATTACTGTGAGAGAGATCCATGACATACAATTTTAAGATCTCTAAAACGTATCTTTTCATTAAGTCATGCTGCTAAAATAAATATCCATCAGCTAAGTGGTACTTTCTGTAGCAACTAGTGATGTGCTACCCTTGGGGTTCATGGCCTTGCTTTTATCATAGCAGCACTGGATCCATCTCCTGCTTTAGAAGTAAATGCCTTTGTTTTATCTACATCAGCACTTGTTTCTGTGAATGCCTTGGCACAGGTTGAACACCTGGAGGCTGGCATCCTGTGGCCAGGTCCTGGTTCGTTGCCATCATCCCACACGTCACAGAGCATCTGCATTTCCTGTTAGTGGTAAGCCTTTCTTGGTATCCGTGTCTGAAATAGCAACCATCTGATAGTGCTCTCTGCTATCTTACCCTGTAAATGCCTTAGGAAAACGAGCATGATGAAAGCTTTGGGAGAATATTATTCACCAGTTTGACAAAAAAGATCCTGTCTATGATCTTGAAATGCTTGCAGGTCAGCAGTTCCAAAGAAGGTGCAGAGAAGCTGGCAGGTGTTTTCCTCTTAAGACCAATGAGATTTCCTTTTTAACTGTTAAAATATTCCAAGGTCAAGTGCTAAAAGTTTGGAAAACAGGAGTTTAGATCTGCTGTTTATTTTGTCCATTCTAAGGATTTCCAAGTTCATACCCACATATGTCATTGGCAGGATTTTTGCCTGCAGTGATGTTAGGGAGCAAGGGGAAATTCAGCAAGGCTTGCAGGGGCTTTTGGTACCACCTTGGGAAGCTGATTCATGCTGATGGCTTTTTACACTTATCTCGGGAAGACTCTGGTTCTGCTTGTAGTGGCTTCTGGCTCTGAAAGGAAAGGTTGCCTTCTTAGGTTTTGCTACATTGTGTAGTCTTTCAGCTATTTTTTACAATGAAGTGTCAATATGCATCACTGAATATAACAAATAAAATATGAGCATTATCAATCTGGTCACTATACTGTGTAGCACATTCAACACCAGAATTGCACAAAAGGAAAATTCAGGCGACATGACCATCAAAGACTGGGTTGTCCTGGATAACAAGCCCCCTTATGCACTAGAAACCAGCCCTTAATGGGATTGGGGCTGTGGATCTGGGTGTGATATTTGTGTAAATACAAAGCTGTGAGGATGGTTATAGTTTTTGATGTATATGTGGACATGATGCAAATATCCTACTTAATAAACTTTGCAAATCCCAACCGTCACTTAGGCTGGGTATCACATAGTGTGGTTTAACCCCAGACAAAACCCAAGCACCACACAGACGTTCGCTCACTCCCCCACCAGCGGGATCAGGAAGAGAATTGGAAGGGTAAAAGCTGGAAAAGTCATGGGCTGAGATAATGACAGTTTAATGGGGAAAGCAAAAGCTGCACACACAGGCAAAGCAAAACAAGGAATTAATTCACTGCTTCCTGTGGGCAGGCAGGTGTTCAGCCACCTCCAGGAGAGTAGGGCTCCATCACATGTGACTTGGGAAGACAAACACCATCACTCCAAACATCTCTCCTTCCTCCACTTTATATACTGAGGACAATGTCAGATGGTCTGGAATATTCCTTGGGTCAGCTGGGGTCAGCTGTCCAGGCTGTGTCTCCTCCCAGTTTCCCATCTCTTTGCAGGATCGTGGCCTGCTTGCCCTGTTTTCTTGCCTGACTTTGAACAATGCCCTTTAGATAATCTTGATTCTCTTGCAAGAACACTTTAACTCTTCAATAGCTCTGTGAGGGGAAGTATGTGCTTATAAACATTGTCAAATAAGCAGTGTTATTTGTCTATTCCAGCAAAGTCAAAATATTCTTACATAAGGTTTTATCCTTACGCACTGGTTTTTCTCTCTGTATGTTGTAGATGGGTTCTATGTAAAGCTGAGTAGATACATTTTGATAACAGAACCATTTTAATAATGTGTTAATCTTCCTAACTGAACACATCAGATATTTGAAACTAAACTTAATAATTTCCCTTCTTCCCTATAGCAAAATTTATTTATCTAGGATCATCTATTTCATCTATTACAGCTTATGAGTAGGTGGCTTACAATGAAAAATGATGGTTAATATTATAAGACTGTTCAATCCAGTAAGTGCATTTTGACAGGCTTTGATAGCTTGAAATCAGTCTTTGTATTCAGAACGGATTACCAGATTTATTTAGTTGCCACAGCATGTTTTTGCTTTATGCTTTGTAAGTAAATATTTTGCTTATTTATACCAAAAGGAGTTGTGGCTAAGCACTTACAGGGGTATTTTCAAAACTGTTTGGCAGCTTTTAAAGCTCCCGCTAAAGCTGTGATGAGATTCCTACTGGGAAACAAAGGCCAGTGTGAGCACATATGAAACAACTTCTATACTTAATTCTTTGCAGAAAAACAGAAAAGCTACAGTTCAGCATCAGAAATTAACATAAGTGCAACCACCTGGAGGTTTATTCATGGATAAAACAATGGCATTTATCTGTGTATCCTTTGTTCTTTATTCGTGCTGGAATAATGAAGGAGTAGCAAAGAAAGCTGCTATTAGGGTTCATTTTGTGGAGATTATTCCTCTTTCTACATTTCTGTGTGATTCACCACGAGATGCTGTACAGTGGGTCTGGCCTGATTAGGCAACTCAATTAGTCCTGATACTGCACTAAATTTTCTCCTATAAAGATTCTGAAGATGCAGTGGCATCACAGGGCATGAAACAGACCAGGAGAACCATTGAAATATTTTATGTGCAGACTCTCCATGGGAAGCCCAGATGCACAATTGTAGGTGAAGTGGTGACAGAATAACTATTTCCACCCCCAGAGGTTCTGTCAGTGCCAGGCTGGTGCCGTGATCCATCTCCTTCCTGTTCCTGAGCTCAGGAGGATTGCCAGGGCCTGTTGAGTTCTTGGAAATTAATTGTTCACCAGGGCAATAACTGACAGGTCAGTAGGGCATATTGGATTATTTGTATTGTTGATGGCAGTAAAATTATCTGAACAGGAAGAATCCTGTAATGGCTTCATTTTGAGGGTCAATATTTGCAGGGTCTTGTAGTACCACGTGTACTGAAGTTTTTAGCAGAGGACACAACCGTCTCACTACTCCTACCTTATAGTGCAAGTTTTTGCTGGAATTTCTACAGATTCTTTCACTTGAAAATCATGTCATTTCTGCTAACTTAATTTAAACTTAAAATGTGTACTCAACTAAGAAGAAAATAAATCCCAATTTCATGGGTTTCAAGGCGCAAAACTCCAGAGTGGTCATCTGTGTGGATCTGCTGAGTTTCTGGGTGAAACAGAAACACTGCAGTGCAGATTTGTCATCAGTCTGGAATTTTTGCAGGAAATTTAAGGCTTTTTTCTTCTGTCTGATTAAAATACTGTCTCTGCCTTATATTCATGCATTAAACCAAATCTGTGCAGGTATAAATTCTGGAGCCAATGATCCTGAACTTTGATGCATCATCATTTTCTCACTTACCGTTTTTTAGTAGGATTTTGGTTCTGTTTGATTGTTTGTTTTCCAGATAAAAACATTTGGGTGTTCATGCTCATATCCATAAATGACTGGCATTTTCCAAAGCTGAATGAAAGGCTGAAACAACACTGTAATCTGATGGGCCTGGAGCACTTACCAGGCAGGTTACTAGGAATAAATTGTCACTCACCGTAACTTTTAAAATAGGTAATTTGCTGGTTGGTTGGTGCTTTCTGCAAGTTGATCACAGTTTCTCTGGAAAATGTTACTTGGAACTATCAAAATGAACCATTTTACAACCTTGGAGTGGTATATTCTGTCCACCTGTCTTGGCTGCTCTTTTAAATGGCATTAAATTTGCTAAATGGGCTACCATGATGATCTAGGTAACCTTTGAAGGCAATGGCTGGAGAAAACACTTTAATCTTTTATTTGAGTAGACCTTACTATTGAAGCAACTCAGTGGCAGTATCAGCATGAGGATATCAAGTGATGGAGGTATCTGTTGTACAACATATGTAATGCCAGATGCCTAATGGTGACTTCTAAGCCACCAGTGGCAGAAATAGTCCAGAGGAGAAGTAATTACTTGGACAGTGGGGTGAGACAAAAAGAGGCAAAATTTATCTCAGGTTTTGCCTGTTTGTGTTCCATTCTACATGGAACAAAGTGTTAGTAGAGAGGTGCTAGTATTAGCAAGAAAAGAACAAGGGGTAGTTGGTTGTGAATCCACTACTCTCTACTGACAAATAGTTAAATCCCTTGATAAGTTTTAAAGTCTGTTTGAACTTATTACCTTTTATTTGTGCTTTCAAAGGCAATCTGACTGGCTCTGTTTCTGTAAAATACTGTGAATTTTGCTTTTTGCTCTTTAATGCTGAGCGTAAAGTGTACATAAAAAATGCCAAAACACACACATGAAAAAAACCCAGACCTCCAAATCTTACTATGATAATTTCTTTTATCACGAACGATTTTTTTTTTGTTGCTGGTTTTAAGTTACCAGTTTTTCATGGGAGTTCTCATAGTTCATGAGCCACTGGATACAAGTTGTGCCATGGCGATTTCTTGTTGATTTTCTTTTGTTTGTTTCCTGCCAGTTCCACCATTGTAATGTGCTCTTAGTTCTGGTAATTAATAGGAAAATAGTAAAGCAGATGTTAGTTTGCCTGTTTTATACTGAAAAAGTTGGGAGATATTTTTCTGCTGGTTTTGTATGTATTTTTAAAGCAGCTTATTTTAATAGAAGCCTTAAAAAAACCTTAGCGCTATTATTAGACTTTTGAAGAGGTGATGCTGTTTCAGTAGTTTTGCATATTAAATTTCTTCCTTTATATGAATATCTAGGGTTTGCCCAGAGCTTCAATTATATCTGTAACAACTGAGAGTAACTTCAGTGTTTCCCTGGATGTATGTCATGCTGATCAGATGTATCAGGGAGGGATGCTGAGATCTGATTTGCTTTTATCCTTTCTTCAGCTGGTACCCGAGCAACAGCTGCGTTTTCTTCTGTTTCCTTAAACCTCCTCTCTTGCTTCTGTTTCCAGATTTAGTAATTTTACACATTTTTGTTTCCTCTTCTGAGACACAATGGGAGGTTGCTTTTGTCTTTGATCTTCATTTTTCTTTAGAAATCCTACTTCAGCTTTTGAAGGGAAAGAAAAACGTTTCTAGTTCTAAGAAATGAATGTGCCTTAGCAATTTTGACCTCATTCTCCCCAAAATTGTGCCTGTGGGATTGTGTGCTGGGAATTGTAAGGTGGGTGTTACGATGCACTGTTAGCACAGTGACAGGAACACAGGGATGTCCGGGGGTGTGGATGCACTGTCCCATGTCTCACGCACTGAAGAATAATGAAAAAGATTATAGAACCATTTAGAACCATTTAGGTTGGAAAAGACCTTTCAGATGATGGGATGCAGCTGGTGCTGTGTGTGCCTAAAGAATCACAGAATATCCTGAGTTGGAAGGGACCCATGAGGATCAAGTCCAACTCCTGGCCCTGCACAGGACCATCACCAAGGGTCATGACGTGTGCTTGAGAACATTGTCCCAGTGCTCCTTGGCAGCCATGGGACTATGACCATTCCTGGGGAGCCTGTTCAGTGCCTGACCACCCTCTGAGGGAGGAACCTTTTCCTGATATTCAGCCTAAACCTCCCCTGGCACAGCTCCAGCCATTCCCTTGGGTTCCGTCAGTGGTCACCACAGAGATCAGTGCCTGCCCCTCCTCTTCCCCTCATGAGAAACTTGTAGACTGCAACGAGGTCTCCCCTCAGTCTCCTCCAGGCTGAACAGACCAAGTGACCCCAACCACTCCACTTATGGCGTCCTCTGAAGACCCTTGAGGGAGGGAAGCAGCTCCGGGTGGAGCTGGCGATGGTCAGTATGAGGGTGAGCTACAGAAGCTGAAGCACGTCTGGTGTACCAGGGTGCCTAACAGTGAAACAAACCCAAGGATCTCGGCTTTACAGGGCATGCTGGTGGTACATGTGGCTTGAAGGCATCAGTGCCGTCGGTGGAAGAACTGCCTGGAGTTACGGAGGTTCCCTGGGTGCGTTGGGTGCCATAGCCTGACCTGTGGGACTTCTGCTTCTCCTCAGCCCGCGTCCGTGTCCCGTCCTTCACGCGTAGCGAGGAGCTTGTGGCGGGTGTGGTCGGCCTGGTGAGGGCTGTGCGGGGCTGAGGGAAAGTGAGGGCTGTGCGGGGCTGAGGGAAAGTGCTACCGTGCCCTCCGTGCCCTCCGTGCCCGCGCNCAGGGGCAAACCCGGACGCGCCCGCTGCCCCGGGGTCCCGC
The DNA here is from genome assembly GCA_013400495.1 of Nicator chloris. NCBI lineage: Eukaryota > Metazoa > Chordata > Aves > Passeriformes > Pycnonotidae > Nicator > Nicator chloris. The sequence continues at coordinate 258,345 of WAAE01003771.1, read as the reverse complement.
CGCCGGCCGCCCCCGCCCCACCTGTAGCGCATCCCCCGCACTCACCCCAGAGCAGGGTGAGGATGTGCGCCCGCGGCACCAGGCTGAGCGCGTAGACGGCGCCCAGGTGCAGCAGCCCCATGAGCACCACGTTGCGCCAGACGATGGCCTGCCCGCCGCCCGCCGTGCCCGCCGTGCCCGCCGTGCCCGCGCCCCGCCGTGCCCGCCCCCTGCCCTCCGTGCCCGCCTGCCCGCCGGCTGTGCGCCTGCGCCACCTAGCGGCCCGCGCTGAGGGCCCGGCGAGGGTAGCCAGCACAAGCTGTGGGAATGAGCTTTCTTTTCAAAGTGTGAAGCACCGGGAGCGCCTTAAAACGCTAAAAGGGGGGCTGGCGTGTATTAAATGCGATTGAAAATAATTCCGGGGTAGGATCATGCGATCCCCTTCTGGTACCTCATCACCTGTGAACAGCAGAGCTTTGATGGTGTGCGGTAGCTCTGAGAGCAGCACTGTGCTGCTGCTCGGCTAAAACTCCTGATACTTCTGTTTAGTTTTACTAATTACCTGGCAAATATTAATTTATTCGCAAATATAAAAGGACTTTAGCTCCTATCTTTAAATGATTCGTGATAATTTGGAGTTAGACTTCCCCTTTGACATGTGAACATTTCAAATTCACACTGATGTGATTCACATTCCCTCTCCATCTCCTTTCTCCCCCTCCTTGATAAAATAAATATTTTAATTAATCAGTGCTTTGTCTTCAAGGTCACTTCCTGGTACAACAGCAGCTGAATGTGCATTAAATTTGAGGAAGATTTATACAGTACAAACAGTGCAGGTAAGGCGTCTGGCTCTGCTACAGGAGCTGCCACATGTTATTAGTGTAACTTCACACTTCAAGTTTCGCTTTTCCTCCTAGGATGAGTCACATCTGTGGCTTTTCTTACCTGAGGTGTGAAACGTGAGTGTTACTGGTATTGTGTGTTTGTATTACTGAGTCAGTGTTTGAATTTCATTTGGCTTTCTGGATGGGGAAAGGAGGTGGCATATTGGATTGGGCATGATGAATTCTTAAACCTTCCTGAGTTTCCACTAGTACATTGAATTATTATATTTGATGTATTTTAAATATCTTTCCAGCCTTTTCTCCTTTTTCTAATACAGAAGCTAATTGCGCAAAGACTAAAAATTGCAGCATGTGACGCTTTTTTTTTTTGGTGGGGTTTCTCTCCTTGACTATGTATCTAAAAAAAGATTCTAGCAAACTGAATTAAAGGACTCTTAAACCGNTTTTTTTTTTTTTTTTGGTGGGGTTTCTCTCCTTGAGTATGTATCTAAAAAAAGATTCTAGCAAACTGAATTAAAGGACTCTTAAACCTTGTGGTACTTGCAGCAGTGGGAAATTCTGCATGTCTGTGTCATCTGCCATTGCCTAGTAGTGGGTATCTCTTGCAAGTAAAATTGTATTTCTGTTTTAATACCATGGTTAGCATGAAGTGTGTAGCAAATTGGTATTTGTCTCACCTTAGTGCTAAGCTGACTAATTCATTAAATCTCTGAAATTTTAGGATAATGCCAGACCCTTCTCTTTGAGAAGCACACCTGTAAAAATCTACTGAAGTTTTAAATAAGGCTTTCCCATGAAGGTCTGCACAACTTCCTACATTGCATGAGATTTCCAAACACAAAACCTTCCAAACTATGTCCCTAGTTCAGGACAAAAAGAGCTCTCAAATGTTTCCACAGCCATCTACCAGTGTACCTCTGCTTCTTCTTCTGCAAGTAGCTTTAGGGTTTGGGCACACAACCATTTATGAGTAAGATCATAGTTGATATGGGTGTTTCATACCAAGTTTTTATATTTTTAGAAGTCTTCAATTTCTTCTTGAGGCTGGGTAAAGGTAATGGCTGGTAGGCAGCGTTGCCAAGGGCCACAAAATTTTATCACATAATGTTGCAATCCTTGTTTCTAAAGTTGTGCTGGTGATTAAGCATTAGATATTGCTTAATGTATTAGATAATACTTACATATTATGTCTAGATAATGCTTAATGAGTTGCACTAATGATTAATATTGCATCGCTTAAGTTGATGCAACTTAAGACTTTAAAAATCCTTTCTATTCCCAACTGTTGGATAAAGAGAGAAGAGATTGGGATCTTTTCAGTCATCCCGCCCTGTTGCTCACTACTGCTTTTGGATGCCTTTTTATCCACCCCAAACCTACCTGACAGCTTCTGCTTTTACCAGCAGAAACATTGGGAAGTAATCCAATGGTTCCAGGAAACTTGAATCTTTGAATTTCTTCCCCACTCCTGTATTAACACATGCATCTCAGGTTCTTTGCATCTGGTTGAAACCTTTCACTCAGACAAACTAGTTGCGTTGCTGGTTACACATTTACTTCACCAGAATTATTGTTTGTGGTGTTTTTGTAACTCAGGATAATCATAATGATGCTTAGGCTAGCCTTAAGTGAAGCAAGGTGGATATTAGATATAAATATATATTTTTAATAAGCTAAGGAAGTTTTATGTACTGGTTTGTTCTGACATCCTTCGTGTAATTCTGGTTTTGATGATTTTCTTCCCTCTGTATGAAAAAAGATAATCTGCATTTGGAAAGCTTCCCTTTTTTCCACCTTCATGTATGCAGGATTGGCATCTAAAAAAAATAAAAGGAGAAATGATTCTGTAAGAAGTTCTTTTCAGAGCATTTTATTATAACATAGAAGGTGCCCGTTATCCAGGAGAAGGATGTGTAATTGGTTCAGAGAAAATTAGCAAGGAAATAAATCTGCATGAAACACTCTTGTGTTACTGCAACTAATGTTTTTCCTTTTCAAGGATTTCTGGAGTGTCTACAACAACATTCCTCCCGTGACAAACTTGCCTCTGAGATGTAGCTACCATTTAATGCGGGGAGAAAGGCGCCCGCTTTGGTAAGTGTGTTGTCATCAGACATTTCTGGGAATGGGCAGCGGAATAACTTGAAGGAGTAATAGGTGTGGCATAGGAGAGTCTTGTTTCTGTTGGCTGCAAACACCTGAACTCAAGAGACCAATGAAAGAAATACCCCGAGGTTCTTGTTCAGTTTAAAAGTGGCTGGTACCAAAGAGTCTTTATTAAAAACACAGACTGTAATTTCATTGTCCACCTCTGGATGTAAATGTACAAAAATAGATTATGAAATAGAAGCGAACAAATTAAAATATGACTGAATCCCAATTCAGGAATACACAGAATAGGTTACTTCTGTTTGGATTTTTTTTAGCTTGCACATTATTTTCTTTCCACTGAAGCTGGTGAAATAATGATGCAAACAACTGATGGTCCTTCACTCCTTTTCACCTGGGCAAAAGTACAGGTGAAGTACATGCTTCATATGCCTATACATGCCCATGCACCTTGGTTTAACAGTAATTAAGGACATTATGAGGTGATTCATTGCAGCAAATGCCTACTTGATTTTAGGACAGTAATGGAATAAAGTATAAATAATTGATGTTTTCCTTCTAGAAATAAAACTGCCTCCCTTCTTCCTGTTCCAGTTCTGTTGCATCTCAGAGAACCTCAGCACTTTCTGGAGAGTTTTGATCTTTTTGGCATCATTTACGTAGATCGTGATTGCATTAGGGTTCTTTAACTTAATCATAGTTGTCTAACATTGTGGTGACGTACTACAGGAGATTTCTGTCCTAATCTACTGGGAATCTAAATTTTCTAAAGTGAAATGCACCTGAAGGTCTAAGTTACTTTTCTAAAAATACTGTGACTGGTCAGGATAGCTAAAGTGAGTATGAAAAAACATTGATATCTGTATAAATCAATTGGGCTATCCTGTGCAGGCCTTCATTTCTTTGTAAGGATGAATGAGAGCATTTGCGGGTTTGATATTTTGGGGTTTGTTTTTTCCTATGTTTAGTTTTAATTTGTTAAATGACTACTAGAGGTGTAAAATGCAAAGATCATTTCTGAAAATTAAACACTTTTTTAAGCCTGTCAAAGTAATTTTGCATTTTAGGAAAGAGATTGCAAGCGATTGATCTCATCATGAGTAATTTGCTAACTTCTTAATAATTACTGCCAAGAAGCTTTTCTCAGATTACCATTACAGTATACTGGCCAATTTCAGCATCCTATATTTTTTTTTCTTTTAGAAAGAAAGAGAAATCCTGAAGTAAGAATTGAGGATGCAGATTTTTGAAGATGTCCTCCCAAAGTTTCCCCCTCTTTTCCCCAGCATCTGTCAGGATTGGTGGGAGACCATTGATCCTGAGGAATCTCTATAGGTGTCACACTGGGTTTAGATATTCCAAAGATGAATTTTTAGGTTACTCCTTTAATTTGGCCTTTACAGAGTTTTAACAGGAAACCAGAAGCCCCAACTGAAAGTCTTAGAGAAAGAATTGTGACAGAATAAACTTGAGAAGCTCACAGGTTAGTGCATTGTGCCTTTGTCATTACAAGGCAGTTTAAGAGTTATGTCTTCCCTGACTCAGGGCAGCTCCAGTCTTTTTTTAATAAGGGCAATTAATTTCTAGATGTCACAAAACTGAAATGAAGTATGCTCATGTTCTTTTATTAAATTGAATAAACGGAAGAGTAAAAAGCTGCTTCTGTCCAAATATGCCAGAGGTTTTCCAAAATTAAAGGTTACCATAGTAAAATGTAAAATTGTTTTGTGGCTCGTTCCCATACAATGTGCAGCCACTTCAAAGATGGTCTGTAGTCAGGGAAAATACAAGTGTTTTCCAGCACACAAACTTGGGAAAAGGATTAGGTGTTGAGAGATACACTTCATATGAACAATGAAAGAATTATCTCTGATGTCAGAAGTCAGAGTCATGCTCCCTGGAGTTAGTAATTGCATTGCAGATGGGATTTTTCTGGGAAAATTAAACCACAAACATAGGGTTATCTAGATGTGGATTTGAATGTTTATTTTCACTGATCTATTTCCCATAACAGGGAAGAAGAAAGCAATGCCAAAGGAGGTATATGGAAAATGAAGGTCCCTAAAGAAAGTACGGTATGTTACATTGACTCTTTACTCAGACCTTGTTTAGTAAGGGAGTTTCTTTAAACTCTGATAAAGCTGTTTTAAAGGTTTTTACTTCTTACATCACCCAACACAACAACCAAACACAACTTTAACTTCCATAACCTTTTAAAGACAATGAGCAGAAGTTTCTTTTCCATTAATTCCATATCTCTTGCTTTAGATAACATTTGGCTATGCATTATAAAACAAATGAAAGCTACAGTGTTTCAATTTGGAAACATGGTAATTTATAATCGCCTTTTAACTTGCTTATAGGCATGCAAAGAAAAATAGAAAGACCTTTTCCTGATAATCTATGCTAAATTATATATTTTTTTCATTTAAAAGTGTGGAAGATGAAGTCTATTCAGGCATATCCTTGAACTCTAATGAAATAACTGTGTTTCTCTTTCTCTTGCCTCTCTAATCAAATACATGTGAGTAACTTCTGTGAACTGCCATAGAAAGGAGATCTGACCTCTTCACACATGGTGTTTATGTGTGTAAGTGTGCTCTGGATCAGGCCTTTAAACAGAAAAAGTGAAGTGTCAGAAAAATGTGACAGCCTTGCAGAAGGCATTAAATGTTGAAAGATGGTACTCAAAATTTCAGCCGAAAGTTAATTGATTTTTGCCTGTGGGCTTTTTCCTTGTATGTGAGTTGCAGCTTTCCTCCCCCGCAGTCCCAAGTGGTCACAAAAGACTGAAATTGAAATTGTCTTTTTCCTCCTATAATCCAAGGTGTGAAGATTGTCAGAAGTGACAAGTGGTTTGGAGAGCCTGAATTACTGGGCAGTGAATTTAGGGACCCCAGAGGCCTTGTGTTTTAGAGAGTGAATGACAGCACCTTTTTGACATGAAGGTACTTTTGATCTCTCAAACTATGCACCACATGGCCTCAGTCACTTCTGAAAGGTTTGCTTGAAGGTGAACTTCAGTCAGCTTTCAGTGCCTTATAAATAGCATAAATAACACCTTTATGCCCATTTGCTCATTTTTTTGGCTTCATTCTTCATCACACATGGGCACAGCATCTCCTTGGCTATGACGAACCATCTTGCACAGACCCAACAATTAATTATACAACACAGCGTACACTTAAAATAAATACTCCTTTCTGTCCAGACAACCTCAGAAAGACACTCAAAACTGAGCTAACAAACCTAACTTTTAATTTAAGAAATAGTAATGTGAATGTAACATTTTTCTGCCTTCTTAGGCTGCAGTTTGGAAAGAGCTACTGCTAGCAACTATTGGAGAGCAGTTTACAGATTGTTGTGCAGCAGGTAATGATTGAGACATTTCTCCATCATTTCTTTTCACCATATTTGCTTCTCTTCTAAGCATGAATATCTGATGAAAGTGGCTGTTACAGTGACAGTGAATATCCTCTTAGGAGTTGTCTTTCACTGACTATCATTGCATAAAAAAGAATGGCATTTCTCGAGTTTACAGAGCATAACCTTTCAGTTCAGTTCAGAAATAACCTTTCAAATGGTCTCTCACACCCTTTATACACTGATAGGGTTGTCTTGGGGTCACTTTAAGCAAATATATGATATTCTGCTGTCCACAGAGATGGTTCTTGCCCTTGGCCATGTGCTTCTGACACCACCTTTGTGTATTGTTAGTGACCCTTTGCTTGGGATGCACAGAGCAGCTGTGCCATGGAGCTCACAGCTGGATCAGCCACTGCTCCCAGCTGTGGCATGGCCTTTGAACTCTCCACAAAGCTGCATCCGAGAACTTCACACCAAAAAGGGCTTCTTCAGTGTAGCACTGGCAGCAGCAGCAGGCTGACTGGGGCTTTATTAATTTCATTAATTTTGTTTTCTTTTTTTCCTGTTGCTGCCTTGACAAAATGTAAAGGAAAAAGAGAGCAAAGTCTCAAAAGCTGATGTTTGATCTCCACCAGGTACTGTTCCTGGGTTTTTAGTTGTTTCACCCTCATCATCCCACTTCTGCTTGTAGACATCACTGTAGGTAAATTGTCTTTAGTGGTTCGTATTGCTGACCTTACTGGAGGGAGTCTTGTGATTCCCTTCTAGTCAAGTCTAAGAGTGCTAATAGGAAAGATGAATAATCCTATGGCACTTCATAAAAAACACCATGAGGTAGTATTTCCAATAACTTCTAAAAACAGAGTTTCTTTCTGGTAACTACTTTGTCTTATTTGAACATTGGTGTTTTCCTCACTGGAGATTGCTCTTTTTTTCACGTCTTTATTTTTTTTCCAGCTTTTGGGCACTGTTTCATAATACATAAGTAGCAAATTAGACATGTCTTGCTTCTAAAGTATTCCATAATGGTTCTTCCCCTTCTGTGCAGATGATGAAGTAATAGGGGTTAGTGTCAGTGTTCGTGACCGTGAAGATGTTGTGCAAGTCTGGAACATGAATTCCTCTTCAGCAAGCGAAGCAAAAGTTTTAGAAAAGATTCATAAACTTCTCCCACACACATGTTTTAAAGCGGTCTTTTATAAATGTAAGTATTTTGTACTGTTCATTTCTACCTTCATTAGAAAAACAAGATGCTGGTAGGGTATTTCTATGGGAATATCCTGCCTGATTCATCATTAATCACTTAGGAATGTAGCATCTGTCATTGCATTAAAATTATGTCCCTTCAATGTAGAAGTTAGCTATCATTCAAAAGATATTTTTAATTTCATTGTACAGTCTGTTTTGTTAATGTTAATGTTTAATGTGTCAGATTCACAAAACAAATTAAACAAGTCTTTTAATAACTCTCAAGGCTACATACTGTCCAATTTAAGTATTAATTTAGAGGAACCATTTGCAATCAGGATTTTAAGGAATCTCATATTTTAGGCTCCCTATAAATGTATTATCAAACAGTGTATTCTGAAAGATCTCTTGTTGGCACATTGTGTTCTCCCTTGACTGATTTATACATTTTTATCTTGTCTTTTTTTAATCTTTTCAACTCCTTGACAGAGTTTACATGTTCTTCTGTTCCTTTCTTTTTTTCCTTCTCTCTTCCCTAGCCCACAGAGAGCATCATGCTTTTGAAGGCTGATGTGGAAAGCATTGAGTACATTCTATGCCAAGATCATTTGTTGTTATTTGGCGTTTTGAGCTAGTCTGGACAAAGAAGAGGATGGTGGAAGCCCTGCAGAAATGCTACATGGGGTTGGACCTTTTGAGTTTCTGACATTTCAAACTGGCCTATTGCTACTGAAAATGAAAAAAACCCAAACAGTTGCCTTGACCACTAAATGAATGATTCATTGCTTCATCTTGAGGTGGTGTTTTTAGTTCTTAGTTGTTTCTTTAAAAAAATATTTTGGCCACTTTATATTTGTTCAACCTGATTATATTTGTTCCCATTTCTTTAAGATAGTTGACTTTTTATTCTGTGCTGTACTTCGTCAAAAGCAAACATGCAGAGATGCTATGCTGCTTTTCCAAGATTTGCTGTACATAGAGGAATCCTGGCATGGAGAAATGTGTTTTCCATTTTCACTTTGAAAGATTCCTATCATGTTAAAATTTATTCACTGGTTTTGTCCCAAGAGAGAAAAAAATTGCACTGCATTTATTCTAATGTTCAGTGTAAACTGGTCTTGCACTGACAACAGCACATACTGTAAATGTAAATAGAAAAGGGTACCTTAAATGAGCAATTAAAGAGAACACATTTATATTGGGACTAACCCTGTGTAGGATGATGTTAATGCCTTTTAATTGTATTGGTTTCAGAAGAGCCCTTGTTCTGGTTAGAATCAGAAATTTCTCAGTAGGAAACCCTGCAAACTCAACACCTCTTATTTAAGGGTGATAGGGTATTTATGGTTTTATATTGTATGCTCTCTTATGGTACCTTTTTCTACCTCCATGAAAAAGTGTCATGAATAATTTCTAATGAATTGTACAAACTGGATCCATCCCTCCCACCTCCTTAAGTACGTCAGGGCCATGTCTGCACCCACTAGGTCAGTGTCAGAATTGCTGCTGACTACAGTGCAAAGGGAAAGATCCCATTGTCTGTACTTTCAAGCCCTCAAAACTTCCTAAGTGTCCTTTTTAAAATAAACAAAAAATACAGAAAAGAAATTTGTGTTGCAGCTTGAATAGGAATATAAACAACATTGACCTTTAAATGTTTGTCTATATTAACTATTTGAGATGTCTTAATATACTACCAAAGGTTGCTGTGGTTCCTTTTACAAGAAGCTGCAAGGTAAAGATGAACATACCTTCTGCTGAGCACACCTTCATCCTTTAGAGGTTTTTGTCTGGCAGCTCTTCAAGTTGCACTGATTTCCACATCTTTAGTATATTAAGAGGCAGCCATAAAAATCAAATAATTTTTAAAATAAGTATCACACATTTGAGATTCTTTTTTACAACTTTATCTTGTACTTATAACTTTAACTTTTATTTATGGATTTAAACTGTGTAGTTAATGAGCATTTTGAATTAAACACATTTTCTAAAATCCAAGTGTCTTCCTTCTGTAATTGCTTTCTGAGATGAAATGTTACTTGTCCTGCTTTTTCCAACCCGTGTATTTTACATTAAAACTTACTCTCTTAAAAGCTGTCTGTTTTCTTCTTAGATTAATCTTTTTTTCAGTGAAGAAGTGTGAACTGCCAGTGGATATTGCAGGGATGTACCTGGGCAGCTTCCAGGCCTGTGTGATGGAGGGGAAAAGTGACTTCAGAGAAGTGAGGGTTAGAACACAGCGAGGAGAAATGTTTTCAACTGCTTGATGAGCAAGATTTCTCACTTGAAATATTTCCCTGTCTTTGGAGGAAATGTAAGTGGAATACTAATGGAGAATTAATCATGCACCTCTCCCTCTGCTTCCTTTTACTTTTGGAAACAAGCCATAACCTCTTATTTCTTCCCCAGGTTTGTTTTCAGGATGGATGTTGATTCCGGTAGAGTTGGAGCTGCTGGCAGAAGAGGTTGATCTGGTGATGTCACTGGAACTTTCCAGTTTCAGGTATTACTTTATTCATCCAACTGCAGGCAAATATTTTTATGTTGTTGCCTTGTGTGCCTCTTTAATATTAAAGACCTCTCTGCTTCAACATTGGGTAAAGACTTAGAGACATCATTCTAGCTGTAGGGTAGGGTAGCTACAGGCTGACTGTCAAGGTCCATATTTCAAATTGTTGTAAATTTTTCATTCTTCTAAGTTCCTAGTCTATAAAATCAGGGATTTTATTTTTTTCCATGCCTTAATTCTGATAGTAGTTGTTAGTATTACTTAGGATAAGGGTTGATATCTTCTCAACTAAAATTCAGTGTCTCTTATGCCACACTACATGACTGGGCTTGGATCAAACTGGGCAGTGCAAGTTCACAGGAACATGACAAATTGCATATTGGAATTTTGCAACCATTGGTTTTAAGATTTAGTAGAATTTTTGAACTGTCCTTTCATCCCTACATCTGTAGGGATGTATTTATACCAAAAGATGTTGAACAGTTAATTTTTATACTCTTTTAAATATTCATTATTTTCACCTGGAGATTTGCTTTATTGAACTTGATTAAATGAGCCCCCTAGTACTTCAAAATCTTCTAAATTGTTTAAATGGATATCAAAAAAGTGCCTACAATTTCCTATCAAAATTAATTTCTGCTGGCATTTCAATGTAAAATTAAAACATTTGACTTCCATGGTGACAGACTGCAAAGAAACTACAGACTAGCTGAATGAAAGAAACCTGCTTCCCTCTTGGGGCGGGAACAAGCCCTGGCTGATCCCTCCCACACTGGAATGGTGCCCTCGGGCACTATCCAGAAAGGCTGAAGGTTTTTCCATAGCTGGAGCAACTGTCACTTTGATCCAGGCTGGAATTTTATGGAAACTTCATGTCCTTGATACACCTGGGAAGCCAGGTGAGATGAGAGCTAAGAGGAGAGTTCTGGTTGTGTTTAGAAATGTTTGTAGCACCTTGTAAAAGTGCTCACTGCATCCTCCTGGGGAAAGTTTGGATGCTCCATGGTGGTAGGTGGAGGGTGGTGTGGAGCTGAAGGGGCACTGCACACAGGAAAGAAGGGGATGCAGCCCAGGGGAGCACAGGCAAGAGGAGATGCTGGCCAGGCTGTGGTTGAAGCCCCCTGGGCAACTGAAGCCAAGAAGGAGGGCCATGGACTGGTAAGAGGAATGAGCAGTTTTTTACTGCTGAGTGTTACACTTGTGCTGGTCTGCACCTTCCCAGGTCTGAAGACAGCCACTGGCAGCAGGTGGGGGCCGAGCTCTGATGCTCCCCCCACCTTTGTGGCCATCACTAATTGCTCTCTGGGGCTCTCCAGGCTGCAACACAATGTCTGCTGGCAGGATTAGTTGGGAATTTCACTTAACAGGGATGAAGGGATGTCTTCTGGGGCTGGCTAATTAACAGGATTTTACTCTAATAATTAAATAGCAGTTTGTTGAACACAACTTAGTTGATGAAATCTTTGGAAAACATAACAATTAGCAGGCAAGGAACAGCAGCTTTGCCTCAAAAGCCTGTCCCCAACCAGTTGCTGGCATGGTTTTAACCTTTCCTTCCCCAGCAGAGACAGTGTTGACTTATAATTTATTTGGGTTTGCTGCTGTTGTTGGACAGCTTGTTCACCCTCTGCTGTCACAGCAGCTGGTTCCTCTAGGGCTTTATCTCAGCTGAAGGGACTTGAGATGTGCCACATGTTGCTCTCTCCAGCACTGTCTTCTCAAAAGCCAGTGCTGGAAGAGAGGAGTGTTTGCCGCCAGACAAAAGAATATTTTTATTTTTATATTCTTTCTATGGCAGATTAACCAGAGGGGATGAAATCTAAGAGTTGTCTTAAAACATAAACCTGACAGAGGAAAATTATTGATCCCACACAGCTTATATAAACCCTCTCATCTGCACACACACATGGAAGGGGGAGGTGCCTTCATTTGGAAATTGTTCCTGTCTTCATCTCTCTATTTCTCCCTGTCTTGTAATGATTCTCTTAGGACGAGGATGAGGAAATTAGATTAGACAAACAGTGGGAGATTCCACAGTTTGCTATAAAAGCCACCTCCAATCTTTGCTACACTTTGACAGCTCTCAATTTCTTAATTTGACAAGGTAATGAACACTGGATTATTTCTGAAGCCGTATGTACCACAGCACAGGGGAATGGGGGCTGCGCTCTGCACGGGGACTACCCACCCCAGCACCTTCCTCCCACCCAGGTTACAAAATCTCATTCCTGGGAGGGAGGTGTTGTGTGCAGGAGCCAGGGTTGGGAGCTGTGGTGTTAGTTCAGGGCTCTGCAGGATGCTCCCGTGCCAGGAGACAAGTGGCCCTGCCTCGGGAACGTGTGTTATCTCAAAGAAGCTCTGCAGCAGCTTTTGACCTCCTCGTGTTTTGCTTGGCTGGGCAGTACATTGTTTCCTTCCACTCTCCCCGAGGCTGTGCAGACAGTGGAATGGGCTGGCTGAGCCAGCCAAGCTAAATACAGCAGGAGACATCCTGTGGGTACCTCCCAGGCACAGCATTCCTGAAATGGGTGGATGGGCATCCATGCACCTGTGTGGCTCTTGAGTCCAGCCTGGTACTCTGCTCCTAGTCACGGGGCAGGAAAAGGGGCTTTAAATGTGCTGGAGAAAATTACCAGCTGTTGGGAACAGTGTCAGTGGGAAGTGCAGGAGTTCTGGAGCAGTCCTGGGGTGTTCTTGCACACAGGTGAGGCCAGGAGCAGAGTTTCAGCTTTTACTGCTCCCTCTCCAAACTGCCCATTGCAAGCCCCGTGCCTGTGATGTGCTCTGTCTTGTGGAGGAACTGGGAGCATATCCATCAGCACTGAGGCTCCACAAATAAATAAGCACATGGGAGCAGGCTGGAACTGAAGTAGGTAGCATTCATCATATGAGGGGGCCTGGAGTATGTTCAGCTCGTAATGTGTAACAGAGTTATGAACAGGCATGGGATGGATCCCCTTCTTTTTGGATCATGATTCTGTGTAATAAACATTCAAGACAATTTGTATAAAATAGTGAGGATTCTTTCCTAGAGAAGTCATTTAAAGCTATATTTGCACATCAGTGAACAGCTCAGAGGAATGTTTTGTAGTTACATTTCCATACAAGTGTGCAAAGAGAAAACAACCCAGTCAGCAAGTGATGGATAGTGCATGTAATCCTGTGCCATGATGTGCCCTCCCTGGGTAATCGTATCCCATGGCCTCCCACCAGGGAAGCACCCATCCTGGCACCCCTGCCTCCCTGCTGGAGCTGTGACAGCCATGGGGTGGATCATACTGTAAATCCCATCAAAGGTACAAGGGATTTTATCTGCATATCTTTGGTCATGAAATAGGGGGTTTGGAGTAGGAAAATCCTGACCCAAATGCGTTAGCACCACTGGCTCTTAGCAACCTTTCAAAATAATATTTGCCTGTGAAAGGACAGGATGGCTTGCCAGGTTAAACGGGAAATAATCCTGCTTTGTGGCACAAGCACGGTTTGCAAAGAAAGCTTGATGGCTTTTTTTTTCCACTTTGCAATAATTTTGGGGAGATTTTTTTGGGTTTTTTGTGTTTGGTATTTCCCACTCAGCTTGTTAGTCACTCCCTACATCTACACCCTACAGCAGCAGCAGCAGTGCCACTCTTCTGGCTTTGTGTCTCGAATCCCCCAGGCTCTTGCTGTGACTATGTGGTGGGGGTCAGCTGGTGACTTTCCTGGAGTTTCTTCCAGCAGGATGCCTGACCACGGAGCACAGGGTGGCCCCTCTCCATGTTTTCAGAAGCAATCAGGGTAATGTTTCTCCCTCTGCAGTCAAGCTAACTACAAAAGTGATGTGAGCATCTTCATTGCCCTCATCTGCATCCTTCCTGCTTCTTAGAAAAGCAGTTACCTCTGCTGATTCTTCTTCATCCTTGAGCTTCCCTCGAAGGCTCTTAAATTTCCAAAGTTTTTAGGTTTTAAGTAATTACCAAAAACTCTCATTTAATCTCTTCAGGTTTTTGGAGGGTTTTTGCTTTTTTTTTCTTTTTGCGAGTTGATAAATGTAAGGCCTTAACAGCTCAACAAGAAAACACCTGCAAAGAGCTGAAAGCAAGTGGATGGCCTGTGAAAGGCTAGCACTGGAGCCGCCATGAGATGGCACTGCGACATCAGGCATGGAACTGAGCTGCTCCATCCCACCGGGGTGTGCAAGGAAGTACCTTCCTGGAGGGAGAAAAAATGCCAAGGAAGAGAAAAGACTTATGTAAGGATAATTCTGCTATTAGTCAGGAGGAGCTGTCATGGAGCCGTGTCTGGACTGGACTTTTCCTGCTTATACAAAGCACATAATGCTATAGGAATTCATGTATAAACAGTGCAAATAAGAGGGGAGGGTGGTTAAATTATGAACAGTGGTAAGCAAATAGATTTTCTTTAACTGTTGCTGGCCAATTCAGAAAGTCTTTGATTTCTGCGGGGTTTCTGAACACAACTGCATGCTAAAAATAGTCATGGTGTAACTTTTTTCTGGACTTGTGTGTTTCTCCCTTTCTTTGACCATACAAAAAGTTTAAAACAAGCTGTAGGAACAGGGAGAAGCTGTCATGGCTGGGCAGGTTTGCAGCTGGAGTGGGGCTGATTGTGGTGCCCTGGTGTTGCTTCTTAGGGATGGGATCTCTTCCCAGGGCTCTAAACTCCTGGTAGGACATAGGAAAAGCACTTTATGTCCGTAGTGGGGCAAAGCAGCATGGTCCTTACAAAGGGCCAGGCAACACTGGTGGTGTCAGGTGACATCTCTGACATGGTAAATGAAACACTCTTGAACAAATGTTTTGCCAACCATTTTGCTCAAAGCCGGGCAGAAAGCATGGGATGACGCATGCTACAATTTCTAATTAATTGTAATTAGAAATACTACAAAATGGAGGGAGCCTCTATATGCTGTGAGTGGCTTCTCCCCTCTCTTGAGCTAAATGGAATATCTGCTTTTCCCTCTCTTCTCCTCACCTAGGAACGAGTTCTTTTGGTGCTCAGATAGGCCCTTGTCCAGGTCTTGCTTCTTGGAAAGTGAACACAGCTCATCAAACGCATTTCTGCACTCAGAAAGGAAGAGTGGGCTGCATCTCCATGGCTTCCCTATGGTGCTGACCAGGTCAGAAGCAATTCTGACGAAAAGGGCAAAGCCCCTCCAGGAGTGTGGGTTGGGGGTGATGTCTCCTCTTTCCTGCCCCACAGCACGAGGAGGGATTGGTAAATGGGACCAGCAGTGGGATTTTTTCCTTGCTCATCTGTCAAACCACCCCGGGGACCTGCATTTTCCTGCGCTCCCGAGAGGAAAAGAACTTTGGTAAGGAGTAGTCTGGTATTAGGGCCAGCTTGTCAGCAGAGAAGCTCTTTCAGGGCTGTAACAAGTTGCAGAAATCCACCTGAGCTCAGACACTTCACCGCTGCCACTGCTGATTGAGGTCTGCTTTTGCCAGGCACCATGATCTGTGTTATCCCTTCCTGTTACATTAAAAAAAAAAAGGGCAAAAAAGCAGCCTCTCCTACTTGACCCACATTTCTCCGACATCCCTTTTTTCTTCCCTATTCTTCCTTATTTTTATCCTCAATATCTGTATTTCAGTCCAGACAAGGAGCAGAGACAGGACATGTCTCCTCCCCGCCCTGCTCTGAGCCCAGCAGGCAGCCACTCCTCCTGGCACTGCCGTACTTGGAGCTGGGCTTCTCCAAAGAAACAAAACTTAGTTTTTAAGGGTGGGTTTTTGTGTTTGTTTTTTTTTTTTTTTTTTTTTTTT
>WAAE01003771.1:221794-242551 GCA_013400495.1 Nicator chloris | reverse complement strand
TTTTTTTTTTTTTTTTTTAAATGAGACTTTGTGGAATAATTACCCTTTATGCTACTTCAAAGAAGTCCCCAGCACGATTAGCTGTACCCTCAGAGGACTGTGCCTGTTAGAAGAATACGCTGGCTTAAGGATCCTGTGAGTAATACAGACTTTGAGTGATGGTACTTAGTACAAATGGGCCGACGATCTCATGCCTGAGTCTCCTAAAGCCATTCAGGAGATTTTTGCACCAATTGCAGCCTATTCATCAAAATAAGATGCCAATAAGTAAAGCATTACAACGCTTTCAGAGGGGAGTGTGCAGAGTTAAGTAGAGGAATTCTGCCCCCAAATGGATATTCAATCTTATGACAAGGATTGTGTATTAAAAAAAGGGGAATGCCTTGGCTCCTGGCCATACTGTGATCCTAGGGATAATGCTTTATCTCTTTTATCTTTCAGCTGCTTTCTTGCCTCTGCCACATGCGGACATTGAAACGACATTAACAGCCAACCCCAAAAGTAAACCATTTTTAAGAGAGCATGTTTTTTGCTGATTATATCCTGAACTCTTGAGTTCAAGTTTCCCAGCTTTTTCTCCATGATTCCAAGGATACAACAGGTACCCTTCCTATATTTACTACCTCCTCAAGTATTCTTAAGAGAAAGCCAAGCACCTTTGCTGTCTGACCCTAGGATGTGGTGTTTTAAGGAGCCAGTACCCTGCAGTGAAGCCTGCAGGAGCTGGCAGCACCCTGGTGACAAATCATGGGGTTGGGATTCACCTGTGGGGAGCAACTGGTGCAGGCAAGAGACCTCTGACTTCACAGTTGAGCTGTCTGTATGTACCTGGAAGCACTGATCCCGAGATTGGCATGGGAATTTTTGGCTGCTGTGGTCATCCCATGGAGGAGCTTATACTGCTGTGCAAAGGACAGGTGTTGTAAGGGCCACCAAAAGGACAGGTCTGAGATGGTGAGAGGGCCAGGCTCCCTTAGGTGCTAATAGCAGGGAGGTGTCATGCAATCCATGGTCGAAGGGATGCTTGAGGGATGCCAAAATCAAAGCCCACTAGGCTTTTGAACGGGAGGGCAGGAGTGCAGGAAAGCTCTTCCCTGCCCCAGACCATTTCCATCCCAATCAGCCCTGCTGCCTCACCCACACCGGTGTGTATGGATTTGTGTTTAAACCATTACAAATGCAAATGATCCTTCTCAATTACAAAAGCCTGTTCGAACTGGCGTCTTTGAAGGAAACTCTGAAAGAGCTCCTGGCACAGCTCTTCTTCAAATATTTGGAAGCTTTGCTAAGTCTCCTGTAACAAAGACAGGCAAAACCTCCTGCTCCTCTCTACCATCCCTCCTGTGAAGCTGAGTGCTCTGCCAAAGTGTATAGAGAGAATGTCACTGCTTGAATGGTGACTGTGTGACATGAGGGGTGGCAATGGATGGAGATGCCACGTGGGACAACAGCAAGGCTGTGGTGGCTGCACTGCAGCTCCTCTCCAGTTGCCCTGCTTACATGTTGCTGCCACAGAGCAGCACCTTGGGGAACACCTTCCTTGCTTCAGTATCCAAATTTCCCTCCTTATTTTCCTGCTTTGTCCTACTGCATTGGCCTGAACTTTTGCCCTATTCTCTTCCACAGGCTCTCTCTGCACTGAAGATGCCCCAGGGCAGTGAGCTGTGGTCCAGCTGCCCCCTTGTTGACACTGGCCAGGCACTCCTGCCAAAAGGATGGACATGAGCCATTTGGAGAGCCTGTCCCCTCGCCCATTGGAGCAGGTGGAAGTGAAATGAATGATTAAATAACCGCAGTGGCCACTGCACACCCTCCCTCCAACAGTACTTCCAAAGCACTGAAACATCCTATTTCAGATTTGATATCTGCTATCAATTGAGATTGAAGGTATTGATCCAGGCTGATTGCTGGGGATAATCAGTAAGTGGAGGGGTAATTGACTGTCATGTCTCTCATTGATTGGGCACCACAGTTCACAGCAGCCAACATTATTTTCAAGCACTTTGCAGCATCTCCTTTAATAAAGAAATACACACTTTAAGTAACAGTGATTTATGTGTGCTGCCATTTAGAGGGTGGGTGAGGACATTCTTAGCCAACACGTCCTTGCCTTAAACAAACTGAAAGGTGTCACCAGGAGAGAGCTGGAGCAGGAAAGCATGGATTTTGGTTTGCACATGTGTCACTGTGAGCCAACACCCTGCTGTGGGACTACCCCACTCCTTGCTGCTTGGCTGCAGCAGATACTAACAGAGGGCCTTTGAGACAGCAAAGGCACTGCACCTGGGGCAGGAGAGTGTGATCTTCTCTCTCTTTGAAATGTTAAAACAACAAATATTTTATATATTTTATATGTGTTCTACCAGGGCTCTTTAGCAACTGATCCAGAAAAACTGTCCTGGGAGAAGAACAAATTGGGAAACATCCCAAGTTGCTGCAATCAAATCCACAAAAAGCTCATATAAAATTTTTGCATATAATCAGAAGGATGGAAAAATTGCCTTATTCCCTGCCACGCACTTCAGATTAATATAGAGAAACATTATTCAATCCTAATACTTATAGTGAACATGAAACCTCTTTCTGCACTTACCAGGAACAGGGAGACAAAATTGCTTTTCTCCTGGAGGAGAGACTGGGTTAGTAGTCTGCAAACAGCGTCTGCTGTTGGTTTTTAACAGCCTGAACTACCTGACTCTGCTGCCCTTCATCTGCAAGCTCTTTTGGGTAGGGACTGCTCCCTGTGAACAGAGGTCCAGTGAAATGAATGGGATTGAGTTGTTCAATGAATTCTTGTACCTAAATACCCTAGTGAACTTGGCTTTGGAGTGAGTTCAGGGATGAAGTCAATTTTGACTCCACAAACCCCAGAACTGGTTACATTCCAGTTACAGCTAAAGCAAAGCAGGCTGCAGAGTTACTGTAAATGCTGGTTTCCCACCTGAACATAGTTTACAGGCAGATTTGAAGACTTTTTTTGTGTTTGTCTCAGATTTCCCAATGTCTGGCAGCCTGTTGGGAGCTGCCAGATGCCCAGAGACGCTGACCTCGCCTGCTAAGCATGCACAAGCTCTTTCACTGCAGGCTCAAAGCAAGCCCAGTGCCTCCAGCACCACAGGTTGGCCACGCACGTGGTGTCTGGCCCTTTGAAGAGGCTGGAGGAAGCCCAGGAGATGCCAGGGGTTCTGTCTACAGCCCATATCAGCAGCACAGCCAGCTTCAGTCGCTGTGATGCATCCTGAAGTCCTTGTCCTAGTGGGCAGCACTGCTTGTTAAGTCATTTGAGATTCAGGAGCAATATAGTGGTGGGAAAACATGCAGGAAGAAGGCCGTGGACTTTGTGAACATACGTAAAGCACAAAGGCCACTCTAACAGCTGTGTCAGCGTGGAGCCGCTGTTCCTCGAGCACTTGCTCTAAGCCCCAAAGTTGGCTTTTTCCTTACAAATGAGACTTAATGAGCTACCCTTGACTTTACCCAGATTTCTCATTAATTTCCTTCTCAGCTTTCAGGTGATCAAACCCCATTTCAGTGAGTTTTGGCCACTTCTCACCCACCACAGTTGCTGAGTCGAGCTGTTCCTCACCTTGGGTTTCGGTCTGTTAAACAGATCAGCCCAACTTGCTTTTGGTTTGCTTTGTCTTGACTTTTTGTTGCTGCTGGTGAGCCAAAACACCCATCTCTCATGTCGAGGGCAGGGCTGACTGGGAAAGTCACTGAAGCCACCGAAATTTCACAGTGACAGGTGGCAGCCCTGCGGGCATCGCTCATGAGTCAGCCACGCTGCAGGGCAGCGAGGGCGCCTGAAGAGGTTTCTCATCCCACCCAAGTTTCCTTTCCTGGGAAGCAGGGTGGCTGTGCTGGGGTGCGTGGGCTGTGTGAGCTCCCAGAGAGTCAAACCCAAACTGAGCTGACGGAATAGCTGTAGCCTCAAGCACCCCAGCAAAAACCTCCTGTGCTGGAGGCTTAAACTGCTGATTACACAGAGCTGGCTGGCCCTGGGTCACAGTCGAGGTGCTGGCTCAGACCATGGTTAAATGTGCAAGAGAAACAGAAAAAATGCTGTGCTAGATGGTGTCAATGCATCAGTCACTTCAAAGAGAGGTAAAACCTACAAACAGCAGCCATGTGTTGCTTACTCCCCCTCAATTTTTTCTGTTAATCCCAACAATCCTATACTGGTGGGTTGATGGAAGTGTAAGACTGGGATCCCCTCCGACCCCTCTTAAAATAACTTGTGTGAGAGCTCCAAACATGCTTTTAGTGAGCAATTGCACTCTTTCCATTGCATCTGCTGAAGAGAGGATGATGAGAAGGAGGAAGGGGAAGGTTGTGTGAACCGGCAGTTAATACTGAAGGACAAAAAATGTAAAAGTTTAGTGTCACAGTGTTAATTTACACAAAATAAGATGCATTTCTTATTGAGTGGATATATTGCAGGAATATACGACAGGACAAGCACGGCAAATGCATGCCACAGTGAAACAAGAGTTAAACAACATCAAATCATCTCTGTGATGGATCATTAAGGATGTGGAGTCTAAATGTGTGGTAAAATTACAGCATCGTGCAGATGCTCCTATACCAGCGACTTATTTTACATATTGCAAAGTATAGAGATAATTCCTAGTAGCAAATGCACACAAAGACCAACCCATCCCACAGTGAATGCACATTTGGATTGTTGGACAAGGTGAATTTTGAGGGGTGAGGGGGACTTTGTTGAGCTGCTGCTGCCTGAGATTACAGCTGCCTTCAGCTGGAAATGGGACTTGTCTCCCTGCAACCTCCCCACTTCAGACCAGCCATGTGTACAGCAGGGATGGATCAACAAGGAGCAAGAAGGGTTAAATAAACAACAGAGCCAGGCCTAAATAGGTAAATACTGAGGAATTCTCTTTTTTTAACATGTATATATATATTGTAAAAAAATTAAAGGCAACATTCCTCCTGCTAATTAGTGTTTCCTCGGCACTGCGAAAACTACAGCTGTAGGAAGAATTCAGGAAAAGTAATCAGCAGCACAATTAAGCAATCTGCCATAATGACAGAACACAAATTTCGGGATAAAATAATCAGAAACATCTATATTTCTCCTTCTTGATTTTCATTTCCCACCCAATGATTTGCCTTTGCAGGGTGTATATAAAGCAATGCCTGATAGAAATGCCCATATTTCTCCGCTACAGCTTGTAGACCTTGCTGCAATGAGGATGCCCATGTTAATTCCCGCCAATCACTTACAACTAATGTTATTCTTACTGTTATTTTTGAAAACCTAATGTTTGATCATCTTTAATCCTAATTTTGCCACTGTCTCATATAAACGCCTTTCACTCCTTTAAGTTGGACAGTCCAGCTCCTTTAAGTAGAAGGTATCCAGACAAGAAATCCTGGAGCTGAGGTCCCTTTTTTCCCTGGCAGCCATCCCACCCAAGGAAGCAGAGCAGGGAGATGCTTCACACTGTGTTTGTGCAACCTCCAGCTCTGCTCAGGAGAGGAAAACGCCTACACCTGTGAGCAGACAGTGAGGGGAATGGACCTGACCTGCTCCATCTGCACAAGCTGTTTTCCCAGAGCTCCCTCAAGCTATAGGAGCCCACAAGGAAGGTAAGCTCCCCTCCAAAGAGATGGTTTGGAAGGGAAATATGGCCCTTGAGAAAGGGCTCCCATGCATTTCAGCTCTCTGCCGCTCATGGACTGATGCCGCTGATTGGAATGAAGCCCCAGGAGAGAGGGAAGCTCATGTGTTGCTGTGGGGAGGTAGGTGTTCTCCTTGGGCTCTGCTTGGGGGGTTTACTGGGTGCTGGGAGGGGGCTCTCATGAAAAACTGAGAGGGAAGCAGTTTTGGTGGAGTCAGGAGTGATCTGTGTGCTGTGCTAGGCCACAGTCATTAACAGTGGGACTCGGTGACTTTTGTGGTGGTGTTTCCCAGGAGCTGGCGACGTTACTGGAAAAGGCCACCAGCCTTTCCCTGGGAGGTGGCAGCACTGCAGTCGTGCTGCAGAATCCTTCCAGGATGGTGGAGCAAGTAGGATTGCTGCTGAAGGTGTCTGGATGGAGGTCTCAACATGTGCTCTGTTCAGCTGGAGTGTGTTGGTGCTCTGTTATCCTCCCACAATCGTGGATTTCCTTCTTCTCATTCCCAGATGGAGCTTTTGCTTATTATTCCATTGTATGGAAAGGGTTGGCTCGTCCTGCAGGTTCTTAGCAATGGCTCAAGTTTGTAACCTCTGGTGTGAGGGAAGGCCTTAGGTGTTTTGAATTTACATGTGGCTGCTAAAAACTTAGCTTCCATCAGAAATAAGCTAGGAACTGTAAATGTTTACACTGAGGAATCCTTATAAATGCAATTCTCTGGTTTGCATCCTACATAACCTAATGAAATGACAAGTAGGAAGTTATATATTTCAAGAATTAGATTTTCATAATGAGATAAGTGCAGCTGGAAGCCTGGCACTTTTATAACCTGAAAAACTTTTATTTTTGCCTTAAGGGATAAGCTTGAGATAAAAACCTAAAGAAACACCTAACACTGAGGAGCTCAACACCTCCTCATGAGCAGAAAGATGTGTTCCACCTGCTTCAGGCACTAATGAAAAATCTTGATGCCACTTAAATCAGTTTCTGGCATTTTTCTTAGTATGGCAAAAGATAGGGTATCTTGGTGGCCAGATTCTTCTGTCACTAAAGCTGGTGAAAAGTCACATTACCATGACCCGTTCCAGAGCTCTCAGATCAGAGCTGATTCTGCATATTCCCTTTTCATCTGGGACACTGGCTTGCAAACAAACATACACACACAGAGCTGTTCCTCCTTTTCCTGTGTGCCCATGTTATTGGAAATCATTGGGAACACCAGATTCAAGGAGCAAAGATGTGTCTATAAAACTCGTTCACAAAATCCTAAGCCATGGAGGAATGCTGGGTTAATTTTTCATCTGAGCATCAGCTGAAAGTAATATAAACCCCAAATTAATGCAGACAATGCCTAGTCTGGTCTGCAGGCCCTCTTTATTTTTGAATTCTTTTCTACTAAAACTCAATAAAAACATGGGGGTGGAAGGTGCTGCTGGGAATTTGCTTTTTGTTCTGCTTAAGTGCTGTATTTCTCAGCAGTCTTCAAGTTGCTCAGCATGAAGATATTGTTACATTAGAACTACTGTGGGTTTAACACAATTTGGAATTTGCAGGCAAATGGATGTATTGTGTTGGGGCTTATCCACAAAGGACTGTGAAACTACAAATTACAACCCAGCTGCATTCTCCTATCTGGATTTTTTTTTCCCCATGTGCCTGTGAGTCCTCCTCTATTCACAAGTAGAAGGTGTAAGGAGAAACTCAAGTGAGAAAAAGAGACATAGCCTGAAGTCAGAAGAGACCCTGACACTGGAGATCCTGCCCATGTCTGTGGCTGCTTTCCATTAGCAGAGAATGTGATGCCTCTGGATTTAGTGTTTTTGTGATTGCCTGAGAACTTTGTTTCTGTAATTCTCCCTAGAAAACTGTGGCAGATGGGGTAATAGTCAACATATCCACTGAATGCTTCTCTGACAAGGAGGAAGAAGGAGGCTACTGATTCCCTTGGACTGCTAAATATGGAAATAGATCTGATGATCCACCCATGTTGTGTTCTCAGCTGTTCTTGGTCCTCATTCTTCTTCTTTGAAGGGAATGAAAAACCCTCAGTAGGTCCCTATAAGAGAGGCAGGAGGCACTTACACTCGACAGTAGTTTGAGACAAGGCTTTAGCAGCTCTTGCTAGTCATGGGCACGTTTTCTTGATCTTGTCCCAGTTACAGAGCCAAGGCCATGTACCAGAGCCCTGTGCCACAAGCATGGACACCTGGCTTGGGGACAGCACTGGAGCAAGCAAGACTTTCTGGGCAGAGGCACCCCGAAGAGACAAGACAAGTTCTTGGCTCTCATTCTTCAAAGCAAAGGGCCATATTAGCTGATTTGAGTGATACTCTGCACACCTGCTAGCCAGTAATAGGCTGAAAACCCAATGACCCCACCATAATGTTGTTATGTTTGCTTCCTTTCAAATGGCTGTTCCTATGAAGGATGCTGACAAATGGGGCCTGAACTCATGCATTTAGTGGGCCAGGAAATAAATATATCAGAGAGACAGTACTTCTTTGGACTCTTCTGAGACTTGGGAGTTGCTGGCCATTCTGTTTGCTGGCTCAGTTTAAGCGGCAGAAATGTCCATGTGTTCTGTCAAAGCACTTTACTTGTGACAGGCAAAGTGCTGCCCTGACCTGGAAAACCATTCAGAGCAATTAAATGCATTAATTCAATGTGGAGTATCTTATATTTGATACACACCACTTCCTAATCACTTTACTGAACATCTGGATTGCCTTGAAATGAAACCAGTGATGGCGTCATTTGCAATTTGGACATGGGATCCGTTTCGGAAGGCTTTTTCCAGGAGAGCACCTCTTGGATCTTGGTATGATTTAGGTTAGGTCCTACAGGTCTAATCCAGAGTAAATACAATTAAGGGTTGCTTCACTGCTGAAGGAGGACAGAAAGTAGCACACAGGAGCCAGCTGGGCCCTTTGATACTTGTAGTCCAAATTGTAGAATCATATTAAAAAGTGCAGATGTTACCGAGGAGGAGGGATTTTTCATATGTCTGAAACAGGGTCTGTGCCCCTTTTTCTTAGGGCAGTACAGGTATGTTCTTGCAGAAGAAATGAGAGTAATTCACTCTGACTGTTAACACAGTACAAGAGGCTGAAGTTAACCCTGTTGTGCTGGTAAAAGTTGCAAAGGAACACCAAGGGTGCAGAGACACTGCACTGGCTGCTGTGTGTGAGTGACAGCCATGACTTAATGAACAAGAGATGCACTCGCATTGCAACTCAGGCTCAGCTGAGCAACAGCAAGAACTATTTGCAATATCTTTTTGTCAACATCTGTTTGTCTCTGAGTTCATGAAAGTGGAAAAAATCTCATTGATATTTTTTTTCCTTGTGTTGAAATTTTGCACAATTGTTTTGTTATTTTGGCAGCCAAAATGATACTGGAATGTTTCACCTTCTTTTTCCAAGTTTTTGAGCTGAGTTGTTCAGTTGAGGTTTGTCACATAAACCATGAGGTTTTACTTCTGCTGCTAGCCAAATTATAATCTTTATATCATAAGCCTTTTGTTGTTTATTTCTTTTTCTTTAAAACTCCAGCTTCTGGAATCATGAGAATGCATGAAAATCTCTACTCCTGCTTTCTGTCATGTGTTTGTTTTCCCTTGAGTTTTTAACTCTGAGAACTGTGGAGAAACTTCTGGGTGTCATCTGAGAAATGAAAAATGGAATTCATTAAATTTTGTTTGTTTTGTTTTGCATTTTGTTTTTTTAAATACCACTGGGATAATTTTCGGAAACTATGACTCATGATTTTCAATGTTTAGATTTGGCAACGCTGTACTTCTCCGTGCTGCTTCCCCAGGACCAGGAGTGTTGGAAGAAGCCATGTGGGGCTCGTCTCCATGGACAAGTTCCAGCACAGAGAGCCAGGGTGTGAATTCACAGTGCCCTAGTTAGGTTGCACAGATTCCCCATGAGGATGCAGTGTGCAGTACCTGCCCTTTGGAAGCATTCTCAGGGCATGTCTCTGTAACATCCAGCCCTAGAGCTCTCACCAACCTCCTCCAGCTCTGGACTGAAGGCAGCAGGGCCATTTTGTGCTTCCAACTGCACTTAGTGTCACGGACACAGCTTGGAGGTGATGCTGCTGTGGGGGTATTGAGCACCTCCCAGCTGTGCTGGGCTGTTGGGATGCAGTGGGAGGGATACCTTTGGGTGCTCCAGATGATGCTGAGCCTCCTTAGGTGCCCAGAGCTGGCTTCTCCTCCTCCTCCTGGCACCCAACCCCTGTATCTGAAGGGGAAACTGAACTGGTCCATTTTCTGAGCCTGTTGGTGAGGACTTGAGGCTCTGGAGCCAAGCTTTCCACGCAGTTAAAGAAAATGTGCTCAGCAGTAGCCAAGGGCCCTGTAGGGAAAGCAGTGACTCCTGTGTGACCTCTGGGGAGGGGCTTTGTGAGGCTTGTGTGACTTGGTTTAACACTGGAACTGTGGGTTCCCAACCTTCAGATTGCTCTGAGCATGGCTTGGCTCCTTGGAGTCACAGGGATGGGAAAACTTTGGCACCCAGTGGGGAACACACTGGATGAGGATGAAATGACCTTGAGGGAGCAGTCTGAAGTTCCTTTTGGCTGTCCCCATCAACTGTAGAGGAAAAAAAATAATCAGCCGGTGGGATATATACCTGGTAGAGGGGCACAAGGGGGAGAAGAAGCCACTTAGGAATTATTCAGCCTCTGGTGATGGAAAAGCTGTGGTAGCTGTGGGATACCCGCTGTACCCAAGGCCAAGTTTGAGCAGCTGCTGGAGTAAAACCAAGGAGACAGAGATGTTGCTGCTAGAGCAGCTCCTCTGGCCAGGCCAGGTGGGAGGGAAGAAGCTGCTGTGGATGGAGCCCTCCAGGAAGGGTGCTCTGCCATGGGAAAATCAGGATGCTTTTCCCATGGCAGAGCAGGGTGCACCGGGGCGGAGGAGGGCTGGGAGCAGGCTGAGGTCTCTGCCCCTCAGGAAGCCGTGAGGGACTTGTGTGTTTTCCAAGGCAGCAGAGACAGGATGCTGAGGGGTGGGAGAGAGACAGATTTCCTTCTGCAGTGAATAGACTGGGGTGGGGGATGGCGGCTCCAATTTAACCCTTGCCTGTTCCTTTTGTCTCCAAAATGAAGTGGTGGCTTAGGAAACCATTCCAAGGCATAAATGAGAGGCACAAAAAGTACTGGGTTGTTGGCACCAGGGTGATGCTGTGAGTTTATTATCCCAGTTCTCTCACCCCCAGGCATGTCTCCCTGGCTCTGGCATTCCTTTTTACTTTGAAGTTTGTTTGTTCAGTGGCACTGGCATTGTTATGACCCACATGAACACCGGTGATGCCAAGGGAGAGGCTTCTGGGACATTACCTTGCATCAGGTAGAAGCAGCTCGTGGAAGACAGCTGCAGATTGGGGTGCTGTAACAATTTTTCAGCAGAAGCCTGAAAAGATGGGATTTCATTTGTCTTTTACTTCAAGGGTGGGAAAAATATCTTAGGAGTAACTCCTGAAATGATTTCTGTTCTTGTTCAACAGTGAAGGGTCTTCTGCATCTCTTGTAAAGTCATTAATATGACAATCTAGAGGAGAAGTGGAAGAAAACCCAGCTACCATCACCTCCCACTCCCACCAAACCCTTGGAAATGCTGTAGAAACAGGACTTGCATTAGGGCATAAGTACATGAAGCATTTGGGAGAGATACTTGGAACATGGGAATCCAGAGAAAACTGCTTTGTTTACTGCACCAGAGTCTCCCAGAGCTGTGGAGAGCCCACAAGTCTGAAAGTTGGCAGCCGGGCTGCAGGTGTGGTGAAAGAGACGCATTTTCTAAACACACCAAATACTTATTGCTCCAGCCTTTTGTAGATAATGATCAGCTCTGACTTTAAAAGAAATTACAGCTGAAGTGCTTGTATCTGGGAGGATTAATACCTGCTTCCAAGTTGGGCTTTGTGGAATTGAACTTCATAAACAAATTACTTGATGTGATTAACCAAGTCAGAGAGTTGAAGGAAATGTGCCTCTGACTCTGAAAGTATCGGGGTGGAAGCTGTAATGTGTTGGCCAGGGAATTATCGTAGGTAGGAACAAACAGCTACAAGGTTCTTGGGTGTGAGGTTTCCCACTAAAACAGTATCTTTTCTCTGAAAAAGCCTGCAGCAGAAAAAAATAACACTGCTGAAAGCCTGAATTTTTTCTGAGATTCAAAACATTGTCTTGATTCTGCAGATGTTTGATGTGCAAGGACAGAAGGGAGCAGTTGTGAACCAAAAAGAGCTAAGAATTTGTAGGAAAACATCTGGTATCTAGACTGACCAGATAAAGAGTTTTCAGTAGCTCTGAAAACATTTCTGCCCTATGACTGTGCTAATTTCACAAGGAAAAACAGTCCCTGCATTGACCTCATTCAGCTTTACAAAGTTGGAATACACAAATATTGGCCTACTTGTCCCTATGGTAAAGGTGACTTTTAAAAAAAAACAACAACAAAACAAATATAAAGCAAGCAAAAAATATGAACGTTTTGATGATGACATAGGCAAAAATATTGTAAAAACAAAATAAAATCCATTTAAGGCCTGAAATGGAGTGGCAGGCAAGACAAGCTGACCTTCTCAGAGCCTGCTTCAAGAAACAAAAATATTTCCTCATTCAAAGCATGCTCTGCATGAGCTGAGTTTGCTCGGTCTCAAGCTGATGACAGTAGCTTTTGCTGCTTTTGACAAAACAAATAATGCAATGGCAAAGATGGTTCTGTTAGGGCAATTTTTTTTTTCTTTCTTCCAGTTGGGAAATCAGATGCCTGCCTGGTATCTGAACCCATTCACAAACTGGGCAAGGCTGGACAAGCTGTTTCACCCAGGATGAAAATCCTACCACAGCTGGGAGGTGCAAGGGTTGAAGGAAATACTGCTTTGTGCTGTTTGGAAATTATTCACTTGGGATAAAAATATATGTTTAAGGGGATATTTCCACCCTTTCTCAGGTGGGATTAGCTATGCTTTGGTGCTCGCAGCAGTTGACAAGGAGGTGACAATGGGAGAACATGATGTGTTGTGCTGTTGTCTAAAAGCAGAAGGGTAGGTGGGAACCTTCAGACAGGTTTCTGCCTGCAGTGGTTCTGGTTTGGTACACCTGGCCTGTGGCAAGCAAACCTGGATTCTGCTGTGTGTCCTCACGAAGCTGAGCAGCACAGGGCTGAGGTCTCAACAGACACCAGTGTCACTGTAGCAGCCACCAGTGTCACTGTGTGTCCCCTGTGAGCTGACAGCATGGGCAGAGGCAGTGCTGTGTGCAGAAATGCTCTGGAGGCAGGCGAGGGGGAGAGAGAGGATGGGGAGATGTGCTGGGACACATGGGCTGTGCAGAGTGCAATGCCATGGGTGTAGGTGACATCTCTCCCTCCAATGAGCACTGTCCATCCCATCCGGTCCAGCCTCCACCCCCAGGCTCCAGCCAAAGTTCCCACCCCATCCAATTGCTCCAAGCAGTGCTGTGGGGTTTTTCTCTTTATTAAGAAGGTGGCTCAAGACCTGCCTGTTTTTGAATCCAGTTCCCTTTAATCTGTCCCTGTCACGATTGAGGTTAACAGAGTTTCCTGCCCAGCAGCCTCTTTGGCAAATTAGAGAGAACCAGTGAGACACTGTCAATAAACTTCTCACTGTATAGATTTTGTCCAGCAGAGCCTGAATAAATTGGGTCATGCTGCCATATGTAATCCACGCACTTGAGGTTTGACCTAGCTCCTGTGCCTCAAGTGGGCAGGGATGTGTCTGGGAGCTGGACTGGAGCTCTGGCTGAGACAGCTGAATTTTGAAAGAGCTGGGGTGGAGCCGTGCCGTTCATTTTTGTGGACCAGTTTCATTTGTACGGGAAGATGATTGATGTCTCCCCGCGGGAGCTTTTGTCTGTGCTGGAGTTGTGTCTCGAACAACATTGCCAAGATACCTTGGGGCTGGATTAGGTAATTATTTTGTGATTAGATACTGAAATCAAATAAATAAGTTAATCATTTTACAAGTTCAGAAGAAAATACATTTATTTAATCTGAAACTTCTTTACCATAGCAATGCATAACTCTGTCTTTTTCTGCATGGTGTTGGCCTCAGGTCAGGTGATTTCCCACCGAACGATTCGCTAGCATTCCATGGCCCTGCTAATGCAAAGGCACCTGTTCAGAAGGTGGCAGGATTCTTGTCTTCCTCTCCTGTGAGCAGTTGATGAGAACCCTGCAAGTGGTGGTGATGGCCCAGCGTGGCTGCCATCAGTTGTCACAATTCATAGTGGCAGCACAGAAAAGATTAGTGCACTAACGGGGAGACTCCTCTTTTGAAAAGAGGCTTTAAATGATGTCAAGAACCACACAACGATATGGTTTTTACATAAATAATAATTAATTACATGTAAATCAGACTTTTCCCCACCCCTTCCATTAGTATCGTCTTTGCTAAGCTCTCTGTCTTGTTTCTGTCCGCTCACTCGGAGTAGTTGAATGGCAACAGACATCATTTGCAATGCTAACGTCAGATACGGGTCAAAATGGACAAGGAAAACACAACCCGGGGTTTTATCAATGCAATAACAAGTAGTTCCTTCTCGAGATGGCAGTGTACTGGGGTTTAACCTCTTCACTGCCACAGAGCCCAAACCAGCAGGAATTTACTTTCCTGGTTTCCTGTTCTGCTATTTCTGACTTATTTTCAGCCCTTTCCTTCTCCTGGCCACTCTCTTTTCCCCCCCTTCTCTCCCCTTTCTGGTGTTTACTAGAGCATCTGGTAGTGTTTATCTCCCAAGACACAGGAGACTGTTGTTTTCATAGATATGTAACTAGCCTAAAAGCTTTAATCTTTGTTGATGTTGGACTTTCGGATTAAAAAATAGTCATAATAGTGGAAAAAGTTAAGATGAAATAATACTTCAGCATAGAACACTTTGGAGACAGCATCAACAGAAAACCCTTCACAGGCAAAGCTGCAATTACTGCATCTCCTTCACAAGCAATGCTGAACTTGTGGGGAGAGCAGGGCAGGGACTGAGGACATCAATTCCCTGAGATGAGACTGCCTGTTCCACTGGAAGCTGAAAGGGTGGCATGTCCTCGTGGAGATTTCTGCATGTGCTCCTGCAGCAGGAGTTTAAGCAGACCCAGAAATGCCAACAAGATGTTAGAAATCTCTTTCCCTCTCTGCTGGCTTCCAATGCTGCCTTCCAGGAAGGCAGGGAAGGAGCTGATCTGGCTTTTAGCAGAGCCCCACTACACATGACCTGGGGTTTGTGTCCCCTATGGAGTAAAGGCTGTGCTGGAGGTCAGAGGAGGAGATGGTGTTTTGGACTTGGTCTCTTGCTCTAGAGAAGTACGCTGGTTTTCTCTGAAAGCTTCAGA
Source organism: Nicator chloris (assembly GCA_013400495.1). Taxonomy (NCBI): domain Eukaryota; kingdom Metazoa; phylum Chordata; class Aves; order Passeriformes; family Pycnonotidae; genus Nicator; species Nicator chloris. The sequence continues at coordinate 227,550 of WAAE01003771.1, read as the reverse complement.
GATGCTGAGATTGGGTTAATTAGAAGTTGTCAAGATACAGCAAGAAGTGTTGCTGTCATCAGAGAGATGTAGAAAGTGTTACAGAAATTGGGTAGCAAAAGGCAGGTAGGTGTCTGCTATCTGCAGAAGATCTTATTTGCTGCCTTCCCAGGGGACTAGGCACTGTCCCAAACCTGCAGCAAAGTCAGCTAGGCTGGAAGCAGACCTCCAAAATCCGGGTGGCTGCTGCTGCTTTCCTAGCAAGAATATATTCAGTTGCTAATATTGTAAATGCTTGCTGGTACATTTTTATAGCAGTAGCATTTATGTAACTTAGGATTTTTTATGTAATTTAGGATTTTAAATTAAATGTCTTAATTCAGGTGCTACATACTTCACTTTCCACCCCTGTTCTCCTGCCACATAAGGTGTAAACCTGACTAACCTCTCCCAACTTTTTGGGATAAAACATTTTTGGAAAACCTTCACTTTTGGAAGGCAGCGAGCCGATGAAAGGGAGCTTAGCAGTGATGAACCAAGCTAATAAATTACCTAATGTCACCTTAGGATAGGTCCGTGGCCGCCTGTCACACAGCAGCACATCAAGCTGGAGATGCACAGTCGGTCTCTCCTAACCTTTGCACCTCCTCCCGCTAACCAGGGAGCTGGCTCTGGAAAAGACCAGGCCTGTGGAGTCCTGCGAACTGAAGGGTAAAATATTAATAAGCCAAAGAGGAGCTGGAGGTGTCAGTGAGGCTCCTGCACAGCGCAGCCATGGGGGACAATGCTGCTGGTCTCCACACAAAGGGAATGGCAAACGGTTTCTCCGCAGAAAATTTCACCCAACCAATTTTTTTTTTGCATGCAAAAATGCAGATTCAGCAGCACCAAAACGGTCTGTGCACACATGCCAAACTTGTCATTTATAAAAACTCAAAAAAGCTCTGACAAATGCTGAAGCTGTTAGTTTTGACACTTCTGACATGAAACACTTTGATTTTTCATTTTGAAACTACTTTGTGTTCAAAATGTCCTTTAATTTTATTTTCAAGCAAGGGGGTGTGTGTCTTTTTTCTTATTCCCCCCAAAAAATCAAAATTGAAATGAAATCTTTGGATTGACTCAACATGAAATTGTTCTTGGATTTTTGATTTCACAAGGCTTTTTTTTCTTAGATGTGTTTGGCTTCAAGTCACTTCTTTTTCACCCCCAAAATTTGCCAGTTGGTTTATCAAGAACCACAGAGAACATCAGCCCCTTTGAAGGGCACAGCTGCCTCAATAGAATATTTTTTTCATGGCTGTCAGTTGCAGAAAGAAGGGAAAAAAAAAAAAAAGGAGCCTTGCTTTTGCTTTCCAGGAGATTGAGTTCATTTTCTATCTGACAGGGATAAATAATAAACAGTATTTTTTTTTTCTGCTGTGAGGGATTGTGTTACGTTATCTGTTTAAACATTCCGTTACATTTTAGTAATGTGAATAATGATTATTCCTGTGCTTCTGAGCTCTCTCTCTTGGCTCGGGTGCTGGAGGTTCAGGAGACACCTGGCATTGTTGACAGAGCGCTGAACTTGAACGCCTCTCACTGTGACAGGGCGAGCCCAAATATTTTGGGAAGAGTCCTTGTTATGTTACGACAGGGGTTGGTAGCACTGATGCTGGGGACGGGTTTTGCTTTAATACGGAGCTGATTATGCTTTATTATTCGGGGAACAGCGTGAGCTTTGGCAGGCGGGCTGCTGGGAGAAGGAGGATTGCACTTGGGCATTTCTTATTTGTAGGATGTGCTGAAGGTCTTCTAAGAGATGCTGTCTCTCAGAAGAGGCCAGGATAGGAGGCCCTGAAAGACGTTTTTCTGTGGGTGAGAAAGTGGAAGAAATAAAGCTTTTTTCAAAATAATATAAATGTTTAATGTAGTCCCTATGTGTAGACAAATACCTGGGGAAGAGCTTGTATTAAAATACCTTATTAATCATATTTTCTATCCCTCAGGGTGATGTTTGCTCTCTACACTGCACAACTTCCCTCTTTTATTGGTTTCCTCTTGTGAAGTCAAGCTGCATCTTGGCAGTGCTTTGTGCATCTTCAGTACTGCACGAGTGTCCAGCTTGTGGTATTTAATCAGTCATAGACTTTCAACAAGATTGGATGTCTTGTGGCGTTTGCCAATTCACGTACGGCACATAATTATATTCAGGAAGCAATAGGAATTAAATGACATTAATTCCCATGAATATTCATTTAAGAATCTTGACCAAATTCAGGCAGATTAATAGTCCAATGCAAATACAATGGCTATTCATTGCCCCCACAGGAAAAGGAAATATGTATTGGCTGGCAGCTCAGGACAAATGGAAATGTGCTATAGAAAAGTTATCTCTGGGTGGCTTCTGGTACAGTGGTGGCTGGAGGGACACCTTCAGGAGTAAAGAGGATTAGTGTGGGTACGGACGTGGGGAGCCTTTCCCATCCACTAGGAACCCAGAGGAGTCTGGGGTGAATCCAAGACTCACCAAGACTCAAGAATCTGCACTGCCATGCAGATCTAAACCAACTGTGACTGCAGTGGAGCTCCTCTGGACTCACAACAGAGCAAAATGTCATTCACTCTGTGCCTGACTCCTGCTGCCCTGTGTGTGGAGCCAGGCTCCAGCCTGCTCTGCCTGGATGGTGATGCTTTGGGGCAGCACAGCCATTTCTCTGCCTCACAGGCAGCACTAAGCTGGCTGTGCTGCTCTCTGCCTGCTCTGCCACAGCCAGCCCAGCACCAGCCCTCGGGGTGGCTGCAGGGGAGCCCTGTTCTGCCAGGCACCTCCTGGCACGTGGAAGCTCGGTTCTGCTCCAGCTTGTCCTCCCAGCACAGGCCAGGACATGGCTTCTACTGTGGCCAGGGAAACGGGGCAAGTATAACAGCAAAAGCAGATGAAGGATGCAAATGCGTTTGCAACTGAGGGATCAGAATTTGGGATGCTGGAAACACCGTCCTCAACAACATTTCATTTAAAAAAAAATATCTGGGTTTGATTATAGCTCTCATTTGGGAGAACTTATCCTTTTCAATTTGTCAGACAAGCCAACCTGAGACCTTAGCTGTGCCACATCATCTCTTTGTGGGACTTCCCCAGTTGGAGAACACATCCTGCTTTCACTAAAGATGGTGCAAGTGTTGCCAAGAGCATTGGGCTTAGTCTCCAAGCTGATGTTTACACCTTTTAAAAATCCCTCTCATAGGCAAGTTGACTTTTCCTGCCCTTGAAGCTCCCTGAGCAAAAGAAAGGTCCAGTTATTTTACCTTGCACATGTACCATGTGATGGGCAGAGCTGCATTTTCTACTTTTTTGAAGGTTATTTGTTGCCGGACTGATCTGACTTGCCCTGACTACACCGAAAACAAAGAAATGTGTAAAGCAGCAACCACCATCTTGTCAAGAAGGGGTTATGCAGTATGAGGGTATTCACAGGGCTGCTTCTGCTTGCGTTTATTTGAAACAAAGTCAGATAATCATAAAATCAGGCTGTAAATCCAATGTACATTTCTCATTATGTCTGCCAACTTTTTGGGGCAGCACAGAGTGTGTATCTCATCTTTTCATGTCTGATGTTAAAGGTAAAATAACAGCTGAATACCCACACGGGCTTTGCACCTACGCAGGAGTGCCAAGTGGGCCAGGAACTCGCCGTGCAGCCTGATGATGTGCTCTGCAAAGCCTCATAAACCAGTGACTAAGGCGGAAAGGACTCCAAGGCCTGGCTCCTGGGACATTGGAGGTGTGGCATTACAGTAGCTTGGAAAACATTCTGACTTTATAACAAGTAACACCTATAATTACAGAGGCGTCATCACCTTCATAATTTTTTTTTTTTCAGCTAACAAGCTGTAGTTGTAGCCTGTGTATATCCCTGCCAAAATCTGCCAAGCATTTGCTCTTGGGATGGTTCTGCCGGTGGTGGGAATATCAAGCATCTTTCTCCAGGCACTTGTAAAACAATACAGCAGTAAACAATTCAAGTACAATTAGCAGCTACATTGGCAGAGGGGGAGGGAGAAGTCTCACCGCTGGTACTGTCTGTGGAATTAATCATGTTTTACAGAGTTGATATACTGGTTTGGATGTGTGAAGTTAAAAACAGGAGACGAAGAAGTAGCCAATAAGCATTTATTTGAGCATGAAACGTAAAACAAGTACACTTGTTTTTAGCGGTATAGGGGAGAGGTTTAAAAAAATGCTCGTTTAACACGTTTAGCTCATTTTTGTCCTACTGAAGAAGCAGATGAACTAAGAAATATAACAAGACACGCTGAAAATGATGTTTGTTTTTAAAGCTGGTGGTCCCGCCGGTCCTGCCGTATCTCCTGCGGTACCGGGGCTGGAGAAGCGCGATGCTGAACACTCCGCTCCCGGCTCCCGCCCGTTCCCGGCCCCGCAGCACCCGGCGGCGGCCCCGAGCGCTCCTCGCCGGTCTGAGCGCACCGCTCCAGCAGCGGCGCGAGCATCACCTCCGCAAATATTTATTTGCAGCGATTTCTCGCTCTTAATTATTTAAAATATAATGAATTAGGCATAAGTACCTCGCTATTAGGGTAATTCCAGGTCTTAATTGCTGCCGGAGCGGCTCCCGCCGTTCCGCCGGGAGGTGGCGCCGCGGGCCCGGCGCTGCTGCCGGAGCCGCCGGGGCCGGGCGGGGGCCGGGGACCGGGGAGCAGGGACTGGGACAAGGGGAGAGGCTGGGCTCAACGCGGGGCTCCCGCGGGCGCGGTTCGCCCCGCGGTACCGCTCCTGACAGTGTGTGAAATCATCACCCCCGGCCCCGGGTCAGTCCTGCGGGCAGCCACAGGCGATCGCCCAAAAATCAAAGGGAGGGAAGAAAGCCAGGCGGGTCAAGGAAAGAGTTTTTTCCCCGAACGAGCCTGTCGCTCGGTAACTTCGCGGCCGCCCGCTGACTCCCGCCCGCAGCGCCGGGCAGGACGCGCTTCATCCCTGCGGAGCGCCCGAAGTCCGACCCCCGTCCCCTCGGCGCCGCGGGGCTGCCGGAGCGGGTCGGGGTCCCCGGCAGGGCAGGACAAGGGGCTGCCCGGCGGGGCCGCTCCCCTCGCCTGCTCCGGCCGCCGTTGAGGCCCCGCTACTCCGGAGGTTCCAAATCCGCGCTAAGGCCGTCGATGCTGTTAAAATTCACGGTGCACGAGTGCCGGAGCCGCAGGGCTGGGGCAGCCGGGTGGTCCCGACTCTGCCCCCTTTTGCCCTCTCCCCGCGGCCGCTGCCACCCCTCTCCTCGGGAGCCGCGACGGCGCGGCCGGGAGCATTGCCGCTCCGCGCACCTACCGAGATGCGGACCCACCCCCACGGAGCGGCTCCGCACCCAGCCCGGCCCTCGGGACGGTCAGTCCCGCTCAGCGGCCGGTGCGCGCCGCTGCGCACCCGCGCAGTGTGTCTAAGCGGTGTTTGCGCCCACAGCAGCGAGAGCTGCGGGGGGAATGCGGGCAGCGCCCGTCTCGCCGCTCTGCGCAGGTAAGGCGGCTCCGCGGGTACCCGCGGAAGGCACTCCGGGGTCCCTCGCATCCCCCAACTCCGCTGGCCTGATGCCCCACTGTCCCCCGCGCGGCTGCGGAAAAGTTGGTAGGGGTGCGCAGCGCTGCGCCCCCGCCGACGGGGCGGCCCCAGTCCGCGCGCAGAGCTGTCCCTCGGGGTGCGCAAGGATGCGCAGCGCTGCGCACGGCGCTCCACAGCCACTTTCGCTTCCCCGTGGGGCCGCCCCGCCTCCCCAGCCCGGCCCCCCCCG
>WAAE01003771.1:127578-220690 GCA_013400495.1 Nicator chloris | reverse complement strand
AAAAAAAAAAAAACAACCAACAAAAAAACCCAACAAAAACCCAAACCAACCCAGCGAGCGGGGCGCGGGCAGCTGCGCGGGCAGGGCTCCGCGGGGCGCAGGGCAGCCCCCTCCGCACCGCCCGGCAACTATTAATGACCGGAGAGCATCGCCGGGCGGGCTGTGGAGCGCCGCGCTTTTAGCGAGTCTTCTGCTGCCACTTCGCTGTAATGATTTTAATTGCGTGTTTTTGCTTTGAGTGAACCAAGCCGAGCGAGATTACTTTTTTTGTTTTTCTTTTTTTTCCCGTCGTTTTCCCTCCGGTTCCCCCCGAGCCTGGGCAGCGGCGGCAGCGCGCAGCTCTCCCGTCCCTACCCGAGGCATCTGCCGCCTGCGAGCGCTCTCTGAGCGGCTTCTGTAGAGAAGCTGGAGCCCAACTTATGTGCTCAGAAGTTTAAGGTTTCATTTTTAGTAACTGTTCTCGGAGTGAGTAATGGATGTGTACTGCTCGTAGCGTGTCGTCTACACCATATAGCCTGCTGATTTCTGGGGTGCTGGATGGTTCTAAATATTAAAACAGTTCTCTAAACTGTGTTTCCTTTCCAAACAGTTTTTCTAAACTTGGATTTTACCTGATTTGACCAAATATTGATATCACTAGTGACAGCTGCTTAATTAGACAAAGTTGCAAGCATGTCATTGAAGAAACTTTTTTGCCTGTGCTGTTAAATCCATGGCTTGCATTAATATTTTGGAAAACAGGCATTTTGCTCAGTTAAGTATTATTTTTACTGTTTCTGTTACTGCTGAGAAGCTCTTACGTTTTATAAGTTTGAGAGAGCCTGAAATAACTCAAAATTCCTAGAGAAGCGAGTGTGGGCAAGGAGGTACCGTGCATCTCGGCAACTAGATTTGGGGGAAGACAGGGAAATTGGGGCTGCTCGTTTCAACTTCTCTCCTCTGAAGCTTTTCCCCTGCACATTTTGTTTGAACTATCTCCCAACCATATTGAATGGACCGGGGCACTGGGGGAGGAAGCTCTCCACTAGTTACCATTCAAAAGGTGTCGGCTAAAATCTCATTGCAAAAAGGTATTGTAGCTTTAACATCTTGCATTGGCAGCATTCTTCCCCCTTAGTCTTTGGATTAGTCATTGTATGAGAGACAGGAAAAAAAAATCACTTTTTTTTTTTCTTTCTGGAAAAAGTAAAGTAAACAGCCTCCAACAAGTGAACCTTGACAACCCAGATTAAGGAAGGCAGGAGAGATCAAACAAAGCTGCTGCTGGGCTGTTGTCAGGAGCTGCCTCACTGAAAGCTCTGGACTATTCGATCAGGCAGCAAGGCTATATGTTCACTTATGCAGAAATGGACCATTACAAATGCTGATCTTTGTTGTGAAACCAAAGGATAACTCTGAGAAAAATAATAGTAATAACTACTATTTCAAACAAGACTTTCTGTTGCTTACGATTTTGATTGTAAAGTTAGTTTTTTGTGCATGGGCTGGGGTTTGTTTTTTTTTTTTTTTTTAAAGTGATGATGGTTTGAAGTGCATTTTTACACTTTCAGAGAGACTTAGGATTTGATTTTGTTTATGCTGTCTAGAGCTGCACAGAAGAAGGCGTTACAGTAGTGCAATGCAGAAAAACGTAAAAGTTCCGTGGAATTCAGCTTTTATTTCTGGATCGCTGAATTGTAAGGAAACGTGGATTTGTTTTTTTTCTCTCTGTGTGTAAGTTCTGTGCTGGTGTATAATAGAGGAGTTTGGTTGTGATTAAGCACTGTATGTTGGATGACTGCATTCCTAGAGTTTTGAAAACTTGTAATATCTTTCCTTCAAACATGTTGCCAAGCAGTCGGGATGCCCCGGGATTTTTACAAGACTGCGTGTAATGTGTCTTCATGGCTGTATCAGAGAGACTGTTACTGTGTAGTTTTTCAGTGGAGATACCAGTAGAGTATTAATAGACACTTGATTTTACTTCAATAAACAGTTGGGATTTAGGTGCTAATCGAACTGAACGAGGGGAATGAGGTTAGTTTTGCTGTGTGACAGTTTCATGTTTGTATTCACACACTTGATCGCAAACTTTACAAATATGTCCCTTTCATTTCTTTAAAGTATGCTAAAACAAGGGAAATATCTATTAAAAAAAATCCTGGTAAGAGGCCGTTACCCTAATGTGTCTTAATCAGGAGGCAGACCAAGTGCACATCTGCTGAAGAATTAAGAAATCCCAAATCTTTTTGCATAAGCATTTTTTTAATTAGCAGTGCAGATCTCACAAGAAGTACTTTATACTTTCTGTAAGGTAAGGTTTCGTAACTGTCCTGCATAACTTATTCTCAAGCCTGTAGATTTTTACGTTATATATTTTAATTAGACAATAAAAAAGTATGTGCATTAAACATGCACATGTATGCTATTAAGCCATTTTGCGTAATGTGTAATGTTTTTTAACATCTATAAACATTTTCTGCTTAAATCAGTTCCACCAGTAACCGTAACACAGCTGGGTTTTGCCCTGGTAGGAGAAGGAGCAGGGAAGTTGAGCAGGGAATTGTGCATCGGACATTAGCGTGCAGCATACGCCGCAGTACGCGTTTCTCATGGACTGGATCACCTTTTTTCAGAGCTAAAATTTGCATTATCATCCTTGATGTGATATACTGTGAACGTTTGTAGCTCTAGAATTGCTCCTGTTTCATAGCTCTGTCAAAATTAGGAAAAAGGCTGGTTGTAAAAAGGCAAATATATGGAATGTATCTAGTGTTTAGTATTCGTACCTCTTGTGGTCGTTTATATTGAGAGGTTGAACTGGATAACACAATTCCTTATGTGAAATATCTGTTGAGCATGCATTTGTGTATCAAATGAAATAACATCTGCACACACCTATGTAGGATATGTATTTAAAATACAGTTATTTCGGCAAGGCTGTCCGGTTATTTATGGGGCATAATGATACTTCTGTCATCTTAAATTTTCTCCGAGAAGCTTTAATAAATTTAAATAGATTATATGCTGTCAGAAAATAGTATAAATTTTGTTTACGATTCACTTGCTTTAAGGTACTTATACTAAAGAAGCTCATTTAACCTCAAGACTGAGGAGCATTAAGTGGTGAGAGGAGTCTGCTGAAGAGCTGCTGCTGCCCTTTGCTCTTGTGATAATCTTAAATTACTACAATTTAATTGCAACTTCAAGGCACTGAGCTGAAATATTTTTATGCTGCTGAGCCAGGGCTGAAGAAGGCTTGGTGGGGTTTTTGCAGGTAGCTGGGTGTCTTTTGGAGGTGCAGCGTTTGTTCAGGCCTCTCCTGTCCTTCCCAGCACATCCAGCACCGTGTGTGCAGGGACAGGGTGCCTGGGAGGGAGCCTTCCCAGGGGTTCCCACTGCGGGGAGAGCGGGATCAGGCCCTGCAGGGCTTGGGTGCACAAGGGTTTTGTTTGCTGTCTGTATTTAAGCTGAATTAAATAGCGCATTTTAATTATTCCTGAGATGAGCCTTGCTGTCAGGTTGCTTCCCAGAGCTTTTCCCTGTAAGCTTCTGCTGGGGAAGCAGGTGGGAAGGGGCTAGTGGCTGGAGGGGAAGCCCTGGGGGTGGTCAGCAGCGTGGGGATGGGGTGGCAACCTGCTCTGAACATGGCCCGTGGGCACGGCGTGGTCCCTGTGTCCCCAGGGGTGAGCTCAGGGTGCAGTCGGCTGCCCTGGGCCTGATCCAGGGTGTGCTGGCATCAACTGGGGCTTCTGCTGATGTTACTGCCTTTGGCTTTTGATCTGTGCCACTAACTCGTATCACTGAAACTTTTTCTCCCCCTCCCTCCACGTATAGTAGCGTGTTTTCACACCCAGCGAGCGCTTCAGCAGAGATGTGATATGCAGGAGAAGCCAGAAAGCATTTGCTAGGTGGAATTTAGAGACACTGTGCACTAGAGATCAGCAGCGTCTTTGAGACCGTTCTTAGAGGTCCTGGCAAGCAAACTTCATTCTGGTGCTTCGAAAGGTATGGCCAGGCTGGGAGCCCTTCACGTCGTGCCACCGAGGACGTGCGTCAGCGCCGGCCGTGCTGAGGCACAGCAGTGCTCAAATCGTGAGTCTGATTGTTTTTCTGTTGGCCAGATCCTTGTGAAATGTCTCGTTGCAAGAAGAAACGGAGAAGATCTTGTGGTTGCTAGAAGTGGTTGGTTTTGCGCTGGCAGAAGCGCTGCTCGCAGCCTGCTCACTGCGCGCTTCGATTCCCGCAGCTCGCTGTGCTGGGAATTGCAGCTCCTGCAGGTAACAAGGTGATGCCAGTGTAGAGAGAAGGGGCAAAAAAAACCCAGCATGGAATAAATCGTGCAGTCATTAGAGGAGAAACCTAATTGCGGGATCTCTGTAGTCTTTTACTTTAAAAAGATACATTTTGTGCTGTAGAGGAATCAGTCGTAGTGTTGTACGGAGATCAGATATTTGTTGGTTGGGATTTCTGGAGTGGTTTAACACGTGCTCTTTTTCCTTACTCCAGCACTGGAGCTCCCAAGTCAGAGAAGCTGCTGGCTCTGTTTGTGTGCAGCCTTCTCTGCAAATGCGCTCTAGGGTTTTGTCTTTCTGTTCTCCTGGCACGAGTCTCTTCCATGCATGCAAGTGAGCAGGCTTATGTCTAATGGCTGTTCAGATGTGGCAAGTATCCAGAATAATCTTGACTTTTTCTTGCGCGTCATTCTGCAAATGTAGACGGGATTCTATGGAAAATGGGCAAAGAGAAGAGCGTAGGCAAAATCAGTTTCTCCCCAAGAGGCATCCGGTACCTGAGGAGGACTAAATAATTTTTCTCCTCTCATTGACCCTCCTGGTGCTGTTTTTAAAACATCTCCATTTTAGTGCCTTGAAATTGCAATTAAGTTGTAGTAATTTAAGATTATTGCAAGAGTGCAAAGGGCAGTAGAAGCTCTTTAGAAGTCTCATCTCAACACTTAATGCTCCTCAGTCAGGGGGTTAAATGAGTTTCTTCAATGTGAGTACTTAAAGTAACTAAATCGTAAACAAAATTTATACTATATTCTGACAACTAATAATCTATTTAAATTACGTTAAAGTATGTGTGTGAAAATTTAATTAAAGGCAGAAATACTGTCAAGCCCTGTAAATATCTTGACAGATCTACTGAAATGGAGCCTATATCGTAAAATATTTACATAGATCTGATAGGCTACTGTGTTTCTGGGAGTGCTATTCTGAAACTAATTGTGGCTTTTTTTCCCTTCCAGTTTTGTGTTCAGTTGCAATGGTCTCAGAAAGCAACGCAAATAAATACCCGGAATGTTTTATTCGGATGATTCTCCCGTGTATTGTTTACTGCTAATGGTGCTGTCTGTATAATGCTTGTCAATGGTGTGTTTTTATTAGGAGAAGCTGTTTCCTCACTAAGTTAGTTTAATTCAGAGGCACTGAATTAAAAACCGGGCACCAAAATTAAAAAACTGGTGCTGAAAACTGGGGCTCCGCAGTGTATGCGGTGTGTCTGTGCTGGATGCGCCATCTGTGAGTCAACTTTCTCCTGGGTGTGTGTCCCAAAGCACGGTGCTGCAGTGTCTCCTGCACTTTGACTCTCAGTTCAATTGATTTTTCAGGTAGAAAGGGCTTACAACCTTTTTTCCGAGGGTTTGAACTCTACATGGAAGTGTTTCCCGAAGTGCACACGGGGCACAGCACCCTCTTGCTGGTGCACCTGCAGGCCTATCTGTTGTGGTACGTGGTCCAGGCTGTTTCTGAGATGAAAAATGTTTTTCCCCAGGTATAAAACTGTGTCTGTCTGAAACTTCAGCCAAACTTTGGCCCTTCCTAAGACCCACTGGCTGGAATTCTGCAGGTGATTTTTCTGGGAAGGTGCAGCGTGAGCTGCGCTTTCTCATCATCCTGTCATGGGTTGGAGCAAACTCCTAGATTTTCCTGGCTGGAGTGTACACCATGGAGCTGCAGGGTCGCAGGAGGAGGGTGAGGATTTGGGCATGGAGAGAGGGATGTGATGGGGGCGTGGTGCTGAGGAGCCCGGGCCAGGTGCTGGGCACTGAGCGCTGACAGCCCGACAGAAGGTGGCACAGTGCTGCAGGTTGGCTGCAGCCTCCAATGGCATCGTTAGTTTTCCCCTCTTCGCCAGACATTTCCTTTCATGTTGGATCTGAGTTTTAGCTGTACTTCCCGATCAGTCTTGTCATCTTGTTGCTAACAATTAGGGTCAAGTGTCTTTCCTTGGGCTCTCCGCAGCCTTCGTGTTGGTGTCCCTCCCCCAGCTCCCTGGCTAAGCTGTTTGTTCATTAATTAGTGGATGGGGCATATTAACACATCAGTAAACCAGAGTAGTCAGAGTTCCTGAGGCATCTTGGGAAGCCCTCTCTGGTTTTATGTGACCGGACATGCACTATTGCCGATTTAGATAGCGGAGCCGATGATGCCAAGGTGTTGTTAAGAGAGAGATAAATAGAGAGAGCCCAGCAGTAAGCAGAATGTCATGTCTCTATTAAAAAGCTTGTGATAAAGGAAGATAAAATGGTGAGGGGGGATTGCTGGAGTGTTCAGAGCAGCCACTAAACATCTGATCACAATAATCGATGCTGAATTCCCTTTCCTGCCCAACACTTGCCTGCAGAATTCTGTCTGAGCCTGGGTCTCGTTGCAGTGAGCAGTGGGGCCCTGAAATGACTTTTGTTCTTGCCAGAACGACGTCTGGGGGTTCTCAGGGATTCAGGAGCTGTCTGAGCTGGGATTCAAACATCCCTCCCTGGTTCCTTTTGAAGTGGTGTTCCTGGGATGCTGATGAAGTTGTTCCAGGCTCACGCTGGGGCTTGTTGCTCTGTGCTGCCTTGGACCTTGATTTCCTGGATGCCCGGGCCACCTGCCTTTCTGTCAGTTTGGAGGTCAGGCCTTGGCAGAATAACACTGAGGCAGATTTTTGTCTATTGGTGTTTTTTCTCGCCTGGGTGCAGGGGCTGCTCTGCAGAAGTGAAAAATGGAACTGATTCTAAAGAAACGAGCGGTCACAGCAGATGGGAGAGGAGTGGGGTTAATTCTCCCAATGCAGCAAAACGTTAAATCATCACAGCCTTGTTTGCTGAAAGGATGTTGAGCATTCCATTAAGGAGGATTAAGTAATTAACTGATATTTCTTTAGGAACCCATGTCAGTTTTAAGAAGCGTCTTCCTGGTGTCGCACAGTGAATATGAAGTGTATGTTTTTCTGATGCTGGAAAGCTGGGAGATGAGTGTGAGTGAGACACCTCTTCCTAAGAAACTTGTGGGAATACCAAGGGAGCAGAAACAGGGAGAGGGTTTTCAACTAAAATGTGCTGCTCCAATAGATTTTTGATAACAAGGTTGTCTTTTATGGATTTTGTTCGGTGGGCCTGCTGCGAGCCTCATTTCAAGGGTGTTCTGTTTGGGATTAAGAAGTTAAAACCTTCTTGAAGTGTTCATTTTGGTGCTTGCATTTTTATTTTTAATAATAGTTTTTATGTTGTAAGTGAGCTCACTGACAGTGAGTCATGAACTCTGTCTTCCATGAACCTCATGACAAATCTCTGGTAGCCGCTCAGGCAGCTCGTCCAGCCCAGTTCCCACGTTTTATACTTGCGCTGGAAAGAAAAATTCCATTCAAGTCAGTCTTGTAAACCCTCCTTTTCCTCCTGTGGCAGAAATCTCCTTAAAAACAGCGCGGTGCAGGGGGCTGTGGGGCATCATGGAGTGGCTCCAAACATTGGGTTTGGCTGGGAAGGGCTGGCAGTCCAGGGGAGGATGTGCCTGGTCAGGGTTTTGACGTTGAAGGGTGCTCAGTCAGATCGAAAGTGTGTTTTGGGGACGATGCACATGCAGGTGGAGCAGCAGGCGGGCAGAGAACAGTGACAGTATTTTTCCCTGTTTCATTTTTGAAGGAGCAGATCGAAGCCCCTGGATCAGAGGAGCAGGGGGCTGTGTTAGTACTTATGCATCCCGTGCTCCCAAGCTCGCTGCCCGGGTTTGATCCCTTTTTTGCCTCAGCAACTCACAGAATTTGGCATTAACCTCATCAAATCGCTGCTGTTTCTTGTATAATGGTCCCAACTTCTAATGCTGCAGTTAGTGATACTGAAACTACACCCAAACTGAAATTTTCTGTGCGAGAGATGGATTCTGCCCGGCAAATAGCATAACCCAGTGGCACCAATTGTGTTAGTATTGATACTTTCTGCTTTCATAACAGCTCCCCTTCTCAAACAGGGCTCCTTCAGACAGTACCATGCAAACTCGGTTGATCAGTGTAGTGTAAGTTATTCCTTCCCCTCAGGTGAATTTCATAAATAGTTGTATTTCCATAAGACAGGCAGATTTAGCTTCAGTTATGGGGCTAGGCCCTAAATACCCCTGGTGAAATCATGGGAGCTTCCTTGGATGGACTGAGTTCAAAAAGAAAAATAAAGTTAAAAGAAAATCAGTTCGGCTAGATAATAAACTCTTAGAATATTCATGTGTGTAACATGTAAGAATCTCTCTGTATGTTTGTGCAGAACATCATGGCCTTTACCTGCCTTAGCAGATTTAGAAGAGAGATTTTTCTCAGTAAGTTTTGCAATAGTAATAATGTCTTAACAGCTTTAGTAATTAATTTTAATCAGAGAGTTGTCAGGGTCCCTATCCTGCTCTCATTGAATTAAATGAGTGCTGGGAGAAGGTGGCTCTGAAATAGCTCACAATAAATTGGTTTTGTTAGTTTTTAATGATATGCCTGTGCGTGTTCAGATCATATATATTAAGGTTCGTAAAGCTCCCAAGTTGTAGGTTTGGAAAAGAGAAAATGTATTTTTCAGTGATAAATTAGTTGATACCTAAAATGCTTTGAAAGAGGAATGTCAGAAGTATGCAGCAAAATTATTGTTTGTACAAGTATCTTAAAGTTTTTCTCTGGCTTAACCCATTGGAGTTTTCTGAAGGCCAGTAGTGTGAGAAACGATGATCTTGCTCAGGAAACCTTTCTAATCCATCATTTTATTCACAGGATTTAACTGAGAATGGGAGAAACCCATCTGGGTATATTTCAGCTGATTTTGTACCATATATATATCTGTTCTGATTTTTTTTTTCTTCACTTCTATAAAAGCGGTATCTGCAGCATTCAAAAATAATATTTCATAGAAGTTAAAATGGAACATCGCCTGTGAATTAAACTAAAATATCTTAAGCCTATCCAGCGTATTCCTGGCGTTGAACGGTCAGAGAAGGCTAAATATTTCCTATTTATTTGTCAGATTGGCTGGAGTATAGTCTTTCAGGAAAAGGGTCCTCAGCCAGTTGAAGGGGAAATCCGATTTTTCAGCAAGTGCTTTATATTTACTGAGGAATTTTGAGTGTGCGGAAGCATTCTGCATGGAAATGGAAATTTACTGTCTAGGGTTTTTAGGGATTTTAATCGATGCCATTAGATAGAGGCACGCTCATAGAGAGGTAAACTAGTAAATCTGAACAAACTGAAAAATGGTAGCTATAGGTGTCTGGCTCTGTTATCAAACTTGCTGCCTAAGCCAGAGTTTATGCACTGTGATAATGCTAATGACCAGCAGAGCCAATGATGCATGACTGGAGGAAATCAGTGGTATAATCGGAGAAAGTTATCAGGTTTTTGTCATTAAATATTACTGATAAATAATACACTTCGAGTAGATAGGATGTATTTAATTCTGATGTGGAGAGTTTCAATTTAATAAGGGGCATTGCAGAGTAAAATGATAATCTTTTGTAATTTAAAGGGAAAAATAAAAATGCATTTGTTTCAGCATAACCTCCTGGCAGTCACCATCTACCTCTGTTGTCCTCACTAGTGTCTGATAGTGAGGAATATCTGCAGCTGTTTGAGGTGGCTGCTTATAGCAAGGTGTTTTATCTAAGTTATTACTTTGTGCAGAATTAATTACATGAGACCAGAACCAAAGGGGTTCTGTTTAGTATAAACTAGGTAAAATCTTTCATTTTTTGCTTAAAAATGTGAGTCTTGCAGCAGATATATACTCTGTGCTCCATGCAGTGATTCCCTACAGAACAATGTACTTGTCCAGGCAGTAACAGGAGGGAAGGGATGAGGACAAAAGATAGAGATAAATTAGATCTCGTTTTGCAACTTATCTTTTAAGTCAGTGGGAGAACAAGGAAGAGAAGTAGAGCTTAAACTGAAGGAAGAGGGATATTAATAGTCTCTATAAAGGACAGTTTGCACCAGGAAAAAAGAAAAAAAATCTGGTTGGCTTTTTTTAGCAAAACAGGCTAACACCCAGAGTAAATCTGTGTCATTAACTGAAGCAGTGCGTGATTTTTAGAGCATCTCTGTTCCTCGTGTGCGCCGGTGCCTGCGGAGGCTCGTCCCTGGGCTGGAGGCAGACGTGCAGCCTCTGCCCTGAGGAGGTTTCTCTTGCCAGCTGCAGAACCTCTGTCTGGGTCAGCCCATGGCCTTGTTTGAGCAGATGCCACCAGTTCAGCCCAACGAGTGGCTTTGTAACAGGGCCAGGATCTTCCCACCACCCCTTGGAGTCGTGCTCGAACGCTAAATCTCAGCTCGAGTTTCCAGAATTAGATGGCACAGTGAGTAAACACAGCGTACTTGCCAGTTCTCACATCCTCTTTTGCAGCGAGTATTGCAGCAAATCCTGCAGGTTTGACTCATCTCTGAAGTTCTTCACTGATTTGAAGCAGATCTCGTCTGCCTCTCTCAAAAAAGCTGGGAATGTGGCCTCAGCTCCTGAGCTCACAGTCCTTCTGGACATGAACACTGTTTGCTTGAGTTGGCCTCTCAGAAACTTGGGCAGCTCTGAATAACTTTAGCTGGAGTTATGTGCCTGTATCTATGGGTAAAATTTGGCCTGCAGTTATTCTTTATTGAAAGCTTTATGGAAATACTTCGTTCTTGCTATGCACAAATATTTGCATTCTGGTAGGAAGATTTTTTTTTTCCCCTTCTATTTCTTTGGTTTTTTTTTTTCCTGCTTGATGCCATAAGCACAAAGAAAGTATAATGCTTTGTCAGGTAACAAGTAATATTCAAGTTTTCAACTTGTATTTCTCATAGGTCTGAAAGAAAAAAAGTCTGCCTGTATTGGAAGTACTGTCTACTTGTCAGATTGTAGTGAGCCATCTGGGGTAGGATGGAGATTCAGCTTAACAGCTGGGTAAATTGGCAGGGGAAGGTCATACAGGGCAGAAAACTTTCCTGAGTAAGTACAAGTGGTGTCAGGTACAGTGCCTGTGTTAAGAACAGCATGTCTTAGTGTTTCTGTTCCTCGGTGTTGAATCACCTCCACATGTTTCAACCTCTGCCTGGTGGATGCTCTCAGCAGATTGAGGAGGAGGACACATCACATCACAGTGGTCCGCACGTGTGCCGTGACTCAAGTGCGCTCACAGCTTCACGACATGCATCAAGTGAGAATTGTTTCCTTGGAAAGCCTTTGCCTCCTTTGTTTTTTCTTGGATGAAAGCTACCTTCTGTTTGACTATTTGACAGTGTGCTTGGTGCTGTATAGAGTGAAGGCTTGGTTCACTTTGCAGTTAAGTAGATTCAGGTATCTCTGCTTGTCCCTGGGTGTGCTTCCCATTGCATGCCCTGTGCTTCAGCTGATGAGAGGGTGAGACAGCACAGGAAGCTGGACCAGCAGAAAACTAGCTTTAGCAGGAAAAAAATGTTATCTGCCAGTTGAACGTCCTCATTGGAGTCTGGAGATCAGAGGAGGGTCTAAAGGGATCAGGGCCACCCCTTTGGCCACTTGATTGCGTTTGCTGTAATGTGAGACCTCTGCCAGAGGCTTTGTGTCTGGATGTGCTCTTCTCAGTCTGGGCAGAGGATCCTTCCTTGCCCAGCTGCCCTGGGGCATGCTCCCAGTAGTGCCTGCTGGTGGGAGCACCCTGCCAAAGCTGCCAAGTGTGGGGTTTTCTTTAATTGTTATTTTGATGCTGCTCCCTTAGTGCCAGGTATTGACGTTTTCACTGTGCATGTCCTGGCATCGTTCTTTGGGTTTTCTTCTTCCCCGTGAGCTGTGGATAATGAGCTGGTCCAGAGGCTGGGAATTTGTGATGAGGGCACTGAGATACCCAGGTTACTGGCTGCTGTTGTTTCTTCTTGTTTTTATAATAACTTACCTGTGTGATAAGCAAATGCAGCTGCACATGAAACTCAGATAAGGCTGTGCCCAGCCTGCCATCCGCCGGTGGAGTAGAGAGCCAAGCTGATAAGGAAAGAGGTGACCAGAGCTCAGGGACAAGTTCACCCCAAAAAGGGTCTGTCCCATACCCTGTGCTCACTGGGTGCTGTGCAGGATGGCTGTGCTGGGTGTGTGTGGCCATGGTGGCTCTGGTGCAGGGACAGCCACAGGCAGTGTCACCGGCAGGGCTGCTGGTGAGCCCAGGTGTTGGCGAGCACCGGCGTCAACTCAGGCTTCCAGTGGGGCTTTGAGTAAAGCTTTGAATACAGTTTATGCTTTTACTGCTTTTGATATGGGTGCAGGTGCACATTAATAGGAAGTGGAAGTGAAGGAGCCCTGAGGGAGCCTTGCTCGAGCCATGCCAAGCAGGTACAGCCCACGAGTCTTACACCTTGTGATAACCTGGCGTGGTGTTGGCATTCCTGTGTCACGGGGATTATGGGGGTGAAGGCGTGCTGCAGTTTGGCAGGGACCTGATCCCTCTGCCCTGCTGTGTGCTCAGGGTTGGTCTCCCTCCCCACGTGGGGGCACCTTCTTGCCCCTGAGAGCTTCTCTTCCTTTGCTGTTCCTGTGCTCCGATGCAGGTGGATCAGTGGAGTGTTTCGGGAGGGGTTGGCACCACAGAGCAGCATTGTGTCCCTGACTGCCCCCAAGCCTTGCTGTGTGACCAGTGTCTGGTGATGAGGTGAGGTGAGCATTCTCCATGCCCCATCAGAGTCAAGTGATAATTTTGGGGGAGGCTGGGGCGAGGAGAGTCCTCAGTGGTGCAAGGAGAGGCCGGGTGCCCACTGACCAGGGCTGTGGCCACAGAGGTCCACTGTCAGTGGAGTCCTTGGGCACTGGTGGAGACTGGCTGTGGTGTGCCCAGGGAAGTGAGACCCAGCCCAGCACCCAGCTGCCTGCCCCAAGGCCTCCCCGGTGTTGCACAAAGTCATTTGCCTCCTCCAGCTGACTTCAGCATGTTCACTGCCTGTTTTTGCATTGCTTTGTTGAGGAATTGGAAGGTGCAGTCTGTGAAGTGAGGCAGCAAAGTGTTAACCCTTACTTTTAATTATTACCTTCGTTTTTGGAAAGGAGTAGCAGCCAGAATAAAATATTTAGTAGGAATAAAATTCTTGTTAGTCACCTTTTGTTCCTGCTTGGTTTGTGCCCGACCTGAGGTGTGGATATCCCTGGGGAGGGCTGATGTGCAGGTGAACAGAGCTGTGGTCCTGAACCCCTCCTGTCCTCACCCCTTCTCTTCACCATGTGCTGAGGTGGCATGTGCAATTACTGTACGCTCCTAAATAACCCTCACCTTGCATTAGGGTCATTCACTGTTCATTCTTACCACGTCTGATTGGAACCTTAATTGCTCTGTGTGCTCCTGTATTTTCCCCTCACCTCCTGGACCAGAGGGAGGGTTTGTTGCAGGGAGAGTCCAAGCCAGTGTTATCAGGATATGGGCTCTGCCACTTCCCAGGCTGCACATGCAGTGAATGCCTGGAAAAATGCCCCTCCAAGTCATGACAAATTAAGCATTGCAGACAGATGCAGAGATGAAGCTCTGTGAGATGTGTGACTTGATCCAAGAGTTGTGAGATGTGCAAAGATGGAAAGGAAAGCAAACTTCTCATCCAGCTCATGGAAGCTGTGGTGCTTGTGCCCCGGGGTGCTCCAGTGCAGCCGTCCAGAGGCTGCTGAGATCTCTTATCATCCCACCTCTGTCCCTGTCACCCTAGTGCCATAGCCAGGAGCTGGATATGCAACTTTTGTTATTATCAAGGTAAGTAAGATAAACCCTGTTTTTCTCTGGTATGGCACAACTCTGTTTCTAAGTGAGCACAATTCCATTTTTCAAAGCAATGAGAGTTGTTTCATAGAATTAGCATCATTAAAGCTGAAAAAGACTTCTAAGATCATTGACTCCAACTGTTCATGGTAGCCCATCAATAAATAAAGGGCTGTTTGGGAGCCCTGAGTACCTGTCTGTGCCCCACTGTCCCTGTTAGGGCCTCCATGTGTGCTGCCTGCACTGAATCACATCTGCTACGTGAGTGGGAATGTGCAGGAGGAGACCGAGACTTCTGAATGGCAGAAATAAGTCTGAGGAGAAGAAATTAATAGAAGGCAAATGAAGAATTTTTGCATTCACACAGCTCATTATTCAGACCCATCATCATGGCAGGGAAATGGGAGGAACCTCTGTCACCAATTGGAGTGTCCGACAGCAGCAGTGTAGGATATGTCTTCCAGCCTGAACTTGGGGGAAAAAAAAATAGGCAGTGGTTGATTACCTCTTGGTTTTAAATAAGTGTAGTATTGAATGCAAATTAAAAACAACCTTGAAACTGCACAGATTCATAAAACTGGACACTGGGATTTTAAAAATTACCTCCACTGGAATCCTGGAAGCATCTGTTACATAATTAATGCACTTAAAAATATATTCTATTTATGATTAATCCAGCACTGTAGTGTGTGCTAGTTAAATGCCTGGATCCCAGGGTGCAGTGCGAGGAAAGAAATGCAGTTGTAATCTGTTTGATGGTGATAGGAAAGGACATTTGCTACAAATAAATACATTTTCCGTAGTCTTTTTATTTGTCAGGGCCAAGCTTATGTCTGTTGTGCTGAGTTTGTTGACTGGTAAATGTTTTGAGATTTGTGCTGGTAATTTTATAGATCTACTGGAAAAAATAACTCAAGAATAATTAGGGAGATTGACCATACAGTAATGTACCACCTAGGTGACAATGTTACTGGGTTGATGGTCTTGGGTATGGTGTATACAATTAACAGTGCTAAGGCTTAGTACTGCAGAGCTTTTCAAACACTCTCTGAGTTACACAAGTGCTTTAGGGGATGCACGTCTCTCCTTGCCAAAGTTACTGGGTGCCTTGGGTCTCCTCTCCAGAGAAGTATTCCAAGCTGAGACCTCTGGGTGAGAGTGGTGGAGCAGGCACAGCAAGCACAAGTATGACTTGACAAACCTCAGCCTGCACAGATTTTTTAATCAGGAGGGTTTTAGGGGATCTGTAGCCTTATTTTTTTGGAGGCTTTAAGTTGGCATCCAGCCATGGGGTCCTGGAACAGTTTCTGGCATCACACTTCCTCTGACAGATTTTTCTCTCTGCCCTCGGTTTCTGTTCCCTTTTTTACTCTCACCCTTCATTGGACACTGTCTTGTCAGGTTTATGCCAACTAAAATCTTTTTCTTCCATCTTACTTTTGTTCCTGTTAGTAAAGCCTGCAAGTTGTTACAATGGCCCTTAGGTCTGCTGTATTCCAGAGTGGTGGTCCCACCTTGAGTGCTGTGGGTGGCCCCGGGTCCTGTGTTTGCCTGCTTGCCTGCCTGCCTCGAGCATCCCAGGTGGAGCGGCAAGAGCTGCACAATGCTGTGGAAGTCTGTTAAAAGCTCCTGTTCCAAATCATTCTTTTTTTGAAGTGAACAGTTGTGTGTGTGTTAGCTCAGGAAGGATTTTGAGATGGAGTGCTGAAAGTCCTGTTGCACCAGGACTGTGCCCTGTGGCTGCTGGATTGTGAAAGGGGTCACCTGTGTCGAATCCACGCGTGCTCTTGGATGTACCTGCTGCCAGCAGCACGGCACCGTGTGGACATTGGCACCTCTACCTGTTGGGCTCTGCCCTAGTGCCCCAGCCCTGCACGGAGACAAGGTAGTGATGGGGAGGGGAGGGCACTTGTCTCCCATCTGCCTTTGGTGTCTCCATGGCCAGGTGTGTGGTGTTTCTGTGCCATACCCACTGTGGGTGCTGGAGGCATCGCTGCAGGGACGTGAGAGGCGAGCAGCAGCCTGGCTCTGTTCCGCCGCCCTCCATCACTGACACTGGAAGCGAGTTCCTAATGAACTCAGCTTTCCACTTGCTGTTGGTTGTCTTGTTTCTGCACTTCAGAGTCCCTGATGCCCCTTCAAAATGTAACGAGGGAGGAGCGAGCCTGGTTTTGTGGGAGGCGGAGATGCTGAGATGCTCTTACCCGTGGACTGTGCTCTGGGCTCGTCCTCGCCATTAATCCCAATGGAAATGTTTCTTCTGGCTTTTCCCACTGTATAATGCAAAGTCTTGTTATCTCTGCAGTATAAAAGTGCACTCAGCGTGGGCTTTTCCTTTAGTCCTGAGGAGAGATGGATGTTGAGATACGTGTGCATAGGCCGTATTTTGAGCAAATTTGGACAAAAAAAAATTTGATTACTATTGGTAACTTAATTTTCTGCAAACTAAAGAGCCCCAAAGAGAAACCTACTTCAAAAGCTCTTTGTTTCCTCCTTTTTTGTTTTTTTTAACAAAGGCTACGTTCTAGCTGTATTTCAGTGGTCTCTGGTTTCAGCCACTTTCTTTGATACCGATTTGTGTGAAAGCAGTTGTCAGACAGAAGGAAACGATAAAATCTACAAATTAAGGCAAAGGATGAGAAGGGCAGTGGGTAGCATGAAATGGAGAAGTGTTGGGATCTAACGAGCATTCCTGCGAGCAAATCCCAGCTCCTGTGCTTGTAATGGGCCAGGTTGGTGATGTTTGGTGAATTTAATGGATTGGGGTGGGTGGCTGATAAAAACAAAGAAGATTTTAGGGAAAAGCAGAATCTGGTGACTACAGTAGTGCATGTTTATTTTTAGAGCTCAACTGCTTTTGAGTTGCTAGCATTAGAAAAACTTCTTAGCTCGCATTATACTGCAAATTTCTTTAATTTATTTTTAAAGTGGAAATTTTGCAAGCTGACGTTTTGCAGCATGCGTAGTACGTTTTTGGCTGACAGCATTGTCTGGCAAAAGAAATAACCAAATTATTATTCAGTCATGGGTTTTTAACAGCCGCAAAGCAAGTGGATGTTAACTAAATGATGCAATTTATTCCCTTCCTGCTTATTGCCAGCTTGCCTATTACAGAGAGACTGCCAGCTTTAAATAAGTGGTACCCAGATGGTAGTCGCATGACGCCCACTTGGTTACGGAGCCTAAGCAGGGAATAACTCGGCAGCCACTACAAGCTGTGGGTCAATTGAGGGGGAATGCCTGTTGCTTCACAGTTTTGCATATGTAAATCTGTTAATGTTATGTCAGTATTGTGCGGTCTAAACACAAGCACTGCCTTTCTCTGGGGCCCAGATGAACTTGGATCGCCGCCCAGTTAATGAGGAGCGGGCGTGCGGAGCGGCGCTCGGAGGCAGCGCCTGCCGCTCCCCGCTCGGCGTGAACCCGGCGCGGCCGGGATGCTCCGCTCCAGCGGCGCTGCCCGGCCCGGAGCAAACAAACACCTCCTCTCTATTTTTAGCCCCGGCACGGAAGAGGGCTGGCTCGGCTCGGCTTGGCTTGGCCCGGCCGCCCTCTCCTCGCTCTGTCTGCCACACTCGTGCGCTCGCCTTCATCGGCTGCAGATGTGGCGCAGCCGCCTCCGAGGAGTCATGAACTGTGTCGTCTGCGCCCTTTAACAGCCAACATCTGCTGCGGCTGCCTGCTGCAAGCGGCATGGAAACAATTCTGGGGAGAGCGCTCAAGTTTGGCCGCGCAGACGATTACTTTACGTTAATTGCAGCGAGATAGTTACTGTACGAGTCAGGTTTGAAGCCAATCCTCCTCCCCCCCCCCCCAACCCCGCCTTTTTTATTATTGTTTTAAAAGCAGTAGTTAAAATTGTTTGACATGGGAATGCTTTTTATGGTTGATCATTTCTGGTTCTGAAAAGTTTATTACAATGGGTGAAAACAACAACCAAAAAAACCCCATAAAAAGCTGGGGCTGTAATATGCTTATAGGCGAAAAAAGTACCAATAGTGTTGATTTAACCAAAGAAAATGTTCCTGGAGGTATTGTAAATTTTATGTGCCAGATGAAAAGCATTAAGTGTGTTATTTTTCACGAAGGAAAAACATTCTGATTTTTAACCATTTTGTAAATTATATTAATGCTGTAATATGGGCCTGTTCCAGGAGTGCTCACCCCATGAGCAGTTCCCGTGGGGCGTGGGTTGGGGGCCCTGCTTGGAGCAGGGCTGGGTACGGGGACTGGCCAGGCAGAAGTCTTGTCTTTTTGGGCAAAACACTCTGTCTTTGTTTGCTTTTTGTTTTTTTTTTTTTTTCCCCCTCCTCTTCTTTTTTTGGAAGTTGCAAGCGAGCATTTTAAATGCAGCAAGAGTAAAATTTAGAGGGAAAATAAGCCGCTTTGGAATGTAGCGGAAAGCTGAGATGCTTCAGTATTTTATCTTTATTTTGCTAATTATTTGTCATGGAGATCGGAGTTGATTCCCTGAGATTTCTTTTAAGCCTCTTAAGATTAAATTTTTTTGGCTAATGGTAATTTTCCTCCGCTTGATGCTCCCCAGCTAGAGCGTTACTGCTTAGCAGCACGGCTGGGGGAATAAGCTCAAGGTTCAGAATGTGGACTAGCAAAGGGAAAAAGTGATGAGGAAAACCAGAGGGCCTGGAAGTGCTGTGGGGATTGTGTGGAGGGTTTATAATTTGGGGCGAGTCTGTCATCCTCATCGCTTGGGCTGGAATGGGAATTTGTACAGCAATTGTGCTTTTTGATGGAAAATTAGTTAGCAGTTGTTGAAGAGCCCGTAGCAAATCCTTACACAATAAAGGTAAATCAAGCTCAGCATTGGTTTATATGTGATTTTTTTTCAGTTCCCTATATTAATGTGAGAGCTATAGCTTCCCCTACTGAAAACTTAATTAGGCAAACAGAATGCTATGTTAGCAGACACTTACAAACCCAATGTGCTCACAACTAGATTCAAATAAGTTAATAAGAGTTATATTAGGTGTTTCTAATGGTACTCTCCATTTTTTAAAATAAATGCTGTCTTTGGTAATAAGCCACCCACACCTTTTTGGTAATAGTTTAATTGAAAGGCTTGATTGTGTCCACTGAGTCGCAGAGGATCCCTTCCGCTGTGTGCTGTGGTAATGCAGGTCTCTCTAAATCCTTTTTATTTGAGTGCCTGATGTAAAGCCCCCTTAGGAAAAAACTGGGATGAGAGAAGGAAACAATCTGTTGTGGAGTACAGGCAGAAGAGCCAGCAGACAGGAGCAGAACAAATCTGCAGAGTTAGTGTGGGTGTAGGGGTGCGTGCGTGTTTGTGTGTAATGTATTTAAAATGCCAATAGCTTATGCCTTTTGAAGGCTCCAAATCATAGCTGTCATATTAGCTATACCATTTCCAAAATTAATGCCAGGAACAGACTGATACTGATTGTTCAAAAAAAGCATCATTATTCTGTGACACTTTTTTGGGGGCTTTTGACATCCCTGCTTAAAACAGGTGTGTTTCCATGCAGTGTTCCTCAAAAATTGTTTGCTGAAAGGATTTTGATTCCAAATTGAAGGTATTTTCTTAATTTTCTTTCTCCCTCCAAGAAGACAGAATAACAAGGGGAGAGGGAGGGAGCCTTATTACTTTCCTACTGATTTCAGTGAAAAGATTTTTGGACAAAGATCATTAATGTGAAGCCTGCAAATTTAAATTTGCTGTCAGAAATTTGAGACTGTTCTTTCATAACTGTTGCTGCACCATGTCCTCCAGGTCTTTGTGCTTCTGTCTCAAAGTGGGAATGGGAAAAGGTTGCCATGTTAAGAGACTGCTGGAGGATTTAAATATAATGCTTGAAATGCTGAGGTCATCTAATGTAGGGCGTTTTGCTAATAAAAAGGATCAATGTCTTCATTCTGCTTCAACATGACCTCTCTGTTGGTGTGATGCAGTGGGGCAGAGGTGTTTCTTAGCAGTATTTTTTACTATTGTAGCAGAACATGCCTGGTTTTGAGCCACCAAGAAGAATTTCCTCGTGGTTGCTGACTTAAAAACATTTATTGAACATCAGTAAAGGAGCTTTTTTTATTACGGTGTTCATACAGATCACGTCCACCTTAAAATTTATTTTAATATTAACACGTGGCCAGTAAAAGTGTGTGTCTGTGTGGGGTATGGCAACCTTTATTTGGCAGAGAGCAGAGCCTGGTTGCCTGATAAGGATAATCTTGCCAGAAGGAAAAAAGAAACCTACAAAAAAAGGCGACAGTGCACAAAAGTGCTGTTAGTTTGTCAGCATTTTACACAAACCTTCAGTGCTAAGAAGTGCTCAGAGCACAGCTTGAGAGGTCCTTTCTGATGGTTTTGGGGATTCCCTCAGAGAAAATCAGATAAGATAGCAAGTGGAGGATTCAGGCGGAAAAGTGGTTTGGAATTGCAAATCAGTGGTTTGCCCATAAGTGCTTTGGGTTGGCTGTGGTGTCTTCTGATCATATATATATATATATTTTTTTTTTTTTCCTCCGAAGATCTTGTGTATTTTTTCACCCATCTTGAAGCTCTCTCCAAAGGGTCCTGATTTTCAAAGGCTGGTGATGGCTGCTCGCTCCAGAGCTCTGCGGGCTGATGTGAAATCACTGCTTGTTCTCTCAAGGCTCCTGATCTCGGTCTCTGATAGAGCTCCTCACTTTCAACTGCTTTAGCATAATTCAGTGCTTTCTTGAGCATTGTAGGAGGTTGAATAAATATGGTTTCTACAGTATGTATGTATACATAGATCTATGTATGTATATATAAAGTGATGAAACTTGGACATGCTGGGTGTTAAGCAACACGCCAAAAGCAACAGGAGGAACCAATGTCAGAACAGGACTGAAATTTATCTCTTGCTCACTGGTGATCCCACAGCTGGGCAGGATCCAGCTGAGCAAACTGTGATGTGGTGACTGTTCTCTCTCATCCCACACAATGTACTTTTATTGTAAAATATATATTCAAATATTTAGGAAGTTGGTCATTCTTTCTGTAAGGACTGGAGGATGGTAGCTCTTGGATCAAGCCCTCTAGACCTTGGGCATTTCTTCACTGATGTGAATGTAAACCCTTCATCTAGGAGGAAAAAAATAGATTTTACAAGCTTAGTAACTCTACCAACACATGGCTGCAGAGAGAGGTAAGTGGGGATGAGGGTTTTGTTCTTCTTACCTTTTTGCTCAGCTTGGAAGAAGCAGGAGCAGAGGGGCTGGGTGGCACAGGGCTGTGTCCATCCCCCACTGATGGCACATGTGGTGCCAGGCACAGACAGGTCCCAGCTGCCTGGCACCTGCCTGGGCTCCGAGGGACTGGCTGCCCTGGGGGACACAACAGGTCCCCACAGCAAAAGTGTTGAACCTGCATAAAATGCCTTGTTTGCTCAGGTCTGTGAGAGCCTCATCTGAGCATCCTGGCACACTGTCATCTTCATCTTGTCTTGGCCCTGTGGCCTCTGCTCCAGTCTGCTGTGTCCTGGCACCTTCACTGCTTTCATGGAAGGCGTTGTTTGAGCAGAGTTTGGGCTATGTGTTCTGCCCCAGGTAGGAGCAGAGTGGTTTCACAGACAGCACCAGAATCCAGCTGCTCTGCTTGTCCTGCATCCCCAAAACACCTTCCACGCCTACTGTCCTTTTTCTAGTGGCTTAAAACCTATGGTTTTGTTTCATCTCTGAGGCAGTCGAGCTATCTCCAATCTCAAGACTGAAGATACTGTTGGCATAACACAAGTATAATTACTGTGACTATAATCAACAAGGATTACTGGATTGATTTCTCTCTTCTTTTTTTCTTCAGGTGTTTAAAAAACCCCAAACTTGCATAAGAGTACATAACTTGGTAGAGTTCCCTGTTGCTGGAGGCACTTTCTGAGCTGGAGCTCAGCTTCCCCTGGAAGATGTAGGATCTTGCATGCCGTCAGTCTGGGTTGTGGGCACGGTGTTGCCAAACCATGGGCATGATTGCAAGGGAGAGTTGGCATCAGTCAGGGTGTCTTGTCCACCAAGCTGCTGCCCCAGCCATGTGTGGTGTGCTGGCTGGGAGCTGCTGCATCCCTTGGGACAGGGGGAGAGGGGCAGGGAGCAGAGGGAGCATTATAAGCAGGGACAATGCTATGGAACAGTGATAGTGAGTGACCTGGGGCTTGGGAGAGGGTTCTCTCCAATCCTGCCTCAGTTCTGACTTCAGTGCAGTTGAAAGCTGGAGAAGGTTTGGTCTCCTTGGTGATTTGGGTGAGGGTGGAAATGGCTTTAATCTTTTTGGCTGGAGTCTCAAATGAAGGTACAACCTTCTGGCTGCACCTGGCAAAGAAACTTGTTTCTTACAGGTGTAGCTTTGGTTTTTGACCTGCCTTCTCTTGCAAATGAGCATCCCTTTTTTCTTTGCTTTTACCATATATAAGCCTCCTTTTGGAAATCCTCGTTGCCATCCAGGCACCTGCATTTCAAGTCTCTATCATGCAGATTCATTTTTCTCTTTAGGCATGTGCCATGCTGGCAGGCCTCAGGCTAGAACATGCTTTTTTTCTGTGAATGCCTTCTCTTGTGCTTTCACTTGAGTAGGTGATACTTTGAGGTGAAGGTGGGGGGCTGTGTCATGCTGTTGGGAGCCAAGACCTGGGCTGCTGCCCTGCTTTGGAAGTCAGATTGTTCCAGACTTGTGACTTGGATTCAGGAGTACTAAAAGGTTCACATGCCATGAATGAAAGGAAGAGAGGCATGGAGTCAGAAAAGGCCTGCTTGAAGAGAGACTTCTGAGTTTAATTTCTGCACTTGCTTTCATTTATTGAAATGTTCCAAATCTCAAGAGAACGATTGAATTTTGGGGGTGGTGTCCTCATAAATCTGACTTTTTTATGCTGGACTAACACATGAACAGAGGTCCTGAATATCACAGGAATCCAGATAAGGAGCCTAAAAATCACAGGTTATGCATGCATGGAGGTTATATTAGAAGTTTTTTTGAGAGATGCAGTCTTTTTGTTCAATCCTTCTGGCACAGTCTTGCCATCTCCTGGACTGCCCCAGGAGCGTGTTCATTAACTCCCACCATCCTCTGCATTAGCATTGGCTTCTGTGCTCCATTTAGATTTTCTTTAGAGCATTACATAAACAACTATCATGTAAATACAGGCGTTTGTAATGGTGGTTTTAAATTAAAAAGACTTTTGGATTCATGCAAGTAGACACATGCTTGCACAAAATAACTTTTGGCTTTCCCCTAACAATTTTCAGAATAATTTAAAGGAAGAAAAGATTTGCAAACAGTTGTAAAAGAGCCATAAAAAACTGTCAAATACCAGACCTTCAGCTAATTGTAAACTGTTTTTCTCTTGGAAGTCATACAACATTGATCTCATAGTTGCTTCATTAGGAAGGTGCTTCTCTGTAGCACAGGAGCTGCTTGCCTAGGTAGCCATGAGCAAAAATAGCAAGAGATGTTGGGCTTCTGCTATGAATGCCCAGTATAAACTAGAATAGCTCCAGGCAACTGAAGTATTCTGTACCAAAAAGGAAGGCAAGTGTTGCAGGGAGCTGAACAGGAAAAAAGCTGCAGAGCTGAAAGCTGCTTTTCTCTGCTCCCAACTGCTTCACCCTAGAAAAGGCAAAGCATCTGCAGCCCTTTGCGGGCAGGATGGCAGAGGTGGGGTGTGTTTTGGAAGGATCCACTGGCACAAGAGCATGCAGTTCTGGGTGATGAGTGTGGTAGCACTTGCAGGCTTCCTCTCTGACTGACTGTCCTTATGGAGTATGGTTTAATTTTCAATTTTCAAAGGAAGATGTGGAAAAAAAAAATCTTTTCTGGACAGAGAATTGGCTGACATCCTCAGCCAGCTGGTTAGTTGTATATATATTTTTTTCAGTATACCAAGGAAGACAAGCATTCATGGTCAGCTTTTTCTGTGTGGGATTAAAAAAAAAAAAGCCAATAGTCCATTTGACTAGATTGGTGGAAAAACTTTTCTCTGAACTCAGCTCTAATTCTGCAGCTGGGCAGTGTTTTGCTTGAAGAACGTGCCTAGCTCTTGGAATTGTGTCCTTCCAGTGCTGCAAACTGGAGTGTCTGCTTCAGGGAAATATTAATAGCAACCCACTGGGTCTTATCCCCAGTGTGTTCACTCTCAGTCTCTCTCCTTTAACCAGTTTCTAAAGCTCTATCATTAAATCTCTTTAAGAAGGGAAATTCTTGCCTTTGTGTGTTGGCTGAGCTGATGAATGGTCGCCTGTTATCTGCTCGGCCCATGACTGAGTCAGGCTGTCAGAGACACAGTGCTGAAGTCAAAGGGACTTTATTTCAGGCTCCTCTACCTCCTCTGGCTTAGCCATGGAGTGGATTCTCTTCCCATCTGTTCCTGAAGCAGAAACCTCCTGTTTGACAAGAGGGGGGACTGGGCATTTTATCTGGCCCAGCCATTTCCGTCTTGATTTCCTCCCCCTGCAGCAATCCTGTGCGGATCCTTCACCTCCAGCCATGGGTTCAGGACATGGCCTCCTTTGCAGTGATTTTTCCAGTTGCTAGACAAGGGGAGGCAAACATATGTGTCATTGCTCACCCCTGGTGAATTTGGACATCACCCAGATGTCACCCTACGTGCCCAGTTGCTTGAGTTCCAAATCTGCACTGGCAGATGAACGTCTTGGTTTGCAGGTGTTGATCAGCTAGTCAGGAGGTTAAAATCACATGGGTTTTTCTACAAAAGTGTCAGCTTTTCTCTGAAAAACTCACATGAGCATTATGTGACAGCAGGGCTGTGCTTACAGAGTCCAGTTTGGGTGCAGTCCTCAGCACAGGGTGCTTGGACATGACTGTTCAGACCAGTTTGAGTACATGATTTTTATTGAGTAGTGCAGCTGAAGCATGCAGGCAGGGTGGTGTCGTCCCCTACCCCAGAAGTAACTCCACGTAAGGAGTGGGTTTCCAAACTTCAGTCAGGGTTGTTTTGCTGATTGTTTCATTTTTACTAGATGCTGAATTCCTGGCCAAGAGATGGTGCAGGGGAGATGATGGGGTGGACAGGAGGCGGCCTACATTGTAGCATGCAGAAAAAGATCCGGGAATAGTCCAGCACTTAATAATTCAAGAAGAAAATTCTGGACATACAAATGAAAAAAAACAGCTAATAGAAAAAAAGATCGAGCCCTGAAAATCATCTTTGTGCCCAGATTCATACCAGATACCATCACCTGTGCAATGGTCTGGTGCTCTGAGGCACCGCTGTCCTTGCTCGCTTAGGTGTGACTTCGATTCATTCACCTTCCTCATCAGAAGCACGTCAGAGTCACTGAACCACCCCACAGATTTTGGCCTGGCTGGCTGTAATAACGCTCAGCTTTGTGTTTTATGTATGGTATGCTTAAGTGGTTTGGAGAGCATTAGGAAATAGGAAGGGACTACACACTGCACAGCATGGTCAAGGAAGCCCTGGTGAGTGATTCCCCTGAGGGGGGTGATGACTCCGAGGTGGAGAGACCAGTTGATGTTCCCTGCTTAAAATCTCACAATCCTGCCCTTCTCTGACTCAACTGCTGCTCACAGTGAGTTCTCTTGTATCTTCTTGCCTCTTTTTTTAATGTGTCTCTCTATTTCAAAAGCTTTCTCCATCATGAGAACCACTGGGTTTGTGGCTGCAAAGCACCACTCTGACTTCAGACTGCTTTTGCATCCCTTCATGGCTTTGTTCTGCCTTGCAGAGACAAAGTTTTTCCCAACTCTCCTCAGTTTTCCCTCAGTTTAACCACCTTCCTGTATCTCAGAGTCATCACTATCTCTTCAGTGCATCAGTGCCACAAAGCTCAAGTGGTCCCTGTCTGCTGGCAGCACTTTTGTTTCCCAGTTACAACCCTGTCGGGTGTGAAGGGGCCTGTCTTAGAGAATACATCTTATTTTTGGGCTCTCATCTGCAATGTGCTTTTACAGCACCCAGCAGCACTGTCTGCCAGTGGAGCAAGGCACTGGGGTCTGTCACACATTGTGCCCCACGGGCTAGGAGGAGAATGTGAGATCCTTATCCCAGAGCTGGGCAGGCAGAGGTACAGGGGGTGTGCAGCTGGGCAGACAGTCCGTGGAAAAGGGGAAAACCAAGCATGGACCTCCTGACGGAATCTCCAGCTGGTGGCTGAACTCCAGGGCTGTTTTTTCCCTACAGTGACAGCTTTAGTTGGTCTCCAGAAACTGCCACAATATGAATATTCAGTGGCAATGGAGTATGTACAATATGGTAAGCCAGGGTGAGGATCTTGAGGGCTTGATGAACTTTGTGACAGCATTACTCCGTTGTAGGGCCACGACTGATGCAGGAATTGATTTCTCAGCTCAAGCTTCACCGTTTGAGCAGAGTTCATCCTGGTTTGCTTTTCATAATAGCATTATTACACCTCGCTGGCAGCAGGACGAGGGAGAAGCAACCACGCAGCTTTTCATTCCTCCTGTGCTCCCGTGCAATAATCAGCAGTGGTGAACACCAGCCTGACAGGCTTGGGTTTTTGCATATCTGAAATGTTATCAGCTGACTATCACAGTATTAACATTAATGTAAAAGACTCCTGCTTTAACTCAGAATTTCCAACAGCTATAGGATGAAGACCCAAAGAGCTTCAATATTAAGGAAAATTGGGGTCGGGGGGGGGGAAGAGCAAACCCATGCTGCAGTAGCAAGATGGATCTTTAAACTTTTCTTTTTCTCCTGATCTACTTTCTGTATGACTCATGAGCCAGGCTCTAAAATGGCCTCCAAACATGCATGCATAATTTTGCACATCCGAGTGTCTGCATATGCAGTGCTCTTAAATATCCCCAGGCGCTGGCTTTGCTGCTGGGGTGGAGCAGGGAAGGGGCAAAGGAGCTCATCCCCAGAAGGGCCCAAATTTGTATTAGCATCGCTTCCCTGATGGCCTTACTCAGCCTTCCACATGCTCTGGTCAACCACCAGCATCTGTGCAACCTGTTCCTCTCTACAGGTTTATGCTGGCCTTGTTAGCTTGGAAAAATGTGTCTATTTTTTAGTGTTTTGCATTGGGTTGCTTTTTTTGGTTTGGTGGTTTTTTTTTTTTTTTTTTTTTTTTGTTTTTTTTTGTTTTTTTTTTTGTCTTTTGTGATTTTTTGGTCCACTTCTCTCCTGTGAAAGGCCATTCATTGCAAGACAGCTATGAGTACATGCTGAGTATATTCCAAGAACTAGCTGGACTAGGGAGGTCTGAGGAAGAGCCAAGCTTTGGAAAAAGTCACATATGAAGCTTTAGAAATGAGGCTGTGAGCACCTTTGGGTGATGGCGTTGCTTTTTTTGCTTTTTACTACTGTGTCACTGGGTCCTGCCACCTCTGCTCATGGAATCCATAAATAAATAGGCTAAAATGAAATCCACTTACCTTTTTTCCTTTTCTTTCAATGACTCCTGATGGAAATCCTTTTAAGGCAGTCGTCTTATCTGTGCTGCTCATTTTTGTAAAATAATTAGGAGCTCTTAAATGGCTCAGATGTGTTGCAACAGGGTTTTCACCCTCAGGAGGGGATGTACAAACTGTTTTCAGCTGAGGTAATAGAGGCCAGTTAACAGTCAGTCAAGGGTGGTTCTTTCAACAGTTTATGATAATAAACCCCAATTTTAGGGGTTGTGTGCAGGTGACATGCCCATTTCTGAAGGTGGCCTGTGTGTGCAGTGATTCTGGACACGTGTTCAGGTGCCACTGTTGGCTGGGGTAGGATGAGCATACCTGACATAGCAGAAAGGTGTTGATTTGATTAAAGTCTGCCTCTATTGTCTGGCAGAAGCCTTGAAGCCCCCTTTCACCCTTTCTGCTTGCAGAAAGAAGTGCAATTTTCATTCAGCATAGATGTTTCCCTATCATCCCTGAAGCTAATTTTTTTTTTTCCTGCAGCAGTTTTGGTGAAATTATGTATCACTTGTGATAATTCATTTTAAAAATTCCTGAGCTGTGTGGCGTACTTTCATGAAAATTCATTTAGATAAAATTAGATATTATTGTTTAATGAGGTGGCATTTCAATTTAGACCTTGCATCATGCATATACCAAGAGTTTTTTATGGAATAGTTAGGTTCATTTGAGTAATAAAGGCTGAATCATGGGGGCTTTAATTCTTAATCGCTGTGAGGATTGTTATCTGTGGGATGTGAGCTGTCTTAGTGGTATTCAATCAAGTGTCCACTTAGCCGTGACCAGAAGTAATTGCTCCCAAGTGGGTTGCACAATGACCTGTTAATACTTGCTTTGACCCTCTGACCTTGTCTGCCCCATTGTTTAGGATTTTATAGCGAGCGAGTCTGCATTTCTGTGGGGTCAAGTAGATATCTGAGGTCAAACATTTTCTGATTACTCCATAGTGTACACTGTAAGTCTGTGGAGTTGTTGCATAGCAATAGTCACCGCTCCAGAGCAGGACACGCGGGGTTGGGAGATTGTCTTCCTGAATGCATGTAAACAGTTTAATATTTTACTGAAAGAAGTTCATCTTGTAAATTAGGTATGAATAATACATTTGTAATTACTACTCATGTCTTTAAACACTTGTGTCTTAATTGGCTTGGGTATTTTTTTAATGTATTTGCGTTTTGTCTGGGAAGTTAATTGTGACTTGCAGAGATGGCAGGCGACTTGCGTGGGTTGGGAATGGCTTCGTCCTGCATCCCTTTGGCACCTGGGCTTGTGTCAGTGCTTCTGCATGAGCTGAAGTGGGGATTGCTTCATCCCTGCCTCGGGCTGCTGCCACACACTATTTTATGTGACTCTCACAGCCTTCCAGAATTAGTTTGACCTACTTGTTGATGTCTGCGACCCGTGGCCAGTTGGGATGTCCTGTATTAATTTATTGGCCATATTTAAATGTTGCTGGGAGCGTGGTCATATCGTGCAGTCATTTGCAGGGGGACTGTAGCTGAAATTGGTATTTTCTTAGCAGTGTATCTGGCACAAACAAAGCCTTGGTATTGTTTGTAGCACTACTCCCTCTTTTCATGTCGTGTTTTCTGAGTTCCGTAGCCAAAACACTTCTGCACACCCTTCAGCCTTGTGGGTCAGCTTTGCTCTGAAATAACTTACATGCCCATCCCTCTGCATTGCATCCTAGTGCAAATATTTTGATCGTCTCTCCCTGAGCAGGGCTGGTGGGATGACACAAAGCAGTTGGATCAGGATACAGTTTGGGGACAAAGACAGCTAGCATTCCTCTGAGAGAGGCAGACTATAGGCAACTGAGTAAGCAAGAAGCGAATTCTAGAGACAAAATTATATAGCATATGTGGGGGAGAAAAACAAAACAGTGACTCTGTTTCCACTGCCAGAATATTTCAAAACAAACAAACAAGAGCGCGCAGCAAAGCACGCCTTGCAGCGATGGGAACCTGTGGGTTTTCCTCACTATGCCTGAGGCTGGGAGTGGATCTGCTCCTGCCAGAATGCTCTGGAGAGTGTGGACTGTCCCTGCTCCGATTCTCACTTAATATTGCATCACTGGATGGAGCCATCTCTTGTCCTGGGGCCTGCAAAGATCCCTGGTAAGCAGGACCAGGAGTGGGGAGCTTCAGCCTCCTTCCCTTGGAGCCAGTAGGGTGGGGAGGCTGTGGGGGTCAGTGCTGGAAGGGCAGCAGTTCTTACCAGGTGTATGTTTTAGGGTTGAAGGCTATAAAAAAGGTGTTTCAGGACAAGAGCAAATGGCATCAGGTTGTGCCAGGGAAGCGTAATTCAGATATTTTGAGAAGTTTCTGCCCTGAAAGGGTGGTCAGGCACTGAACAGTCTGCCTGGAGAGGTGGTAGAGTCATCATCCCTGGAAGTGCTCTGAAAATGTGTGGATGTAGTGTTAGGGACATGGTTTAGTGGTGAACATGGCAAAACTGGGTCAATGGTTGGACGCTGGGTCCTGCACTGGGAGGAACTTGCTTTTGGGAGAAAAATCTTGTGCCCAATCCAGAATAAACAGAATATTTCTTAACTTTTAAAAGAAATGCAAGCAGATGCCGTGGAAATGAAAGATCCCATTTAACACAGATACTGCAACCTTAATCTTGTTTTGTTTTTTGTTTTTTGGGGTTTTTTTAATGTTGGGAAACATCTGAGATCTTACAGAGGGTTTTGGGCAAGTCTGCATTTCCCACACGCTTGGGTCTGTGCAATGCCTTTGTAGGTGGTGTGTGGTTTGTGTCAATCATCAGTCAGGTGCTAATGGTGATAGAGCTGCATTCAGCCTCTGAACCCAACGCTGAGCACATTGATCTCTGCAAGCACATTTATACAAGCTGTGGGAGCTGCAGACTTGTAGCCACAGTTTTCAGCCATCTCTAGAGTTCCTTTCTGTAGCTCAGGTGAAGGCAGAATTCCACTTCAGCCTCAGACATGGCTGTGATGAGCCCTTCCTTTGCTGTGATATCAATTTAGCTATTTCATCTTTTCTCCTGCAGACTAAGCAGCAGCATGGATTATAAATAATTTTGTGCAGGAAGCAAGAGCTGAATGTTCCAGCATCTCCGATTTTCATTTTGGTTGAAGAGGGCATTCCTCATACCTGATACTCTTCAGTTGCAATCCTTTCTATGAAAATATGACACTTCTCATGGGACTGGGTGTGGGTTTGGAGATGAAGGTTTAGGGGATTAGTGTAGCATCCTTGTTGGCTGGAGATTGGAGCAGCTGTTGATCCAAGTGAACAAAAGGATTAAAAAAAACTATGACAGTTGTTGGGGCATTTTGAGCTTTTTCTCTTACGACTGGTTGCATCTTGTTGCTTTTCTGAATCCGCTATCAAGACTGCATCATCACAAGAAAGTGAAACTCCTGTGTCAGTTCAGCCATGTCCTCACGTGATAACGGTGCCGTGTGTCTCCTTCCATTAGTCTGTGTTTTGAACAGGTTTTTTCCATTAATGCTATGTACCTGTTAGGGTGGTCTAGGATGCCTTGCAGAGCTGCTCCTGCCAAGCACTGAACAGCCCTAAGAGTTGTCAAAACTTTAAATGAAAAGCAGCGGCGCTCGGCACCTTCCAGGCTAGAACAATTTGAAAAAAGAAAAAAAAAAAAAACTACCCCGCACAACAAAAACCGTGAGATGTAGTTATGCAAATTATGACCTTTAAATGCATTTTATATTTGGATTGAAGTTGCTAACGCATTCTTTCCAAGTTCTGTCTTTTCAGTGCAATTCTGCTTCAGGTGCTTCTCCTTTGTATTGGTGGTGCCGAGCGGTGCCGGTGCTGCGGAGGGAGCGCGGGACACGATGACTGGGAAGAGCAGCCGCCGTGCTCTGGGATGGGTAGTGCTCAGCAAGAGAGGAGCCTAAATAGGTGGATTTTAATTTCTCTGGAGGGTCTGAGCACGTTGACTAGGTGGCAGATTCCTCATTATCTAGATGGATTAAAATTGGTATCATGGCTGATGCCTATCCTGACTAATACGTGTAAGTAACAGCTCGCTCTACTGGAGCTATTGGATGTGGCTTGGGTGGAGGAGAGGAATTGGCTTCTGCGGAGGATATTTGCAAAAAGTCACATTTCCACCATATGTTAGCAGGAGTCTCTTTGGATGCAGGTTTTGGATGGAGGCCTCTGTTGCTGTAATCTGGTTTGTCCTTTTCCTACCACTAGTTCTGAATCATACCAATTACTTGGACTCTTCTCTGTGTTTCATGAAGGACAGTGGGAACATTTCTGCTGGCTCAGCTGCCTTTCACCTCTTACTTCATCTTGATGAAGAAGTAAGGTCTGGAGCACTGAAGGAGAAATTTTGTGTCAGTAAGGAGTGAGAAGGGCTGCAAAAAAAAATAATCAGGAAATTCTGCCAAATTAAAAAAAAAAAAAAAAAAAAAGAAGCAGGAAGGCACCATAAACCTCATCAATCCTGATTTAGGTCTGGCTTGTGACAAATCATTATGTAGGAAGGGAGATATCCCTTTAATTTTTAATAACTTTGCCGTGAAGTTTTATTAGGCAATAATCTGGATCCTGAGTGGATAAAAGATAAGTGTGAGGGCCAAGTAATTCTTTCCCCTCCTGTGCAGCTGGGAGAGGGAGAGAGGGGTCATGGCGAGCCAGCTGCCTCCTGAAGCTCAGAGCAGCATCCTTCTGTGTGCCACAGGCTCACCGAGTGCTTCCAAATGGATGTTTACAACATAAATATGTTCAGGATGTGGGTAGCGAGAGAAGTGTGGGAATAGACGCGAAGGTGCATGGGAGTGGGGATGCGAAGGGGGAGGTGTGAAGAGAGCCAGGAGAGTGTGATGCACATTTTGCAGATAACTTCTCTTCGGGTACCTCCTTCCAGAGCCTGGGTGTGGACTCGCTGCTCCTACCAGCGTGTCCTGGGGCTTTCTGTTTGCTGCAGAGAGGTTCTCTCCCCCGTCTCTGCTCACGTCACCGGCCCCTTGCTCCCAGAAGGGTTTATTTCCGGGGACCAGCGGCCGATAATGAGCGCAGATTGGTCAAGTAGCCTAATCTGTAGTTTGGTGGTTGACGTTTCTCGCCGTATTTCCCAGGCACTGAATGCAATAGACACTTCACTGGCACTTAATAAAGCAGTGCAGGGCACTCCTCGATAATATAATCCTTATGCCAGCCCGGCTGCTAAACCCAGGAGTCCCTCAGGCAGTAGCAGACAACTCCACTTGGCGTTGCTGCTTGTTTTACTCCTGTCTCAGATGACTAGGCAGCATTTTGGAGATTTTAAGGCAGCGTGTTATTGCAGTATCTGGGATGAAATTACTCCTTACAGCTGTAGAGGTGACAATCTGACTCCCTTTGGCTGTTGAGCTCCGGTGACTTGGGCAGGCTGATGGTGTGGGGTGCCTTCGTTGTACTGTGACAACCACCAGAAATGAGCATCTGGCCCTCTCTTGCCATTTTCCCCCTTCCTTTTTTGAACATCTGCTCGCCTGATTGTTTTCTGGTTTTGTTATTTTTTGTTCTTTTTTTTTTCCTTTTCTGTGGCTCTTTTAATTTGTGGTGAATGTGTATTTAATGTAAGTAAGATGTTAGCTTCTGTCTAGTTTTTCAGCGAGCATTCCAGTAATTACTGGAGTACCTTTGAATGCTACAGCTGCTATTTCTGAGTTGGGGAATCACATTTTCCAAGCATTTATAACTAAACTCGCATGGGTAAAACTTGGCATTCAGATTGCCGTCCCACATATCTTATTTTGTCTTGATCCTTTAAGTTAGTGTATCAGCTTTGTATTTGATTAAAACAGTAAAAATGGATTCTTGTTGCTTTGGGTGGGCTTGTAGTGGTGTTGTTTTATGCAATTGTTTTAATGTTTTTTAAATTCTGTTGGTTTGGGCCCTGAAATTACTTTTTTTTTTCCTGACTACTGCTGTAGGCTGGTGTCTCTTTTCTTTTTTTCTTTTTTTTTCCCTCCCTCTCTGTCCTCCTTAGCCCTTATTAATGTGTATTGGTCACTATTATTTGAATATTACTTGGGTTTTTTATATTGCATCTCTGAGGAACTTCCCAGAGCGTGGTTTGATCCTTTCTGCTGATGTCAGGCAGTCTCTTCATGCCAAAGGATGTTGGGCCAGGCTTCCCCCCCATGCCCTCGGTGCTGTGAACTCAGTTTTTCCGAGTGCCGCAGGAGAGCTGTGCGCCGAGTTCCTGTTGATTTCAGAAGATTTAAAAAACAACCACCACGGTTTTAAATTCAGCTTCTCTCTTTGTCACAAATAGATGCATTCTGTCCATGGGGTTGGGATGCCCCTGGATCGGCTGCACTGGTGGCAGTGCTTTGCTTTGCATTATTGGAATGCTGGGTGGATTTGAGAATGTCCCAGTGCTGTCGTCACAGCTCCAGCCCAGCAGCTGCTCTGCAGCATGAACTGGCTCGCTCTCTTTTTCTCTCCCTTTCTTCCTTTTCAAGCTGTGATGTCTGGCCCAGAGGAAATATGATTTTTGCATTTTTTTCTGCTCAGAAAGTGTTGGGGTTTTTTTTTTTTTTTTTGGTATTGTTGTTGTTCTTGTTGTTTTTGAAACTGTTTTCTGGTGCTTACACGTTGAAATGTAACAAGGGGGAAAAAAAAGCCCAAAGGAAGAGATCTGAAGTTTGACCTCCAAATATACTTAGTAGATGTGGTGGAAGTTACAGAGCTTTTCTATGGAGGAAATAAGGTACAATGTGTGATTTGTTTCTGTGGGCAGGTGTGCCAAATGTGGGGCTGATGAGTTAACAATAAAACCTAAAGTGATTGATCTGGAAGAGCTAAGGACTTAAATAAATTATATTATTTAGTAACGCAAATTTAGTGAAAAATTCTCAGTCTTAGAATAAAAGTCTGAGAATACAGCGGGATTTAATCAACTACTAGTAATTATTTACACCGTTGATATCAGCAATAGTTTATTCCCATTTTAATATTTGAGCTGCTTAACTCGTACTTGTTGAAAATGTCCCTTTAATTGGACTTATAAAATGGTGTTTCACATGTAGTTATGGTTTGATTACATACATTCAAGAGAGAAGCATATACAAACTTGGAGGATAGATGGTGGAGTTCCAGTTGAACTCTGGTTTTATTTGCATGTTACTGGAAGTTGGTATTTATAGGCCCTGCAGTACTTGGTGCTCCCTGCTTCTGCCATGGGAGGTAGATTCAGATGCATGAGCCTAGAGGAACACCCATTTCTTTCCCAGGACCAATGAGGTCAGGAAAAGTTGTGCCCATGTATACAAAACTGGTTTTAAGTGGCTGTTCTAAATTAGAAAAAATGTGTTCCACCAGTTAAGCTTTGAATGCGCAGCTGATACTGCTCGCTATTTTAAACAAGAAGCATAATAAGCACAAAAAATAAAGTATTTCAGAGAAAATACT
The DNA here is from genome assembly GCA_013400495.1 of Nicator chloris. Classification (NCBI taxonomy): domain Eukaryota; kingdom Metazoa; phylum Chordata; class Aves; order Passeriformes; family Pycnonotidae; genus Nicator; species Nicator chloris. The sequence goes on along the minus strand of WAAE01003771.1, from coordinate 185,942 downwards.
TGGAGAGTTGAGATATTAATTTAGACATTAGATTTGCCAAATACAATCTGTTTCACAGGGATTTACAAAGCATTATTGCCACCCTGGGTACACTGGAACAGAGATGAAACAACATCAGGGAATGACTGTCCTGTGAGCTGTCTGCAGGATGCTCACGGGCAGAAAATGATGCAAAATGCCTTGCCCATGGGGCCTGTGGGTGTGTGGTGGGGTGGGTTGTTCCCCTGCCCCAGGACCTGCGAGGAGAGCATCCAGACAGGACTGTGGATTTTGGCTCACGGGCGTTTTCAGAATCGCTTAAACTCGGGGAATTCATAACTTTGGAATTCAGCGGATTTGCACAACTCTGTGCATCTGCGTTTCCTCCAGCACGCCGGCTTCCTGCCTTCCTCACCCTGAGCATCCCGGGCTGAAAATCTCCTGATTAATGCCCCCACTCACGGGTTTGGGCTCCCGAGCATCTTATCAGCAGCCCCGGGAAGGTGAAGTCGGTGGCGGCCAGGAGGGAATGGCAGTGCTGGGTGAGCCCAGGCCGGGCTGGGGCGGCTGCTCTGTGGTTTGTTGTGTCTGGTTTGGTTCCTACTTTTCGAGTTGCAGTTGCATTTGGTCATTCGAAGCTTATTTTCCTAGTCTGGCCAAGCCAGCAGGATCCCCGTGCGCTGCAGGGGAACATAAAACATCAGCCTTTAAGCTGGAGTGCTCAGTAGATAAGGATTTTAAGACTCTTGCATCATGCGCTGTGTCTTATGGGCTTACTTAGTATACTCCATTTGATTTAATTTAGATATTGAATAAGGAGAAACACTTTAAAAGCCAGAAAAAGTACTGCACGTTGTAGCGCCTCTTCTTTCCCCCTTGCCTTAAAGACAGATGGCCGGGAGGGCCAGCTTAGGCTGTGATTACATTTATTTAATTGTAGGCAGTAATAGGGTGTTTTCAAACTGCTTAAAAATGATGTTACGCCTTATCTGTGAAGTGTTTCAAAAAGCCAGCAAGAATTCCTTGGGCTTTTGTTTTCTTTCTTCTTTTCCGTGACCAAACGTAAAGAGTTAAGTTTTCAACCTTTTCAAGGATTAGGAAATGTGCAAAATTAGTGGATTATTTCAATCGTGTGCATGGGGGAGGGCATGAAAGTCAGTGGGTGGCTCTGCCAGTGATCTTCCCCTTCACTTCCCATCCCATAAATACAAACACAAACTGTAACCGAGTTGCTGTAAATGTAGCTTGAGCACTGCTGGGTAGCCATTTATCCTGCTAAAGGGTTTGGTTTGCTGCGTGTTTGTGTTGGCAGGACTGGGGAAGGCTGGGGAGCAGGAGGTGCTGTTGGATGACGTTCCCAGGAAATTGGGTGACCCTCTGGATAGGATTTGCTTGGCGTGGGGCAGCAGTGTTGCCTGAGGGGCTGGATGTGGTGGCCGTGCTGGTGTCACCACCCTGCAAGAAGCTGTGACAAGGGGCTTCTGTCTGTGCACAATATAGATTGGCAGAATAGCAAACCTGCCACAGAACATTTTAGTGCAGCAGTGAGCGGGGAGCTGGCAGGAGAAGTGAAATATTTGCAAGTCGTAAAGGAAGTGGGTTCGGGAGTTCTGAGGTGGGATTGGGATTGTTTGCAAAGATCCCTCAGCTGGCCAAGATGCTTGTGCTGGATTTCATCACTGTAACAAGCTTGCCTTTCACTAAACACCACAAAAAGTGCCTTTGGATTATAACAGATTTGCATTTATTATTTTATATAGTGTATATTTATATAATACGTTCTTGCATTCATTTATATAAATAGATAACTTTGCATTTGAGACTATTAGTTGTTGCATGAATCCGCACCACCCTGCAGGAATCACGGCTGCACGTTCTCTCTCAGTCAGTGAGAGCCTGGAGGATCTTCAGAGTGGGTGAAAATTATCCCAGACATAGGTTTAAAAAAAGAAAGGTGGGGGGAAAGGGCAAAAGAAAAACAGGCCTCCCAAAAGCTGTGGTGGAACCTGGTATTAGCAAATGCTTCTAGGAAGTTTGACTGAGAGCCATATGGCAATGTGGGGAGTATTATCCATCGCTTCAGAAGTTGGTCTCTGAATCAGCCTATTGACTTCAACAGCACTTAATCATGTGTTTTAGTTCTTCTTTGAAAAGGCTTGCATTCCTGAATCATGTCCTCCGATTTTAACCACTAGACGGTACTTTGTTGTGTGGTAGCAGACAAGTTCAGTCATATTTCTGTGACTAAGTTTGCAAGTTGTGACTGCATCACTAGTGAAGTATGCTGATGAATATTCCCCTTCTTATCAGAATCCAAACATTTGCTGCTGTTCCTGAATTTTAGGGTGAGACTCAAGTCACTTCTGGGAAGGAGTTGGTGAGATGCTGTGGGATACTCTGAGTGTTCCATGTTCATCTGTAGCGTTGTGGATGCTGTGATGGAAACAGAGGCAAAACCAATGATCTCAAGTTACTCCCTTGAATTCTGCTTTCAAAATCCCTGAGTGTTGGTGGTGAACAAGCCCATAAAATAAACCGAGAGCTAGTCATGCGGGTCCAAATTTGGATTGTGTTTGGATGCTGAAGGGACTGCGGAGCCTCATATGTGGCTCTGCTGTGTCAGGGCTGATTTGGTCTCTGGCGGAAGAAAAGGTGTGTGTCTTTTTGGGATGTACTAATTTGTGTCCATGGCATCCACAAGTGCCCCCTGCACAGGTGGAGTTGCCAGGTGCCACCCGTGGGCTGCAGGGAGCCAGGTCTGGGTGCCCACGGGTCCCGTGGGCTCCGTTCACAACTGCCACAGAGCAGAACTGCAGGGGAGGTTTGCTCCCCTTTCTGCTGCAGGAGTTCCCAGGGGTTCCTGCTCTCCTCTGTCCTCATTGAAAGGAAACTCAGGGCAAACCCCTGTGCCACTACCTGGCTTGACACCCAGAGTGCAAAAATCCCTGTCCCAGCCCTCTCCTGCTCAGGGGGTGCCTGGGCTTCGCTTTCATCCTTAAGATTCATTATATTTCAGCAGAATTTTTTGTCTCACCTTTCTGTGTTTTTACAGCTAAAGCAGTTTTTACTTCCCAACTTTCAACATCTGGAATTCGGTTTTGGTTTATTAAAAAAAAAAAAAAATTCATAATCCACAGTCTGGATGAAACACCAATGCCTTTGTATTTGTCCGCAATTTTTAGTTTCAATTTTGCATCCTTGGTAAATGCCAGAAGTCCCAAGTTGTTGCGTGTTCAGTAGCTGCGTTTCCTTAAGCTTAAACCATTTTTTTTTAATCTATTTTTTTTCCTGTTAGACACTTTTCTAATTGGGGATAATACCAAAATGATTAATCAAATTAAGCAGGAGAGCAAAGTGGCTGGTGCACAAAGCTGTGTATTGCTGCTGGGTTCAGCAGCCGAGGTTCTCTCCCTGTAGCTGCAGTTCCTTAATGGGCCTCTTAGGCTCTGTTGTGTTGTTTTTTTTTTTTTAATAAGGTGCTGTGTAGATCCCATTGACTTCAGTTGTTGATTGGGATGCCTGACAGCCGGGAAATTAAGCCCCTTCTTTGTGACCGAGTTGAAGGCCAGATTTTCAAGGATTTTCGAATGCTTAGCACCCATAATTGGTGTTAGATTTTTTTTTTTTTTTTTTTTTTGGAAAAAGTTCACTTCTCATTTGGACATATAAATAAGGGTGAGAGATTATGATACTTGTAGCAACTGGTGCTGCTGGGATATAATGAAGTTTCTTTAGCACAACCTTACTAATTAGCTGCTACTTCACTGTCCCAGTAAGTTTTGTTCTTCTGCATTTCTGCCTTGTTTGCGGATGCTGAGCATTCCTGTATATTCTGCTCCTGCAGGAGAAACTTCCTTGCTTCAGCTGCATTTTTCTGTGTTTTCTATAGTGATTGTGAGGGACAAGGAGGGGGCAGAATGAGTTGAGTAAATTAGACAACTGTTGGAAAAAAAGGGGGACATGCAAAATCAAATGTTCTACTTGCGTAATCTGTTTAACACCGGCGAGCCTCGGAGCCTTGTGGGACACGGGAATAAAAGGAACATCTGTGCAGGCCACATGGCATGCTCCGGAGGAGCCCTCCATCCCAGGCAGCTCTGCTCTATTTGCAAATAAAAGCTCCAACCAACATCAAAAAGTTGAGGTGGATCCCAGCTGAAAGGGGAGAACAAATGTTACCACTCGGCGCAGTGAGGTTCCCCTTGCAAGCAGACTTCGTGGTCTTTTTAGGGATGCTTTGGACATGTGTTTCCAATGCAGTTTATTTAAAGGGGAAAAAAAGGAAAAAGGTTACTTATTTTGGAGAAAAAAAATTCTGTATTGGAACATTTTAGCTGATCATCTCAAGCTGCAATCAAAATATATTAGGTAGAAATAAGAATAAGCAGGTTATGAGTTTCGAAGGGGTATATTGGTTTTAGTAGTTAATTTTTTTTGTTTGTTTGTTTCTTTTTTCCTTTTTTTTTTTTTTTCTTTTTGCTTTCCCACCTGGCTGTAGACATCCTGAGATTCCAAGGGTTTCCCATCTGATCTTACTCCCTTTATTTTGCTGCTGGTTCTAGTGGCTGAGAAACAGCTCCATGGTTAGGCAGAGCCCTGGGGAGCTCCTCTGGCCTCACTCCCCCAGGACACTCGCCAGAGGGGAGGATAAACAAGCCAGCAGTACATTTTATTTCCATTTGGAACCTGTTGGAGTGCAAGGACACATCTAGTTTGGTGCTTTGGATTTTCTAGACAGGCTGTATTGTTTTTAACAGAGTCATGTATCAGCAAGCCTGGTAATCTGTACCGAGAAGGCACGTATTTTTTAATATGTAAATAGGAAAGGATGGTGTTTCATCTTTATTCCAATGTACCCAGGGTGGCAATAAAGCTTTTTAAATCCCTGTGAAACAGATTGTATATGGCAAAATTAATGTCTCAACTCTCCAAGTATTTTCTCTAAAATATTTGAATTTTTGCGTTTATTATGCCGCTTGTTTAAAATAGCGAGCGATATCAGCCGTGCATTCAAAGCTTAATTGGTGGAACACAGATTTATTCTAATTTAAAACAGTCACTTAAAAACAGTTTTGTATATATGTATACATGGGCACAACTTTTCATACAGTTGTCTGGTTTGGAGCAGTCTCTTAGGCACTGATGTACAAGTTGAACCTGTTTTCTTTTGTGCAACATGGCTTTGAGAAATCATTAGCTAAAACAGGGTTCTGTAGTTGCAGTGCAGTCAGTAAACAGCCTGACAGGAGTCGTGTGTGAGATGATTGAAGTTCTGCCTTTGATCAGGCCTGGAGTGTGCCAGATACAGTCCCGAGGTGTGTGTCGATGCCTGTGTGGATGTATTCATGTGTTGGTGAAAGCTGCTTTAATGAAAATTTGGCCAAGTAGCAAAATAACCTGTCCATCAGCGATTGCCAAGGAGCAAAAGGAACTGCAGCCATGTGCTCATCCATGTCACCCTCCCCAGGCAGGGCATGGGTATCTGGAAATGCTCTGGATGGTTCTCCTCCTTTTTCAGTCATATTTGTCATTCCATTTATTTCCTTGTCCCCTTTCTGACTCGTCCCGTTCCTCACCATCATTTTGTGAGGACTTCTCTGCCACCTGTTTTCTCCTTTAAACTGGGCTCTGTTCTGATTCCCTATGTGGTGTTGGGGAGGTGTTTTGCAGCTTTGGGGAGGTTGGTGCAGTGACCTGGCCAGATCTGTGTAGCAGTCCCTGACTCGCTCTGGTGGAGCACGGGAATTTCAGATACTTTCTTGTTTTGCAGGTGCTTGCTGTTTTCTCACACTGCACCTCTTCTCATTCCCCTGTGCACACAAGGATGCCTCTGGTGCCTCTCAGGTGTGTCCTGCTCTTTGCGGAGCTCCCTCACACCTTGGTGGTCAAGGCAGTCCTTGGTGTGGGTGACACTTCCATCTTCTGCCACCCAGGCACTGCTGGCTGTGGTGCTCTTACTTTACACTGTAAACTCTTGATAGCTCTTCAGTGCATCAGGTACTGCAGCCAGTTTTGCAGTTTAATGTAGGAAATGATGCTCTGGGTTCCTTCAAAAGCCCCAGGAGCAGCTGGACCCCAGGGTGGAGATGCACAGAGAGGGAAAGGTGAGGGAGCTCATGCTGATGAGATGAAGTCCACAGTGATCTGCCCAATCATTTGAGCTGTGTGCCTCTGCCTTTGAGATTTAAATAGTGAAATATTAAAACTTGTCTTTCAAATCTGCTCAATATTACCAAGATTAATTTTTGTTGGGGGCAGATTAATAGGTTTCCTATTCTGATTAATACAGTGATAATAAAAACGTTGTGATTGCTGGAATTAATGAAGCCCAGATTCCTGTTTCAAGGTTTGATTGACTTGGTGCTTCAGTTATGCTAAAGCTGCTGCATCTCATTGCCCCTTACTGAGCTGTAGCCTCCAAAGAATCTGTATGGGAGCAGGGCAGTGCAGGTCTGTGTTAGAAAGCTGTATTGGAGGCCCTGTCAAAAAAATCTTTTGGGGAAGAAGGTTTGCCAAAAATTGATCAAGGGTTTTGCTCATGTTGCAGCAGTACTAGAGTTTCTGTGTCTTTAACCCAGCATGCTATTTTTGTAAAAGTTGTAGAAGAGGAGTGGCCAACTCAAATGTGTGGGCACATCATTAAAAGCCTCAATTTGTCAATGCCAGATCGAACTCGAGTGTGTGGGTAGATCATTAAAGCCTTGAGTTTATCAGAACTGATCTATAATCTGTTCCTCTCGCTCCTCCACCCTTCCCCCAGCAGTATGGGTTGTTTCTCCAAGGTTCTCCAGCTCTGAGGTCCGTGGAAGTGCCTGAGCTGCCTGTGTGCCCCTGGGCTGTGCTGGGCTCCCTCCTGGCAGGCAGCTGCTGTGCTGGGCTCAGCCTGGAGCTGCTGCTGTGCCTGGAGCCAGCTGGCTCTTTGAGTCAGCTGATCCCGTGGCTTTGGAGGCCACCAGTGGGGCAAGCCCCAGAGTTAATGTTGTGAGAACTCGTGTCTTTGGGAGCTCTCTGCTCCCATTAATCCAAGGGATTCAAAAGATGCAGGTGGGGCTGGGTGCAGAAAGTACATGGTGATCATGTAGGCTTTGTTCCCTTGGGAAACCTGGCTGAAGAAATGTTTTGTGGAGTGAGGTCAGTTTTTGATGGCGTATTTTTCCACACACCATTTTTCCAGGTGTGCTGTCAGAGTTCAGGCCAAGCTGGATGGAATGTCTTTGCCTCCTCCCTGTACTGCTTCTTATTTCTTGGGCAGGAGCTCTCTCAGCTTCCAAATTTGCTTGTTGGCACAACGGTGCCCAGATATTCCTTATGTTGAGGAAGGATGTGAGGAATGACCTGCAGGTGAGGACAGTGCTTCTGTACACTGTGGGCCCTCATCTTCTGCAGACCATATATATTATTTAGACAATAATTTTGCTTCAAAAGTCTCGAACATTAACTTTTTTGAGCAAGCATTAGCTAAAATGACCCTCAATTCCTCACCTTCTAAAGAGGGCTAATGATACTTCCCTGCCTTACAGATGTATAATGGATAAAGATCAGTGGAATACCGTGGTGCAGCAGGTCAGCTGGAGAAATCTTGTCCCAGCATATGTAGATGTAGCTTTCTGCTCAGCTTCAAGCCCATCTGCATATCTGTCATCAAGCACAGCAATAAAGCAAGGCTCGGATGTGTGTTTCTGACACTGCTCCGTTGCTTCTCTCAAGTGCTCTGCCCCTCATGAATAAAATACAACCAGTGCAAGATGCAGGTCACTTTTGGTTTGCAGGTATTTCAGAGTCTCTGAGAAAGAAGTCATTTTTAGCATAAATGCTGTTTAAAAACCCCTTTTGGATCTATTTTTGTTGTGTAGCACAGTTTTGTAACAGGGTCACATAATCCCTATATTTAGATTTCTGAACCCTTGTGATCTTTGAGCCGTTGCACATTCAGCGAAGAACGGGAGAAAGCCCCGGGGCCAGAGAAGTACCTGGATTTTGTCTTACAAAATTTCATGCAGTTGTTGCTAAGACAGAAGCTTCCAGATGTTCTTCAGGAAGGCTGCAGTGGACTGCCAAAATAATTAACTCCGTGAGATTAATTTGGGGATGGCAGTTCTTTCCCCTGTCAGAGTGCTGGTGGACATGGGAAGGCTGGGAACAGCCACTGCTTTGGGGATGCTGTGGAGGGTGAGGATTGAGGAATGCAGGGCTCAGAAGCACCACAGGTGACTCTTGCTTTCATGCTTTTTCTTCTTCGAGTTTTTTGAGATGTTTTTCTCCATTGCAAAGTTAGCTTTGTCCCCTGGGATTTGTGCAGAGATCCTGGGAGGCTCTCCTAGATGTTGGTGCATCCATGAGGGCAGAGTGTGCCCTTCCCCAGTTTGGGCAGGCACCAGAGCTTCTGTTTAAATCCCGTGTGGTTTCATAGGTGTGATGCAGAACAGCCCTGGGAACGCCTCTGGTTGTATCTCTGAGTTGTTACTCAGTGCAGATACTTCATCAGTGAAGATATTATACATCTTATTTTAAAATACCCTTATTAGTAAAATGGGTGTTTCATTTGTACAGGGAGCAGCTTCCTCTGAGCTAAGCTTAAGCTCAATCTGTGTTACTAATAGCTGGGGAAGAAAACATACTAATTGGTATTTCTTCACTGATGTCTGCAAATTTTGCCTTTCCACCCTGATCATCAAATAGTTTTTATATGTGTTTTTCCTTATCTCAGAGGAAAGATTAATGCTAACAAGAGATTGTACATTTTATTAAGGTTTTATCAGGATGCAGTGAGTGAAGACAGAGAGTAAATAGTTCAGAAACTCAGAGTGTGTTATATTTTGATAATGCAAAGTAGGTTAAAGTATCTGGATTTTGTGCTCAGTACAGTGTTTTCAGGCAGAATGTGGATTTGGATGGTGACACATTTTGGTATTTAGAAGGAACATAAGCTCTCCTGTCGGAGGAGCACGTTGCAAATGTAAAATAAGCATTTGTCTCTAAAAACCTTTCTTAATATTGTAAGTTTTGGTTTTATTTAAAGCCAAATAGAGTCTGCTATGTGATAGCTTGATACATAGACATGCTTCTGTAATGTTTCCCCCAGCTCCAGCATTTATAACCACCTTTTACGTTCAAAGGAAGATGATAGGCTTTGATATGATTCTAACTGAGTGAAGTTTTAAAACATGTTTTTGTCTTTCAGTCTCCTGAGAACATTTTTTCTGAGTGACTCCGGCTTCCAGACACATTTGCCATGAGAAGGGTTCCAATCCTTTCCTGTATTTGCCCTGAGTCATGAATGGATATGTGTGATGCCTGCAAGTAAAACTGGTGAGTTGTCAAGATTGAGTTTGCAGTAATTCTCACTTATTCTTTCTTACAAGTTATCTTTCCTTCATTTTTTCTCCCCTTTTTGATATGGTGGGGGGGGGGGTTGTATTGTCTGTGTTTAAAAGCAAGTCACCACTATTCTTAAAAAAAACCCAAAGTAACCTTCATTGTCATGAAATAGCAGAAATAGCAAATATTACTTATAGAGAAAAAATACTCCTTTCCTTTCTTTCTTCTCTTCATCCCCCTCAATCCTATGAAGTGTGAGGTCTTTAGTGGTGAAACCAGAGTTCAGTCAGGCAGGCAAAGCTACTGCCCAAAACTGAAGCCTTGCAGGTAGACAGGATCTGAACCAAGCTTATGTGGGCAATTTGTGTTGTGATTAAATATGGATATGGAGAGGTCTCCTCGCCATCATGTGTCACATGGTGGACTCTCAAAGGACCTACAGCCAACAGATGATGAGCTCCAGCGTTTGCTGCACTTGCATCCCAGTGACAAAATGGTGTCACTGGTACACAGGAGAGCTTCACCTTGGTGATGCTGCCCAGCCTGGGGGACGTGAGGACAAAGCCTTGAACAGCCTGTTTTCATCAGAGGATGCTGGAGTGAGACCCCTCCTCTGTTAAGGGCCAGTTGCCTTTCTTGGTGGGGTTACCCCCCAAGAAGCCCCCTGGTCCCTTTGTGCCATGCAAGGGGTGGTTTTGCCTTTTCCAGCTGTCCCCATCCCCCAGGAACCTGGCATGGGGAGCTTTCCATACCCACTCCTCTTACCTGCCTCCTCCTGATTGCCTTTCTTAATAACTGGGGTGAGAGGAGGGGCAATTTAGTTTGGGAAAACAAGAATCATCTTATTCTGCAGCAAAACTGGAAAGACTGTGTAAGAAATCTTTCAAACCCAGGAAATCTGCATAATTAAATTGTGTAGGAATTGGGAGCACAAATTGTTTTTTTAAATAAATTCAGGTTTCTATTATATATTTAATATCCCTCTGTGTGTTGAAAAGTGCATTTCAATTCAAAGATTATACAACCCAAGAAATTCATACATCAGTGAATTGTGGTTTTTTTTTTTTGTTAAGTTTCCATTTTTTTTTTCCAGAGGTAGCATAATTACCATGTCATTTAGCAAAGATTATAATAGCTGTTCAGTTTTTACCGACTGGTATAGTAAACAGTTGAATAAACCCATATGGCAGCTCAAAGTATGCATAGAGGAGAGAGATTCTTACCATTTCCTTCATGTCTGAATTACCAACCTCACTGATATGACTGAGATCCCCAAATGGGGACCAGTTCCAGACTTCTCCAGTCATGCAAAAATTCCTCACTGCTCTGTCGCATATGAATCAATTGATTTTAATCATGGTGGTTAGGTAATTAATTATTTCTTTGTGCCTATAAAGTATGCATGGGAGATGTGGGGTTATATGCAAGGTACATGCCTCGATTTAAAGCACTCTGTGCATTTGCTTAATGTCTCTTTAGTAAATGTAAATAATGCCTGGGGTCAGAATCTCAATATCCAGGAATTGTTAAAGATCAAGGCCCTTCTAAGGCTAGCATGGGTGAAGTTGGCATTGCTGGGTGCTGTGACAGCCCCCTGGCACTGCTTGCAATGGCACTTTGTGTCTGGTCTCAGGGTGGCAAAGGGAAGGACCAGAGTGTTTCAAAGCATCCACTTGAAATACCAGGTTGAATTATGGAGCTGTGGCCAACCAGCATCTGGAGTAAAGACAACGTGTTTGAGTAACATGCCCTCTGGATACCTTCACTATTAAAAAATAAAAGCAGTGAGAAGAAGGATTGTTAACTCCCTCCAAATGCTGGCTTGAACAAAGAAAAAGACTCGCACTATTCCTCCTAAAATCCACTTACTTCCAGTTATCTTAAAATTTTCATGTCACATAATAGCTTTAAAATACCTTCTGAATGCATTAGACTCTCTAGGTGCTTAGGAAATATTGCAGAATAATAATACCAAATGACCAAGCATTGAGCATTCCCACTGGAAAGGAGCAGTTGGCCCAAACTGGTGCTTGTGTTCATCTTAACCCTGATGTACGACCAGCCCTCCACCATAATTCTATCAAGAGATGGTAAGTTGCCTAGCAATGTGCTGACTGCAGAGGGTACGTGTCGAGCTAATTCAGTTTTTGTTCTCGTTTTCCTTGAGAGTTCAGCTTAAAGGAGTGATCCTTTCTCCGGCTGCAGCAAGAGGCACTTCTCGGCGGTCTCTCTTGTTCCCCACTCGAGTGTCCCTGGTGATGTCAGGAATTCATTCACCGCCGTACGCGCCTTAAAGGTTTCCAGCTTATTGAGTAACCAAATGTGCTTTCTGCTGATTGTGTTGACTGAATGCGTAGGGCCTTTCCAAGAGGCGAGGGTTTTATTCAGAGCAGAGTGTTGAGTTGTATACCATTTTATGGCAGGCAAAGGTCATCTGGGGTAAGCAGCCAGAACAGTGAATTGCCTCCTTGCAGCACCTCGGAAAAATGAGAGAGAGAAAGATACAGTAAAAGGTTTTAACAAATTGCTCGTAGTTATAAATTTTTAAAGTCGAGGAGCTGGTGCTGTGTACGTTTTTAAATTGGAGATAACCATGCTTGTAGGATAAATTGAGTTAAGAATGGAACAAATCAAAATAATGGGGTGGTGCTAAAGGCCTGGTGGTGCTGCCGGCGGCGCTGAACACCGAGCAGAGGGCGCGTCAGGGACCTGCTGTGTCCCTGCCCTTCACACATGGATTTGTGGGGACCTTTCCTTGTAACAGTGCCCCTCTCCTCCCTCAGTCCTCCCCTCCGGCTCCTCCTTACTAAAAGGGCTGGATTTGCCCTGTGATGCCCAGGGAGCAAGAGCCAGAGGGGTTTGTCCGTGGAGCAGGAGTGGGTTCCCCCAGGTTGGGCCAACCCAGATGTGTGTCCGTGGGGTGGGGGGAGCTCCAGGAGCCCAGCCTGGCATCCCCTGCCAGAGCTGCCTGGAGGGAGAGGTGGCAGCAGCCCGGAGATGTCACTTCTGTCCTTGCAGGATCTCCCTTGCTCCTTGTGGCATCAGTGGCTTAAAGAAGACTTCGTTTTACTGAAACTTTTCTGTCCGTGGAACTTTCTCTGTGGCAGGGGGAGGAGAGAAGAAGTAATTTTAACAATTTAATAAAGTACATAATGTAAGTTTTATAAGCTGGTGTGAATGCTCCTAAGTATTTTGGTCTTTTTTCATAACACAATGAACCTAATATTGGTAAAAATACAGATCTTAGCTGCCACCATAAAGAGAGGCTAGATTTAATAAACAGTTATGAATGTTGGCAGCTGCCTATCAGATTGTATAACATCGGCTATAGCACATGAAGACAGTGTCAACTTACATTTTATCTCAGAAGTATTTTCAAAGCATTTATTTTGCTTTCTCTTGAGTCCTTAACCTAATTCAAGTTATATAATTGGCGGAATATTTTTCCACACTGCTAATTGGCTGGGTGCCAGCGTGGAAACCATTGTATGACTTGATGATGATCAGGAATTAACATGACATTTGCGTGGTGGTAATGGAATACATTAGTAATGTAATTCATGACTGTAAGAAAGAGACCATCATCTCCCACCTCTGATCAGCAGGAGGGGCTGGGAGGATGATGAAATGCTCCCAGCAGGCACCTCACAGCAGTGGCTGGCCAATCTCGATGTCAAATTTAGTTTTAAATTCTTCAGACAAAGCTGTAATGCTTACCAATTAATTACTACAAATGTCAATTAAAAATCTACCAAATAATGCAGTAAGATTAAATTTCAATTAAAAAAATTACATTTAACAAGGAAGATACAACATTATTTTAATGAATTCTGCTGAAGGTGACAGTTTATCTAGATATATTTATACCGTGTAGGTGGATCTAAATTCATTGGATGATGTTAACTATGTTACTCAGTGTACATATTAGTTTTGAAAATTATTTCGACTTCAGCTATGTCCTGGAGGAGCTGGGGCATCAGGGGGCATTTCTCATCACCAGGAAGAGGGGGAATTTCACACCTTCTCAGTAAAAAAAATCTTCTCACACCCAGACTGAAGGCTTTAGTGCAGAATTCTATCCTGACCAAATTTGTGGTATTTTTCATTGCTTTATATTTAGAAAAACAAATAGAGCATTTTTGTTGTGGCAGTAGAGTGAGCCCTGACTTTTCTACGTCTATAATGATTTCTTGGGACAGTTTTTCAAGTAATCTGTTTTATCATACAAATAATACCCACGATTCCAATAAATCACATAACAGGAAAAGATTTTGCTTTGGGAAGGTGGTGAACTTAAAGTCCTGAGCAGAGCTTTTATCTGCAAGGCTTCACCCTGGCTTGGTAGAGGTTGTGAATGCATGATTAAAATTGCCTTGTTGATACTTTAGATGCTTGAAGGGATGTTTTGAACCAGGAGTGGCACAGCAGAGATGTTGTGTGGTATGTGAAGTTGTGAGTTTGAAGGTGTGTGTACCACAAATTCTTGTACAGCACCTGTACCTCTTTGGATGCAGAGTCCTAACAGAGCAAAGTGGGGCTTGTAGCTGGAGTTTTGTGTGGCAGCAACTTGGTTTTTCATTGCTCAGGGCAGTTTTGAGGCTGTTGGAGATTGAGGTGCTTTGGGAAGACATGAGTGCCTGCAGTCACCAACGTGGCACAGGGTCACAGCTGGGCTGTGCAAGCGGCTATCTTGGTATTAAAGTATTTATGAGATCTGAAAAATACTTTATCAGCTTCCTTGAACTTCTTTTCCGAGAGCTTTTATTATGTTTTCACACCACCATGTCTAGATAAGAGGGAAGACTTAATTGAAGAAGCAGATTTTAAGTGTCAAGCCAGCATGGAAAGGAGTCCCTCTCAGGGACCAGAGGCTCCTTTTCCTTGGCACCGTTGTGTCTGGAGCTTTCAAATTTCAGCAGGTTTTAACTTAAAATGAAATATAGAAAAATACAATGTGCATGCAGAAAATCAAAGAAGCCAAACAACTGCTCATGGCAGGTTAAAGTAGTGAGATTCTCTTGAGTAGACAGGTCCCTTAGATGCTGCTCAGGCTTTGCCCATTGGTGGGTGAATGCAGCAGGCATGATCTGTCTCACTGCTGCAATTCAGATACCTCTGGGTATTGGTAACAGCTTTACAGGATCATAACTGCTTTGTGCTATTATCTGATAAAACTATCACCAGCAGGAGATGGGAGACAGCCTTTTTTTTCCTGTAAGGGCCTCAGAAATGGATGATGTGGAAGTGTAAGAGCAGTGGAAACATTTTCTCACCAGTCTTCGCAGACAGAAAGGTGATGGAGAGGAAGTTAGAGCAAGGCAGAATCATTTCCTCACCAGCAGCTAGAAAGCTTTAAACAAGGAGGCAGAGAGGAAAGAGTGGGAACATGTAACATCTTTCTGCCAGGAGATAATGGTGTGAGGAGCTTGTGGGTTTTGGGCACCCACTGGTCAGACAATTAGGTGGCAGCTGGAGCTCCTGCTCTTAAAAACCCATCTTTCCAGGGGCTTTCAGCTCTACACAGGACCAGTCATTTTCTGGTTTGAGTCCCAGGAAGAAGCTCTTGCTCTGGCTGTTGTTTGAGAAGAGGTGTATGTGGTACAGTGGGAAGTGAGCACCTTCTGTATCCCAGGCTCTGCTGCTCCCATGTGGAGCTTGTGCCCATCCCAAGCACTCGTGGTATCTGGGCTCCTCACTGGGGTGTCCCACAATGAACCCTGTGCCCACCTTGAGCTTGAGGTGGTGTCTGAGCTCCTCTGAATTTCCTACAGGTGAAAATGTCTGCCTTTGGTAGGGAAATGCTTCTCTCTTTCTGTAAGAGTTGGCCAGACACCTTGAAGGAGGAGTCTTTGACTTGGGAGAAAATATTTCTATCTCTTTGGGTTTTTCCCTTTTTTTCCTTAGTGTAGGGTTATGTCAGCTGTATTACATGGAGGGAACACTGAGCTGGGGGAGGAAACTTAAATAAGCTGCCCTCATGTTGCCAGTTTATTCCCAGCTTTCATCCACTGATTTGCATGCCATCTGAAATAAAAATACCCAGACTTCAGTAGTTTGTTTACCTTTGCTGGTATCGCTGTGGGGTGACCCGAGGAGATGTAGAAACAGTTCTGGCTCTGACATTTGCATGAGCTGTGAGGTTGGGTGAGAGGAGACAGACATTGCGCAAAGTGAAAAGGCAGCAGGGTTTATTAAGTCTTTGTCTTACCCTGGTTTAGAATATTTAGACAAAAGCAAATATATCTCCAGGGAGGCCTTGTGAAATGAGAGAGCAGAGGAAGCTCTATGAGCTGATGGCAGATTCTGTCCTGTCAGGTGGGGTTGGATGGTGGGATGCTGAGGAGGGGGTCAGGCACACAGGGGGGTCCTGGATTGCTGCTTGGGGAGGAGGATGTGGACTTAAAGTAGTTGTGTAGGACAAAGTCTTTACACTGTCATCGTGATAGTGCTCCAGGGGGGAACAGCCTGAAATGCTCTCTGTCTTCATTAATGCTTCTTCCCAGCAGAGCCTTAAGAGATCTTTCTCACGTTCAGATGTACAAGGAAACTGAATATAGAGTTGTTTGTCATGAAAATCCCGGTTATATACAGCAGCTGTAAAATCCCAGATGCTGAGCAGTAGAGGGAGGCTGCTCTGTCATCAGCCAGTTGAGGGGAGAGTTGACTATAAAACCGAGCTGTAATTCCCTCTTGACAGGGGTGTGGTGGTTGTGTCTTCAAACAACTTCAAGAGCCTGCCCTGCCAAGCCTTTATGGATTTTGTTCTCACAAGCCAGGTAATAGATAAGTCTGAGCAAGGAGATAGATACAGATATAGATATATATGAAAGCGAGACCTTTGCTCTGGGAAAATATCCATCATTGCTTTTTAAAGTCTGGTTCAGGATTTCCGTGCAGAGCATCTGAAGTGTTTGGGGTCCTTTTGTTGCAAAGGAGGTGCCGTGGGCCTGGGGCTGCTCTTGACATCTCCAAAGCATTCAATATCCCCTTGATTCCAGGGCAGCAGGATGTGACCCTCACAGAAAGACAGATGGCACTGGGGAGCTTGGTGCTTATTGTTTTCAGCAGAGCTCTACTGGAACCAATAAAGTTGCTGCCACCACTGCTCAGAGCAAAAGTGGCTACAGCTGAACAAGAGACACAAAATTATCAATTAAAAAAGACATCGCCAAGCCCATTATTTTACTGCTAAAAAAACATCCTCCTTCTCAGTCTTGTTTTTTCCCCACATGGAGTGAATCTTTGGGATATTAATGTTCCACTGTCATGTTTGTTTAACATATTTTTTTGACAATGCCTTTTTAGGGTCGAAGCCTGAAGTTTTTCTCCATGTGTTTCAGCTAGGGGGAACTCCCAGTGTCTCAATGGGGCCTCTTCTGAAACAAATGAAGACTAATTTTTCTCAACTTAATTGGGAATTTCATCTGAACAAACAGAGAAAGGCCTGGGCTTTGTTTATATAAAATACCATGAAATGCTGTTCTGCTGAGCAGCTGAATCGCTGCTGGCGGGCTGGTTCTCACCCATGAGATTTCTCATGAAGTTGGTGGCCAGAGCCCTCCACAATGGCTCAATTCTCACATGGACCACCACGACCCCATGATCTCCTGCCTTCCTGCCTCATTCTTGCTTTTCCTGGATCACTGCACCTGGGCACAGCTTGGGAACTAAAGACATTATCATTTTGGGAGATTTGGCCTTAACCCGAAATTCCCATGTTTTTGTGGGTTTAAGTCAAACCTTAATACTACTTCAGCATAATGTTTTTGTGGTTTAATGTTCTTAGAGTTTTTTACAGTGTTTCTTTTAAATTCTGTCACTGAAGTGTATGAGAGCTGACAAGTGTAAATATGTAGTTAGACAATTTCAAAAGTGTATTATTTACTGATCGACCATAATGGCTCCAAAGGAACCATTATACTCAATCATATCATGTCACTCTGTGGCACTTACTATGATGGTAATATGGATATGCATATTATTTTTTTTAAAGCATGAGAAGCGTTATTGTGCATGTGTAAAAGCTGTTTTTAATTGTCACTAATGCTCTGAGCTTTTTTTAATACCAAGAATTTAAACCACCTATGGCTACCAGCCTGCAAATTGTGGAAGCAAAAATCCATGTCTTTGGGAGGATGGAAAAAGCCACGCTTGATATTTACAGCAGTGCAACTGTGCATCTCCTTAACATGGCTCTTTTATAGCTTTGTTAGATTGGAGGGCAACCTAGAACCCTAACCTGAGAGCTTGGCAGGTAAAAGCTTTCCATTTTATCTCTGCAGCTTTCATCTGCTCCTGGAAGCTCTTTCCCTGACTTCCTAATTGTGTTTGCAACATTAGCAAACGGGCGGTCTGAAAATACCACGCAGTGCAAGTCACGCTAATTCGGGGACCTTTTTTCTTTAAGGTGTCACAGAAGATGTCTTTTTGCAGCAGCGGGGCAGAGAAAGAAGGAGAGAAGGCAGAATGAGAGCAGAATGTGAACGCTGAACCATGTAAAATAAAAGAAAGAGACAAGCAGAGAGCTGGGAGGGCTAAATATGCTCCAGCCTTTCCATAGAGCTGGTTTCAGGAGAGAGAGAGAGGGAGGCAAGAGAGCATGAACAGGAGCTTGCTTGCTAGAAAATGTCTTTTGTGGAGGAGATGGGAGGAGAGTTTGAGTTTTACTGACTAGAGGTGAGGAGCTAAGGTGCGAATTTGGCGTACGGCAAATCGATCGCGGAGCAATAATTAGAGAGAGGAGGAGGAATCAGAAGTGTTTCTTAACTTAGAAACAAGGATGTGACTGGCTGCTGGCTGTTGCTACTTGGAAGCAGGTAAAAAAGAAAGGAATCTGTTGGGCAAAGTCCTCACCGGAGGAGACACAATGAAGGTGAAATCCAGCTTGTGGTTGATGAAGAGAGATGTGGGAAAGGAAAACCCAGTGTTGTCCGAGAGATCTGCGTTGTCCAGCAGGGCAGTGACCCCTCTGCAGGAGCTGTTCTGGCTCTGAGTCTCAGTGGGAAAACCTCCCACTGGAAACGCATTTTGCTGTAAATGTGGAAGTTCAACCACAAGATGCTAGAATGAGCCAAATTTGAATAGTTCAGGACAAGGAGGACATATGGTCTTGAACTGGTAACAGCCAGATTTCCTGGCAGTAGTTCTTAAATTAATAAAAGTAACAAGTTTTTTGTGGTTGGTTTTTGTTTTTTTTTTTGGGTGTTACTTTTTTGGGGATTTTTTTTTGTTTGGGTTTTTGTTATTGTTGGATTTTTTGCTAATTCTGCAGTAATTCTAAGTTGACTCTCTGAAATTGTATTAAAACCAGTTGTTCTCTTCTGAAAGCCTGAGCAAGAAACATGAAAACAAATAAATATACTCTTACTATTTCTGTCCTTGACCTACATAAACAGCTGTATAGTCAGGCTCAGTTTTCTATTTGTGAAAAGTCTGGGGCAAGCTGAACATAATTTTTGAGATGGTTCCTGGTTAGAAAAGTTACTTGTTGAAGTCTCATCACCCAAAACATGAAATATTGGTGTTTCTGCTGGGATCATTAGTTTAATATTCTGAATAAATTGTATAACTGCCTGTTTGTATAAGAGGATGGAATTTATGAAGCTACAGTGCATTTGTACACACACATGCACTAGCACACAACACTTGTTGATGATTCAGAGAAGGAGTAGAGTAATTCAGCTCTTGGACTGCCTCACGTGTGATTGGCTTCCTTTCTGGAGGACTTATTTTAGGGAAAAATCAATGTCAACTGAAAAACATTCCATTCTGAAAAGACAAAAATTCCCCTACTTGTGAAAATGTGTCTTGGCAGCTGATTTAACTTATGATACAAGATTTAACACTTTTCACTAAACATGAATTTTTTACCATGGCAACAGCTACGTTACGGGCCACATGTTGGAGACTTGCATGTTGTTGCAGAAACTTGTAGCTCTCCACATTTAGCCGAGTCCTCGTTTCCACCGGCAGAAGGAGCCCACTCCTGCAGCTGTTTTGGGCACAGATCTCCTGCTGGGGCCCGTGGGCATCCCCCTGCCCCCAGCAAGGCGATGCTCTGTCAGGGGTACTCTGGGTGCCGTGTAGGCCAAGCACTTGACGACAGAATAACCCAGTAAAACTCACGGCTTTGCCTCCAATTTGCCTTTCCAGCGGCAGGGTGGGAAGAGCTTGCTAAGAGTGTCACTTCTCCGGATTCTCTCTGTCTTCCCTGCGGCCCTCCCCATCACCCCTCGGACAGAGGCAGCTCAGCCCCCCTTTGCCACGTGCAGGAGCAGTTCTGCCGTGTCCCCCTGCTCCTCTCTCCCTGTCACCTCTCATTTGCAGTGGAGTGGCTTTTCAGGCGACGTTAATTGAATCACGCTCATCAGGGACTTCATAAAAGCGTGATGGAGCCCTGGCAGATGGCAGCAGCCCTGGACAAGAGGGATGTGTGGCTGGTGCTCCAGAGGTGATGGGCTGGAGCTTCTGCAGGAGCACAGAGTTCCTGCCTTTGGAGCTGTGAAAAGAGCAGGCCAACACGAGCAAAGGGATAGATGGCTTCAGATGGTTGGGGCTGGGTTTTTTCCCTCAAACAGAACCAGATAATCACAAAATTCACTAAATAATTCACTAAAACTGTAAATCCTAGCTATGAAGGACTAGGTGTGAAACAGTAAGAGAATTTAAGTTCATAGGTAATTGCAAACATACGCAGGTGTTTTGAGTAGGAGCAGTTTTATTTAATCTTACAAGTTAGGAAGAGTATAAAGTTTTTCTCTTGTTTTAGGTTAGGCAGAAAGTCCTGTTTCCAGAGGTGAAAACTCTCAGTTCAGGTGTTTCTTGTACATTTCTCTGAAGTGTCTGGTCTTGGCCATTGCTAAGTAATGACCAAGCATGTTAATGTGCCTTTCTGGGCACTGGTGGGACCTTTGTCCTTTTTCTTTCATGCAAAACAGCCCAATTTAAATGAAACCAGCTATGCAAAGCAGAAGCTTGACATGGTGGGGATACTCATCCCCACCAGTTCTGGGCCGTGGTGGCACAGTGAAGGGTGTCCTCTACATGCCCAGTTCTGCTGGTCCAGTGTCCCCAGAACAGCTCCCTTCTCTTGGCTGTAAGACTGGTTTAAATCTGGCCTTTACTTGGTGTGAATTCTCCAAGCTGTGCTGGTCCAGAACTTAAATAATTTGCTTCTCTTTTTAGCATCATGTCTTTTAAAGGTGTTATATTTGTTTCCATTTAGCGTTAAATTAAAATTAAGTAGTTCTGCTTTGTAGATGTAATAGTGTACAAATATATCTATTTTTAAATCCTTTTAGCCTATGTCTATGTGACTAAGAAAAAAGCATCAGGGTAGGGGCCTCTGGTTTTAGTTTTACTTGAATCAAACACCCTATTGGGATTTCAATTATAAGTGAATGTTACACTTGTTTGTTACTAAGGTGACTACAGTGTCAAGGTTATATGGATATTGTAGTATTATAAATGCAGAAATAATGCAAAAAAAATAGTTGTGTTGGCTAAAATCATCTTACTCCTGTAGCATAAAGTTGCACACTGTCCTACATTTCGATTCTTGTTCTATTAAATTACCTGTTTAATAATTTGAATCCAGTGTTATTTTTATATTATATTGCAAATGTGTGACTGTGAGGTTATTTTTAAGATATATTTATTAAGGGAATGAATACAATAAGACAAGTCATTGCAGCCCACATACAGTTCCTTGACTTCTCATTTTATGATGTTTCAATTGCATATGATTACCGAATATAAGTTTTAACTTTTATGGGGGTTCATTAGAGATGCAGCTGTGTAGAGAGAAATTCAATAGAATCTGATAATTTTTTTAAGCTCTAAAAGTGTAGTGAGATGGAGCAACTTGATGGAACATGACTCAAACTTCTGACTTTGAGCTTGGGTGCACAAATTGTGGGGTCCTCAAGGGCTTTGCAGGGCTGCAGTGGAAATTTGCTGCAGATGGGAAGAGGAAGGACACTAATGTGAGGTCTGTGTGTTTGGGGTGTGGTAGACCAGAGCATCTCAAATGAAAGGCAGTGGCCCTTTTTTTTCTGGGTAGGACAAAGAGAAGAGGTGATGTCCTTGCTTGGGGCCAGGACTAGCATGAAATGCTTTTTGCTCGTGTGTGAATCAACACTCTGGTAGAGAAATATGGTTTCAGTAAATCCGTGGTGTTTTCTTCTTAATAGAGAATCTAAGTTAAAGGAACTCCTCGAAAACCAATATTGAAAGCAATCTTAGTGAGCAAGTGCTGAGAAAACAACTTTTGGGGCACATTTAAAGGGAAAGATGTAGTAAATTAGTAGATTTACCCTGTGGTTTAATGTTCTAGTGCTTTGTGTGAATACTAAACAGGAACATATCCCATCAAATACAGTTTTTCCATAATTTATTAGCATAATATGTTTGTTTTTAATGCATAGGAATGTAAACATTTATAATGGAATGATCATGTCTTTTAGCAGGGGGAACCCCTGTTCGAAACTATTGGTGCCATTAGCTGTTTGGAGAAGAGTTACTTCATGATACAGATGATTTCTTTCCAAACATCAACTCTCATAAGGTTGCAAACCCAGATCCAGAGAAAAGACATCCTTGTCTGGGCGTGGGAGAAGATATCATGGGTGACTTGAATGCAAGACTTCAAAAATCTCTTCTCTGTGATTAAATCTGCGGCTGGGCCTCATGTCCTTGCTTATTGCTAAGTGTTTGCTGCTGATGGCTTATCCAAGCAGGGTCTTGTGGGGTGGAAAAGCTGGATTTGCCTTACGTCAGATCAGAAAATATCTCAGCTTTATTGGGAACCTGGTTCTTGCCTGTGGGGAGTGGAGAGGAGGGAAGGGCAGTGGTGCTGGGGAGCACGGGTGTGTTGGTTTCATTCTGCCTGTGGAACATCATCCCCAGAAAAATGGTGTTCCTGGGCCATGCCTCCTCCCACGGCAAGGGAAAACAGATGAAAAGCAAGGAAGCACACAATTACATAATGAAAAACAATAAAATGCATTTTCTAATATGTACTACTAGTGACCAGATTACTTTATTAAAAAACTGAATGTGATTACATTTCCAAGTATTGTGCTGTGCGATAAACTCTGGGGAAAAACTGACAAACAACTTCGAAGGAGAAGACTTCTTGTTTAATATAAACCTCAGACTTTGAAGTGACACATAGCAGGGAATAAATGTCCATCATCTATCAAATGAGGTTTGAACGGTTTAGGTCACACTAGACAAACACTTCTCACCCTAAAACCTTCTTTTCATCTTCATTCATCAACAACACCTTAAGCTTGTGCCCCTCTTTTTCTTTTCCACTCTCTCAAAAAACAATAATCTACTTGATGCCTACAAATCACTTCTGGCTGGCACTCGTTAGGCGAGTTATGAGCTGTGGCTGCTGCTGCTCCCTTCGGAGCTGCCTCCTGTGCAGGGAGAAGAGGGGGTTGGAGGTTTGGGAAGAGGTGGAGGAGGGAGAAGTGCTGCAGAAAAGGTGGTTGCAGACAAGGGAGGCAGTGAGCAGAAAGAGCTGAGTGAAGTAGGAGACATAACTGGCAAGGAGGATTCCTGTATGTCAGATCCGTTTCTTGAATTGGAGATGGGAACCAATGGCTCTGCTGATGTTTTTGCTACTGTATGTGGAACTCCGAAAAAGCCAGGTTTGGAGCCTTAGAACGCAAAGGCAAACCTCCATGGGCAGGCTGGAGGGGTTTGTTCTCTTCTGCAGATTCCTCAAGCTGCCCTGGCGGGTGCTTAGGCCCAAAAGCTCATCTTCAATTTGCTTTCTTAGTCTCAGGCTAGCTTACATCGCTGTGCCTTGTAATTTCTTCCTGTTGCATCCTCTGAAGTCCTTGGCTGGGCTGGGCTGGGCTGTGCATGAGGCGCTCAAATCACAACTCCTAGTAGGAAACTACCTCTCTTACCCTAATCCTTGTCCAAGAATTCCTAATTTTGATTCTTAGCCTTTTCCAACTTAGGGGACTCCTCTTGGATTAGTTTCTCTATGGCACAGTTCCTCCCCTCGCACTGCTTGCTTATTCCTTCCTCACTGGTTCTTTTTTCTTTCAAAGATACTCTTCTGACTCCATCCCCAACTGCCTGGAAGTGATTTGTTGAGCAGCTCAGGCCCCTGGTTTTCAGAGGCCACAGACTGTTTTCTCTTGTTTTCTGCCTTCCTCCTTTTTTTCTATGGTTCTGGGAAACAGTCTGGCAGACACGGCTTCCTCACAACCGGTGGCTGATGTTAATCCATGGGACTGCAGGGGACGTGGGCAGCAGCAAAGATCTGTTTGAAGGCAGAATTTTGTGTGGAAACTTCAGTTAATCTGGCAAGGAGAACTTGTTGGGAGGGCCCAGACAGTCTAAGAGAGAGACGTGAGCATTTTGATTGCAACATAGGTTGATTTTTTCCTGCCATCTCAATTTTAAACATTGCTTCATCTTATTCTAACGTGGGATTTGGATGGTGCCACCATCCATGGTGTTGTGGCCCAGCATCAGGGACTGTGGTAGGGAGGTCTGTCACCCACCCAGCCCATCTCTGGCATCTTGGAGTTGCTATCCATGCTCAGCACCCTCTGGACATATTCTCAGGGGAGTTTTGGGTGTCGTTACTCTTTGAAATTCGTCACAGTAATGTAAAATCCTCAGGGTATGGCTGGTGGTGGGGTGGGGGAGTTCTAGGTGGTCAGTGGGGACCAGGAAATCTGCAGCCTCATTAATGAGGGAAGGAGGATTCACCCCTTTGTGGGAGCTGGTCACACATCGTGGAATATCACGAGGGAAGCCAATTTCCTACCCCAATACCTTCCATTCCACTTCTCTCCTTCGCAGTTTGAAAACCATAAATCACCTCTTTGAAATATATTTAAGGAGAAGAATATTTTCCCCTGCATTCCCACTTAATGCTTTGTAGCGAGTACAGTTGGAAGCAAGAGAAAAATTCTTCTTTGATACTGTGTCTTCATTTTAGACAGTTTCCTCTTTTACTCAGTTCTTAGATGATAATTCTGAGTCCTTAGATGCTGCTCATTCTGTCACAAAAAGAAAATGCAAAACAGGATATTTTAATATTAGTAATAATGAATGTTTACATGATTAGCTCAATTACTTTGTTCAGTTTGACATTTTGTCATTGTGGACCTGTCTTCCTCTCTCTTTTACAGTGTGTTAGTAGTGATGGGAAGTGCAGGCATGGGGCTGTGATCTGGGTCTTGCTGAGCATCTCCCTGGAAGGAACAGGGATTCTTACCCCTTACAGCACCTACCACCCCAGGCAGACTTGCCAACACATCTCCTTGCCCTGGAGTGTTAGGAACACTTATTTGAACCTCATTAAAATAGGAGAGTTCGAGAAGTTTTATCTTAAAAATACGTATGTTGCCTGTAAAACGAAAAAGATGCATCTCCCGTGTGCCCCTTTAAAGTCTGTATGAGACTGGGTCATTCACTGGTCTAGAAATTCTCCTTTGTGAATCAACTCTGTGTTGTAAGGATGAGTTGTTCATCCAGCCTGTAATTGCTGATGTCTGACACATTAATTTTACAGATTTTGGGTGTACGTAGTTGGGAAAAATACTGGTCTGAAAAATGGTTTCTGGCCAAAAAGAAAGAGAGAGTTGTGGAGGTTCTGGTGTTATTGGAAGAAAAACACCTCAGAGGGTTTTGTTCTTGGTGTTTTTACTGAAGAGAAGCAGCAAGGATAACTGTGTTAACAGCAGGGTGCCACCGAATGATCGAGAAGCTGAAGGAATGGCTCGTTTTCCTGTTATGTCACTGCTCTGGCTTTCTCGTTCCTCTGTTTCTTCAGAAAGGCCCTGCAGCCTGCAGATAACAGAAATTAAATTAGTATTGATAAAACATTAGACACTCCTATTAATATTGACAGTCTGTCGATACTGTTGTGCTACTTTTGTAATACGGGATGTTAACGGATAATACTTTAAATAAAAACACGCTAATCTTATAATCACTGAGCATGCAGCGGGGTCTCGGCTGGGCTCCCTCCTCCCCTGAGCTCTGCCAGCCCTGCCTGCCAGCCCTGCCTGCCTCCAGCTCCCCTTGGAGCCCCCAGGGATGGGAGTGTTGTTCCCTCTGGGCTCGACCCCACAGCCGGGGAGTTGTGGTGGGGCAGAGGTGATGGTGTTCAGCTGTAAAGCAGGGATAGCCGTGGGAAGCTCCCCATGGCTCTGAGGGTGCTGGGGTTGGTTTGAAGACCTGTCTGTCCACTGCACTGAGCTCTGGGGGGCTGTGGGTGGGTGCAGCCCTGGCTGTGGGGTCGGTCCCAGAACAGTGGAGTTTTAGTCCTGTGGTTGCTCGTGGTGTTTGATGGGGCGCTGCCCTCCCTGGCTGTGTGTGTCCACAAAGTTTGGGGCAGGAGGCAGCACAAGGATGACTTCAGGTTCTGATGCAAGGCAGCAAACCACAAATTCCCTGTTGGGCCGTGCTGGCTGAGCGTGCAGGGGGTGAGAATACGTGAGGTCAAAGCAGTGCCCTTAATCTGTGGTTCTTGTCCTGATACTTAGCACATGTTAGCAGCTCCACATTTCTTGTGAACTTTTTTTTTTTTTTCTTTTAAGTCTATCATGAAAATCACCGTGTTCATCAGAGCTAAAGTTATTTGTTAAATGGCCTAAAAAATACGCATTAAACAATAATGATTACTTTGGTAAACACAGATGTCCTTGTATTATGCAGTGGGTTTTGTACACGAATTTGTACATGTCTGTGAAACTGAATTTGCCATCTACCTTGAAAAACGGGACCCACAATCCACGTTAATTGCTTCTCCCTGAGCCCCCTGCTCCACCTGCTGTGCTGCTGCAATCCCCTGGTGCCGTGCTGAAATCCCTGGTGCACGAGGATGGGCTCAGCCACCAGCAGGTTGGCACTTGCAGATGTGTGCCCATCGTGGGAGGTAGCAGGCAACAGTCTTAACTTCTGCCTCTTTGTTTTCCAACTCCGAGGATATTTTTAAAAGAGGGAGGGAAAACCCTTTATCTTGCTGAAAACCATCCAGTGATGATCAGTTATTCACCGCATTATTAATGCTTATTTGGACGTTGCTTGGACTGCTGGGTTTAGCAGCTTCCCCGTTATGTATTGAATAAAATGAAATACATGTCACAACAGCGGTGCTGTGATGCTGACAACCGTCCTTGGCTGTGCATCTCATTAGAGAGAGATACATTTATCTTTGTTGTGTATCTGTGAATGACAGAAGTTGACAAACATCTTTTAAGAAGTTGCTGTTGGGAGAAAGTTACATTTATGGCGAAAAACCCAAGAAGAAACTGCTTGTTATGAAGGTAAATGATTGCTTCCCCGCACTTGTGTTTCATAAATTGCCCTGCTCTGTCATCGTGAGTACTTTTTACTTTGTTATTGCATATATGTTGAAGGAGATCCTCCCTTGGATCACTTGCTCTTGGAAAGAAATCTTGGAGGGTTCAAAGCTCAGTTTGTATTGAAACTTGGACTTAAAACAGGATGAAAATCTTTGTACTTCACAGTTTTAAAGGCTGAATTGGTTCTCTTATTGTAACAATGTACATTAATTCCCAGGGGTCAGTTGAATTTTTCCATAATGCTTTTTGAGGGCAAAGAGTATTAACTTGACAGAGGAAAGGTACTCAGGAGGAGAACTGCCAGGTAGGGGCCTGGTTGCTGTCAGCTGAACAGTGAAGCTGTACTTTAAAACACCATTTTCCAGATGCATGATATGTTTGCATAATTCATCTCAGCCTGCAGTTCTGCAGGTTGCTGGCACTGCCCCCTTTCAGTGCCTGCCTGACTTCAGGGCAGGAGCAGTGACTGCCTGCAGTGATGGTCTGCGTGTGCTTAGGGGTCTTTGGACCATCAGTGGGAGAGCTGAGGAGCAACCAGAAGTCAGGATGATTTTTTGGTAAAGAATACTTTCCAAAGTGAAGAATGGAGATGTTCACCATCCTGGATAAAATGGCTCCTACCTATTCATAATGAATCAGAAAAGAAGGTGTTGCATATTCAGGTGTGTTTGCATGACTCCCTGGATTTCACAGGCCTTGTGTGAGTGCCAAGGCAGTGCCGTGTTGACCCACAGACATCTGAGAACAGCTGAGAAACCAGTGGGGAAGAGGCGAGTGTGGACTTGCAGAAGGGAGAAGAGGCAGGGAGGAAGCAGGCTGGAATCCCTTTTCCTCCTGTCCCTCCACTTCCAATGTGTGATGGAGCTAGTGGTTGTACAGCCCTCTCCCAGAAACATCTGTGCTGCTGCAAGGAAGCTCTGCTGCCTCTGGGGTCAGTTGGTGATGCATGGTCTAGTTGGACTTTTTTTCTTTTTTCATCTAGACCCATTCACCTTTCAGTATCCTGGCTGAGAACACATTCTCTGCAAGAAATTGTCATTTAGGGGGAAGTCTGTGTTCGAGGAGTTCTCAGCTTACATTCACCCTTGTGTCTGAAATTGTTTTACTTCTGTTCCAAGTAACACCTAAAATTGCCACTTAACCTTGCAGGCACTTTGTTAAGTCTGTATTTTTGATTGCAGCAGCTGGGGTGGAGTTTCCTTTGGGAATTAAGGAGTAGGAAGTGTTGTTTGTAGTTTTTTGTTGGGGTTTTTGCTGACTGGTGCTAATGTGTAGGTGTGGATGTGCTGCTGTTTTTGTAATACTTTTATTGTTTATGGAATTGTTAGTTAATTAATGGTAACAATGCCTGGAGCCTGGGAGAGGTATTCTTTTATGTTTGCTCAGATCAGAACAAGTAAATAATTTTGTAACCTAAAAAGAGATTCGAGATTATTCTCCTCAGTTTATTTACCTTGCAGGTTTGCACCAAGTATTTCCACAGCTTGTTACCGAATTTCCCCAAATTAATTGGTATTATTTCTAATAAAATAACTGGTGAGAAGAATGCCTTTTTTTTTTTTAGGATTCAGTAAGGATGTAGGTGGAGCCCCCCAAGATGGGCCCAGGTGCTGCACCTGAACTTGCTCTAACCTAGTTGATGTGGACGTGGTGAGGTCTCAAGTTGATTTGAAAAAACTTCCATGTGAAAACTAGAAGGCAGTAGGGATTCTGATGGATGAAAATGCATTTTGGAACCCTGTTAATTGCTTCACGGTTTACTCAGACTAAAACCTACTTGGTGACTTTGTCTTCCACATTTATCCAATGAAATAAAATTCAAACCAGCCCACAAACCAGAGAATGTTTTTTATTTATGTGCAGTGTAGTTCCATCTGGTCCACGTTAAGGACCCCAAAAATATATGTGATTAGCTTTATAGTTCACTGCTAAAGGTAGCAAAGCTGGCTTTAAACATCTTTCCCATTTTCAGCTTGCATCTCAAAACATTTGCTGGCATTTCCTGACTGTGATTACCAACCGAAGATTTTCCTGGTTGTCTTTCCACTTTTTAAAGTATGTTGTATAGTTTTCCTGCTTAAAATATCACTGAAGCCTCTGCTGTTCCCTTTATAACTCTTATGCTAAGTATCCATCTCTGTCAAGACTGGTCAGTCTCAAACCCCGAAGCTCAATGTTAGGAAATGTCAGATAACATATACTATTAAAGTAGTAAAATTTATGACTATCACCAGCTCTGAGCTCATGCTCAATAAAATGAAATGCCATGTATTAGAAATAATACAAAAGGTGAGCTGTGCTGCTTCGCAACAGTTGAGGAGAGGATTTCATGTAATTGCCAGAAGCCACCTCAGAAATGCCCACGGAGTGCACAAAGAAGGCTTAACATCACCAGCTCACCCCACTTTAAATTTGAGGTGTTGGCTAATCAAAGCCCTGTATTTCCACTAACCAAGTGGCTGAGACCTTGAAGAGAAAGAAGAAAAAATCTCCTTACCTACTGCACTTAAGCCAAGTTGTCTTCTTTTGCATCACTGCTGTAGGAAATCCATGTTTCCATCTGGAGTTACTCCACGCTGGAAAACATCACTGTTTTTGACTGGTTTGGTGCAGCCCCAGTAGTACCATGACCCCCAGAAAAGGTTAAGAACCTCAGATTTGTGCACTTCCAAGGTTTTTCTGCCTGTGCCATGTTTAGTTTTGGAACTCTTGGAGCTGAAGTGGAGAACTGCTGCTGGTTTTGCTGCAGCACGTCCCAAACACCACCGTGGCACGAGATGCTGTGGCTGCCCATTTCTGAAATACAGTTTGAACAATTTTAGCAGCTGCAGGGCTCAGAGCTCATTCAGCAAACCCATGCTGTCAACTGGCTCTAAGGGCCCAGAAAACCACCCAGTTTTCTGCAGAGACACAGCAGACCAGCAACCTTAACCAGGTTTGCTTCACCTTGGTGCTGCTGATGGAGACAAGACCTAAGCACGAGCTGTGGACATCACTCTCCATCCCCATAATTAGCAGACAATACCCCAGTACCTACCACACAGCATCCAGCTTGTGTAACAGCCTGGAGAATATGTTCCATGTGCAGTCATCCCCGTGCATGGTGGTAATTTGGGGAATTTTCCCTAAAAGTTCAGTATTTAGACCTCGAGGAGACGGGCTCTTAACCTCAAGAATGTCCAGAAGTGCGTAGCAAGAAGTGCCAAAGATTTTCAGGAGTTGAGCTGGAGGTGTTGTTTGAAGTTAACCATATTTTATTTTCTCAAACCCTTTCTTAGGACTTAATTTATATCGCGCTGTGATGGGCATGTATAAACATTGAGATCAGGTTACAGTATGAGTGAAATAGGTAGACTCATTTTCTTTTTCTTTTCTCACTATAAAAACGTAAGAAATTCAATTGCTTACCCCATAAAATGCACATTTCTGCTACAGATTAGTCATATTTTAATGAGGCTGTTACTTATACAGTAGTACATTAGCAAAGTGTCCTTTGATTTTTATGTAGCCAGTGTTTACGCACTGGTTCAGAGAGGCCTGACTGTTATTCCCCCCTAATTCCTAGGATGGGATATTTGGGTTGAAAAGCTGTCAATACGACATTGGGACATTTCTGGGTTACACACAGGTGTCAATAATTTGGGGAATGGGTCCAGGCTCGAGACCCCAAAAGCTATGTCTGAGCTGCCCCACAGCACCAAGGTGGGGGCTGTCCTCAAGCTGCTGGGTGCAGGGGCCAAATCCTGCTCAGGCCTGGGGTGTAAAGAGATTTTCTAAGTTTCTGGCTCCCTCCTATTGCACCTTCTCGGGAAGAATCAGCGGTGAAGAAAGCTGAAAATCAGCGAGCAGAAAGCCCGGCGGCAGGATGAAGACATCCTCTGTCCATCTCTGCCTGTGAAGCTGAACTGAAGCCTTCCTGCACTGCTTCAAATTGTGATTTTGGATAAAAGGCTGTGTAATAACTTGAGAAATGTGTGAGAAGATCTCGTGTTAATACTGTATAAACCTTCTTTAACTTCAGGAAGCTTAAAATCAAATTTGGCAGAGCTTACAAGGGCAGTGAATATGGAGCCACTTGACTCCAGTAACTGAGAGAATTGGCTGACAAACCTGCAGTATTTTGATTTTTTTTTAATAATGCTCTCTGCATTTTTGAAAGTATTTACTTGTGTGTAAAAATACATATTTGACTTTTCCTATATGTTGAAATTTAAGTCAAATGTCTGTGCAAAGATTTTTCCCATTTCTTTGGGGAAATGGAATGAGGAGAGTATTACAGTGCAATTTAGGTTCCCTGGGTTTCAGGTTTTTTAAAAAAAAAAGAGGTAATAAGGGAGGTTAATTGTGGAACTAGGAGGCTCCACTGACTCATCTTCTGAATAAAGAAATACAGATGTGTTGTGACCTCAAGAAAGTGAATTTTTAGAGCAGTTGAAGTTAGAAATCTGGGATAAATTCGGGTATTTGAAAGTCATGGTAACAACCATTTGTAAGAGCATATCATGCTCTATAGTAAGATTGCATAAGGGCACAGGAGGAAGCATCTGATTTTTTACTTTTTTTTTCCCTTTTGGCATTCTGTTTGTGACAATTACATGACTCTCTATTAACTGTGTGTGGAAGAAAGCAGTGTTATGAAATGAGGAGAGATTTCCTTCATCTGTTACTCTCTAGGTAATTTTTGTGCTTTTTCCAGTATTTAAGTACCTCTTAACTGCTTGCTGTCCATCTGTATACCATTCATAGTACTGTAAACTAGTATATGTAGC
Organism: Nicator chloris; assembly: GCA_013400495.1. NCBI lineage: Eukaryota > Metazoa > Chordata > Aves > Passeriformes > Pycnonotidae > Nicator > Nicator chloris. The sequence goes on along the minus strand of WAAE01003771.1, from coordinate 154,531 downwards.
ATGACCTTGTAACTTGCTTTGTTTGTGCATCTGCCAGTACAATATGTTGTCTTTCCTTAAAATGCAAATATGCTCCACGCAGCACAGAGCTCCTTAGTCAATAAATAAATGGAGGTAAAAAACTGTACCTAATACCCATTTAATTTAAATTCATTTTATAAACATAAAGACGCCTTTTAAGAGAAGCTTTAATTCAGACTAGCACCTTGATTTGTGGTTGCCATGGAGAATCAAATCTGTCATTTGACAAGAAAAGTCACCCATTTATGACAGCACTTTATCTTGTCTCTCCAGGGGAAGAAAATGTCAAAAGTGAGAGCAGAAAAAAATAAAGCCTTGAAACACCAGAATTTCTTGATTTCATTTTTATTATTCAGCTATCATATCCTTTCTGATAATAGCAACTTGGTGAAAATAAATAATGTTCCTACAGTAAAATCAAATATTTCCTATTGGAATGGACAGGGCTCTTTGTGATTGTCAGTGCTGTGAAGTCTGGCAAGAAATAGTGTTATTAGATAAACCCACAGTGCCCAAATCCCATTTTCTTTTCATTACAGTGTCAAAATAATTATACCTGTGTAATTTGGGTAAGAAATTGTAGAATAAGTAAAATGGTCCATTGGAAAAGATTGCTTTAAGCTTGTGTTCACTATAGGGTGGGGTTTTTTTGCATGCTGAATGAAAAAAAAAAAAAGATTAAAAAAAAATTTGTATAATTTCATTTGAATAAAAATGTCTGGTTACTCTTTCATGTTCTATGCAACCAGAGGAGACAGCAAGTGCTGTGTTCTGTTGGGGTTTTTACATCCATGCAGCTTTTGTAAAAGAGAGTTAAAAGAGCCAGGAGTTGTAACACTTTTTGATTCTCAGGTGAAAAATCTCTGTAGCGTTTCAAAGACAGTAGATAAAATTGATGATTATCTGAATTTCTGGTTTTTTAAGTGTTTTCATTTTGTAGGATTAAGAGATGGGGAGAATCGGGTACTTTCAGGAATATAATTAGCTATCACAAGTGTTTACGTGTGTACATTTAATCCATATAGACACTCAGTTGCCCCCAGGGGAGAAACACTTACTGTAGCATTGCATTACTTTTTACATAAATCTAAAAAGTGCCGTTGAAATAACGAGGCTAAAATAATCCACTCTGCGCCTCTTTCTTGAGACGGCGTTTGTGCCTTTCACAGTGTTAGGGGGTTTGATGTGGTTCAGGAGTAATCTTGTATCAATGAGATAGCATTATAATAGAAAGTCCTTTAGTGGTTTAGTGTAAATATTGGGCTGGTAGGGGAGCTGCTTGCTGGAGCCGCTGTGCCTGCAAGAGATTACAAAAAGGGAGAGAAAGGAAAGGGTCGGAGGCTCTTTTTTTTTTTATCCTTGAAATTGGCTGGCGGTGCTGGATCCATAGCCAAAGCTAGTTGGGATCTGCTGTGAGAAAACAGGCAGCACAATAGTTCCCTATTCCTGCCTTCATGCGGAGTCTGAAGCCAAATCCTGCTCTTAAATACTTATGTGTAACTCAGCGTGCCTTCACCAGGCACTGCCATGCCTGCCCGCTGGAAGTAAGTGATGTGTTGTATCCTGGGGGTCTTTAAAAAATGTATGTGGTTGCAAATGTCACCTTCGTGGGGAAATAGTTGTAATTTGGATTTTTTTTTTTTAAATGTTGGTTTTTAACACGTTATTAGCATCATGTCATAGGAAGTGTGTGTTAGCATGGGCTACCAGAATGTGATAACTTAGGGGTTTTTTTATGAGACCATCTGGAATAAAAGAGGGTGAATTAAAGATGCTCTCTGGGGTTATGGAATCTTAAAGATATTAAAAGGTCTGATTTCCATAATGTCTGCCTCTCCTTTTGCCCAACTGTTGATATAATCTGCTTTAAAATCGATTTGCTGTCATCGTATAATCAAAGCCTTAATTGCATCATCATTGACTTCAGCATTTTTTGCTGATAAATTTGTGCGACTGATGGTGAAAATGTGAAAAAAGAAACAACAAGTGTTTGAAATAATTTTGCTGGATGTGCTGTCTCTTGCATATGGACACTAAATTTCAAAGGTAGTCCAAGAGTCCTTGAATTTCAAGTGGAAGATGGGAAAACGTTTTCTTGTGTTCAAAACCTTAAGGTTTGGTGCCACAAACTGTTTAACTTGTTGAAGTCAAAGTAGGAATAAAAGATCAGTATTTAGCATGGCCTTATCAAAACTGTCTTTTAAAAGATAAAGTCCATTCCAAATTGTAACTTTATACAAGTTGTTCTTAAAAAATAATAATTTAAAAAAGGGATGGTGGGGGTAAAGCTGCGTATTCGCTGCGAGTTGTTCCCCAAAGCACTGAATTAATCCCCCATAAGCTCTGTCCAGGCGAAGACCAAACTGAGCTTAAATATTTTTATAAAACAAAAAATTGTGAGTGATGTGTCTCTCTGGCTTCCGATGGATGCCGTCTGAAATGGCTGATATCCTGTCCTGAAAATCACAGATGGAAACTTCATCTCAGCACAGTGCTACGGCAAGAATGAAATGAAAGTAGCAGAGTCTCATTTACATTTCAGAAATAGTTCTCGGTAGTTTCCTGTTCAATCCACCAGATTTTCTTGTGTACCTGGTGTTGGTTGTTCCCCACGCTGACAGGGCAGTGCTTTAGCTGTGACCCTTGGAGAACTGTGAGTGTGTTGGTGATGCTCTTGCTTTACCAAGGGATGCAGTTTGCTGCAGCAAGCCCCGGTGCAGCGATAACTGAAGCAGCAGCGACTGTTTGATGCTGTTCCTACAAAGGTTAACTCCTTCCTTTTGGCTTTCGCTGTTCTCTTTAGTCAGAGCAACTGCAGTGCAAGCTTTTCTCCACTGATTTTTTGCTGATTTATTTCAATTTCGTTTTTGTTTTATTACCCTGTGTTCGGAAACGCCCTGGACTCTGAGAGCCTGTGATATAAAATGGCAACACTCGCCTGTTGTTTCTGTGAGGGGGAAGTCAAAGTAAACACACACTTTGAGAAGAGAATATACACTGGCTGCTAATAAGACTGTATTGACTGTAAATGGCTTTTTAGGGAGTCTGAAAGAGAAGAAAGTGCAAATTACTGGGGAGGATGGAGAATGCCATAGATCAGGGGAAAAATGTGATACTTGGCAGTTTCTGTGTATTACTGCAGCCCCTTCCCCAGCATATAATACCATGTAAGTATTGAACAAAAGTGAGATATGCCACTTCTGAACAACATCTGTGACTTCCTCGAACATATACAGGGCCAGAAATTAAGCTGCTGGGAGTGTGGCAAGTCTTCTGAGAGCACCCATTATGTCACCAAGTCTCTTCAGCTGCCCAGGCAAACCCAAACGGGTGCATAATGGACAGGAGTGACAGCACAGCTCATTGCCATATAAAGAATTGTTCTTTTTTAACGTATGGGTGCATGTGTGTGTGTGTGTGTATTTTTAACAGAGCTGCAGTGTCTCTGTGCAGGAGCTGTCAGTAGTGAGGGGAAGCCAGGGCAGCCACACAGCACTTTGCTGAGCACCCAGGGTCCTGCCCAGGTGCCGTGGGGGAGGACAAGTCCCACAGTGCCTCAGCATCCTCCTCCTGTGGTTCCATGTAGGATTCCGTGGCCTCAGGGTGTCAGGGGGAAGTGGGTACCCTGAGGAGCAGTGGGAGCTCCTGGTTTCTCACACTGCTTTGGAGTCACTGGGGTTGTCAAGGCAATTCGAGTTGTTTGAGGATATTGGAGTGCTCCCTGTGGGGACCTCACACTTGTGGCTGTTGGAGTGATCCTCTGAAGGAGGGGTTGGTGCCTCCACCCTGCCCTGCCACCAGCAGCTCCCAGTGCCAGCCAGCAGTGTCTGGTTATGCTGTTAGCTCTGGTGGTGGTGACTGGTGCTGTGCCTCTCGTTGGCCACTCCGCTCTCTGGTTCTGTCTGCTTCTATCTGCTTCTTGCTTCTCTCTCAATTCTCACTTCTTAGAGACAGAGTAAAAAAATTCTAAAGAAATTATACACGTTGAAAACAGATGTGTGTAAAAACAACCTTCAAGGTGGTAGTCTGGCACATGAGATTTGGGAAACAACAGAGTTAATGTGGCACAGGCCTTAATCAAGCCTCTGGGCTATTAGACCTGTGAAACTCTTGACGTGTTCGTGTAGTTTTGGGTGTTTGTTTTATTTTTTTTCTTCCCAAAGAACCTTGCTTGGTCTTTGGCACGTCATCCAAACCCAGTTGCTCCAAACCTGCCACATGCTTCCCTGTTCCTCATTTCTGCATGCCCACCACGAGGCACCTGGGGCCAATTTACAGAAGTGATCTGGGCTTAGCAACCACAGTTCAGGCCAGTTGGGCTTGTCTGCAGCACACAGGGCTGTTAGAATCCATAAAGACCATGAGTCGGGGTGGGCTCGGGTTGGTGCCTCGAGTTGTTGGGTAACTCAAACTAGCAGCCACCAAGAGCCTCCCTTCTGCTTTGTCTTGGTTTCCCAGCCTCGAGGTGGTTGTGATGCCAGCAAACATCTTCACAAGTGAAGGTGAGAAGGTTTTTCTTAACATCCTGGTACTCTAATGAGAGAACTAGAGACATGGTCAAGAGGAGTTTGGTAATTCTGTATTCATTTTGGATTTGCACAGCGTGTGCTAAATAAGTAGTGTGTGCCACTGGGAGTAGAGTTTTTTTAAGGAAAAAAGCAATGTTTAATAACTGTGCATTAGATGGGAGTCCCACAGAAGAAAAAATAAGATTGTGTAAGTGAAGACTTGATTGTAATACTCATTCCAAAGGTGTAAATCAGGATTGCATGTTGATGTTGCCAACTTTGTTGCTTAGTTTTTGCAACCTTAACGTTATTTTAATATAGCTTTGGAGGCAATTCTATAAAGGATGTACAGCAATATGTTAACATGCTGTGCCATCCTACATTTAGGGCTTGTAATAAGCCTTTTCTATTTTTTTGGTATTGTCTTTGCCAAAAAAAATAGTGACTGTTGAGCAGTGAAGTACGTGTTCATCTTGCTGCGTTTTTATTTGATTCTGGATCCTGCATCTTATCCCAAGATCTCAAGGCTGTTACTCTGTTCTCTTTTTGTTTGGGAGAAGCAGTCAGGGCAGTCCATGGGCTGAACTGAGGTCCCTGCTCAGGGCAGGATAACTGGTGGTGGTGGGGAGGGCTGGAGGCAGAAGAGCAAGCACAAAAGAAGTTATAACCACTTAAATCAGACTCTTGCAGCTAAAATAGCTAAAATATTTATATTTGCTGGGGGTGGGGAAGACATACCAGGATTAGTTATTTTTGCCTAGATGTTATAGGTCTGTTTTTTGAGGGGGAGCCTTGTGAAACTTAATTTTTTGTTGCCTAAGGGAAACAGCAATTCGCATGCTATGAGAGAAGTTTCCGATGATGGGGATTTTTCAGTAATTGGAATGATTATATGCATGGACTGGGATTCTTTTTTTTCCCCCGTGTTGTCCTTTCCCCCGCTTTTAACCATAGCTACACCAGTCTCATCCAGACTGAAATGAAGATGGAAAGAAGCGTAGAATTCATTCCTCCTACTTTGATGTCCAAATACAGTGGTTCAAGTGGATCCACAGATGACAAAATGGATCATATTAGCAGTTTGTGTGCCTGGCTTTCAGGATGACGGGAGATTGGTGTTCTTATTTCTGACATTCTCACCGGTGCTCTGCACATCTTGGAACAACGTGTTTCAACTCTCTCTGCCTAAATTTCACCATATATAAAATTAGATAACCTTTACTGACATTACAGGTTTTGCAACTATTATGTATGCATTCAGGTATTCCCAGAGTACCAGCACATGGCTCTGCTCTCTTCCTTCCCCCTGTTCTAGCTCTGCCAGCTGGAAGTGAGCTGTTCCTTAGGGTTGGGCAATCCTGATCTTGGTTTTCTTACTGAATTGATTAGTAATCCTGACTGAACAAGGAGGAGCCCTCACAGTCAGTGTCTGAGGGGGTGTTTCCAAGGGAGGTTCAGAAGAATGTTTGTTTTGGGAGAAGCTCACTGACTCCCTGGGATGGGGCAGTTTCCCAAGGCAGGAGCTGGTGTTTCCCTCCCACCCAGGAATGTGCCCACGCTCCTGCTCTCGCAGCCCCAGGGCCTCCTCTGGGTTTCTTATGCTCCTCTGCATGTGAGGCTGAATTTAATTACAGGGGATAAGGTCCTTCAGAGCAGACCTTTAAAAGTCCTATATAAAGATGCTGCTCTTAAGTAATTCAATATTTCAACTGCTCTGTGCTGGATTGATTGATTGATTAATGGGGGAGTTCATTTAATTAATCTGGGGCTTCACTAAGTCACATGTGTTACAGTAAATACTGCGATGGTGGTGATAAAGGGGGCGGTTGGGAGCCGCAGCTCCTGGTTTGCCTCTCGTCCCTTTGGATTCGCGGCAGAGCCGCAGGTGCAGAGTCACCCGGGGCGCCTGCGCCGCATCCGTCTCGTTGGGTTGCTATCTATAGGCTGCTAAATATGTTTCGGGTGGCAGGCAGACGTGATGCTTTGTCACTTCCTACAAGTGTGCATGTGGAGCGAGACGGTTTTTCCCCTCCTTTGCCCCAGCGCACGCCCAAGTGGTTTGCCTCCAGTTTTGGATTCTGTAATGTTGATGTGTCATTGCGTATTGACAGGGACCATATCTGCTGTTTCTGAGCAGGGTTCTTCTGCTGATGGTTGGTTAGCACTTAGGTTTGGTCCCTGGGGGGGCCCAGGTACCCCCCTGTCCTAGAGGTGGCGGAGGTGTGCGTGGGTGTGCTGTCGTGCAGCACCCAGGGGAGTTGTGACTCAGGCTACAGAACACCCCAAACCTGAAAGTTTCGGCCATGTGGGGAGCTGCAAAGCCTGGTCTGCAGGCTGATGGAGGGTTTATTACTCCTTCCCTCACCCTCACTGCCCTCAGTAGCTTTAACAAAGGGAAGTTGTGTTTCCTCTTAGGGTTTTCCGTGTTGGCCCTGAGTATGTGAGGCGTGTGGGGACAGGGCTGCTGTGGGGAGCTGTGCAGGAACTCCTCCAGGGCTGTGGTGCTCCATAACCCAGTCCATCTCTAGTGGAGAAGCTTTAGTCTTGTACAGGAAGATGCTGTTGGTGGTTTCAGATGGGAAGGAGATGAGTGAAATGGCTGTGATCCTGGCACTCTGAGATTTGGTACCAGCATTCCCAAATCTGTCATTGTCCCATAACTAGACATGAAGGAGATGTGACTGCCTGGCCACAAACCCTTGTCAGGGGTGGGATCTTGCAGCTGCATTGTGTGGGCTGTATCCCAGTGCCTGAGCTGGGGGCTGTGCCTCTGTCCTGGGGTGTCACAGTTGGTGGCTCCAGGATCGGTCACTGCTGTCACATTTCCAGATTTCCCTGTCCAGGCTTTGTACAAACAGATGTAGAAACAGATTAACAGGCACACATATGATGCATACACAGTCATCCACCCTGCTCTTGAATGAAAGCAATGAAAAGCCCGAAAGCTGGCCAGCCTCACAGCTGGGTTTGGTTCCACATAACCAACATGTGAGCAGTTGCACAGCAGCTGAGTGGGCTTTTTTTCCCCTCCTCTCTCTCTCTCTTTTTTTTTGAAAAAGAAATGAATCCTTGATTTGTGGACGAGCAGTTTAGTGCTGCTGTCATAGGTTGGTGGTTTGTTGTGTGGTTAGCTTGGTTCTCAGACCTGTGTGCTGGAAGGTAATGGGGTTCATCTCAGAAAGAGCTTTTTCTCGGCAGGATGTCTAATGATGTGTTGCCTCTGTTTTCTCAGTTACTCTTACAGAATTTAGTCACGGTGCAATATTTGACGAATAGCCTTTGATAAAAGGCTTTTTTTTTTTTTTTTTTTTTTTTTTTTTTTCATTTTGGTCTCTGTTGTAATACTGTGAAATGCTGATGGAAAGCCGAGTGAAAATGATCACTGAACGCTAATGTGGTGGGCCAAAAGTTAGCCTGAAGGAGTGCTGGTGGAATTCCGTGTGTGCTGAGAGGATGTTGCTGCTGGACCTGGGGGGCCTGTGGATGAAGCCCTTTCCAGCAGCTCATGGTTGTTGCTGTTTCCCAGCCCTGGTCGTAGCACAGGAGGCAATCTCTTGACACTCTTTGCCTTCAGTGAGTGTGAGATGAAAATCCTGCCCAATTTTGATGCTCTCTCTCCCTCCAGCCAGGCTGTGCAGGAGTTGGTGCTGCAGGAGTTTTTAAGCTATTGGATCTGAAGTGGCTGCATTGTTCATCTGATTAAATAGTATTTAATTAGCTTTGTTTCGTCATTTTGCTTCAGTGTGAAGATAGGGGAGGGGGGAAGGAAAAAGATAAAAATTGTCTAAGTGAAGCTTTGTCATTTAAAACACATATAAAACTCAGCGAGATGCCTTTTATTCCCCAGTCCTTTATCTTCCCTCGCAAGCTTTCCGTGAATGAGTAGTGCATGTTGAGGTTTATCTTTGCTTTTATGTGCAGTAGCCACATGCTTAACATCGAGCGCGTTTGAGTTGCATTTCACAGGGCTTTCGCAATCCCTTTATAAAGGGACTGATCTGCTAACATCACTCTCTTTAGATCTGGCAGGCAGGATGTTCCTCCACACGGTGAAGTGCTCGCAGTCTCTCTTGCCAGACCAGTAAGTGAATGATTTCAAGCCTGGTGGGCAATACTTGTGTCCCTGCGTAGCACAGACAGACCACAGTAGTAGGCAGCTGCATGTAATTTTGAACTCCACTCATTGAACTGTAATAAAACAATATAAGCACTGCTTGGGGGAAAGATTGGATGCAGTTATCCTTACACAGGGCTCGGGCATATGAAAGCAGCGCTGGCTGACAAGAGGATTTTGAGATTTGATTTTGATTGAATTGCAGAATTGAACAGGCCAGGAATGTCAGTGGAAGGCTAAATGCCTGTAGTGCCATAAAGTTTTATTCATGTGAGGCTTTCCAATATAAAGTAGATGGATTATTGGAGAAGGTGTCAAGGGACATGAAATAGAAGTGCCCAAAACATAAAATGTGGGTGTAAGGATAAAATTACTTCTTGCTTAGTACATAATTAGCTCACAAAAATGTTTTTGGGTAGTTGTTTGTTTATTGTTCAGCCTTTTTTAAAGCTAATTCATTACACAAAGTAAAATAACAGTCCCTGGTTTTTGCTTCATCTCTCTCTGGCTGGAATTCATATTGTTTTAAGAACAGGTTTAAAAAATGAGTTCTGTCTTAATTTAATTTTTTATTAGAAAAGAAGGTGTCTCATTAAAAAAAATGTGGGGGAGGAGAAGTCCACAGGATAGAAAGGAAAATGGAAAAAAAAAAAAGACAAGTCTACAGGATATGAACACTCTGCAGACACTGAAAACTATTATGCTCAAAAACAAGAGCGGGATGTGTATTCACATACCACAACACACTGACTTATTTCATAGCTCAGTAATGCATATGTAATTAGAGTCAAATTTGCATAGGGCAGCTGATAGCCAAATTTGTATGGCATTAGAGAGAGCTTCACTCCTTTGCAGTGAACTCTGAGCAGTAAATGAAGTCGCACCCGGGTTGGATGTGGGTTAGCTCAAGGGGCTGAATTTCTGTGCCCAAATTTCTGGGTCTGTTTACAGCCCTGTGTCTCAGCTAACGTTTTCCCTAAACATACTCTAAATAACATATATTATGACCACAGGAAAATAATCATAGCTTTATGCTACATCCAGTCACTTAGAATTATAACATAAACAGTAAAACAGCCTTCTTATTACAAGACCTTTTCTTCTGTTTTAAATTGCCTTTTTTTTTTTTTTTTGGGAAAAGGGCTTGTTGTGTTAATCTTGCCTTAACCAAGAACACGAATACCTTTCTATATGTGTTTTTTTGTAGGGAGGTGGTGTATGGTGCATAAAAGACTGTCAGAATGGGATCTCAAATTGCCATAAAATCCAAACTTACAAAATTGTATTTAGAGGTGTATTTAAAGAACAGCATCCATTTATATTTTCAGAGCTAGTTGCCTGTAAGCTGAGTGTTCTTCCATTTCAGTCCCTCCTGATTGAGATGGCATGTATGTTTAGGTAGTATTTATATGCAGTTGTTTTTATTTGAAGTCCAAAAGAAACACCCAAATAGTTGTTACTGTGCAGCTCGTAATTATTATTTTTGAAATCTTTTATTGTGAGCTTGGATTTGTAAATTCTTTAGGAAAGAAATGCCACATTCAGAGCGGGTGGTAACTCTCCAGGGATTTGTGAAACTTTTATTTACCACATGTTGTATACATCGTTCCTTCATGGCATTTTGGGTTACTTTGTATTGTTATTTAGGTTTGCCGAAGGTAAATGTGATGAGGATTTACCTAAGTGAATAGCAGTTTATTTCTGATGTGTTTCTTTGAAGGAAAAGGATAAAAAAAGCTCCCTTCTCCCCCCTACCCCTCAACTCATACCAGCTATAGTCCTTGAATTATGTGTGGTAGAGATGCTGAACTCAATAGAGCGACTTTTCTTTTCTTCCTCCCCGTCACTTCCCCCCTCTAGCTGCCTTTTTTTCCCCCCCCTTTTTTTTTCCTTAAATAGGGTTTTGCAGCAGACTGTAATGCAAGGAGTTGGTTTCAGGGGGGCTGTGTGTGGCTGTGAGGATGGTGAGGCTTTCTCAGAGCTGAGGATGGGGCTGGGGGTGTTACATCACCTCATGCAGCAAAGGCAGAATATTTACAGAGTCAACAGGTAGCAGAGAACCAAGAACTTTGAACCCAAGATAATAAACCAGCTTTTTTTTTTTTTAATACCTCCTGAATTTGAATATCTCAAGTTAAAGAAAAGTGAGCTTTGTTTTTTTCTTTTCTCTTTTGGTAGGGACTTTTTCATTTTATTGACTGTAGTAGCTATGACCTGCTTAATATTTAGACATTTTGAAGTTATTTAGAAGTGCAGGTTAAATAGGCAGACAAAATTATTTTGCTTTAGACAGATTTTAAATATTACTTTTATTTAAATTCTATGATGTTTAATTTTTAAAGTATTTTAAAATATTGAAATTTGAAAAGCAATTATTGTGCATAAATGATTAAATACAAAATAAAAATAAACTTTCTTGATTACATTTAAAAAAAAAGCTCAAAGACCTAGCTGAAGTTGGCTCTTTCAGTTAGGCTAGATTATGTGAATATTGATAAGCTTAGATGACCTTCTGTAGACAAAGTTTGGTTTCAGTTTTCATTGAGATAGGGCTGAATGATTAGTTCCAGTAATTCCTTTGATGATTCAGTAAAAACTGAGAAAAGGAGACCTTGTTCTCCTTTTCCAATCTAGGAATAAAATAAAGGTGTGGAAGATTGAGATCTAATACTGCTGTGATCATAATATATTCCATTTTCTTACAACAGATCATGTTCGGTAAATGTTTTACATGCATAAATGAATAAACTCATTATGTATCCAGCATATTTAAACAATCTTCATTTAATAAATAAAAAGGTTATTTTCATTTTCTTTCAGTTTCAGTTTTCAACCAAATGAAGATCAGTAAGAATCCTAAAATTGCCAACTAATAAAAACTTGTAATTTCTAATTTTCATAGCCTAAAACTTAGGGATGCAAATGAATGTGAAAATAACCTGTTATCATCTTTAGCAGACAGAAAAATTAAGGTAATGAAAAGGCCATATTTTATTAAGTTGATAACCAATTAGAATTGATGCCTCTTTAGGAAAACAAATAAAAAAGTACAAATGCAAAACAAGATTGAAATCAATGATTTAAACCATGTTTCCTGCTTTTTGATACAAACCATGATTAGAATCAGTGATTCAAATCCCTTTGATTTATATCAGGGTCGTGCTTGGGGTGGATTAGTTTGTGGTTACCAACGAGAACCCTCTGAAGATAAAGTCCAAAGTGGAAGGTGAACTGCCTGTGATGGTAGGGCTTGGACATGGTGGTCTGCAGTGTCTCTTCCAACCAAACCATTCCACATTTCAAAATGCCTCCTCATTCCTTTGGCCTCAAATGCTAAAATTACACGTGCAGGATTCCTGTGATCACCCCTTGCAGCCCTCAGCTCCTTTCTGAGAGGATCCATGCGAGTTTGGGGGCTTGTGGCGGGTGAGGTGGGGCCGAGTCCCCTTCTGGGGTAGCCTCAGCCCATCATTTATGGAAGCAGAGGGGCTCAGGCCCCTTCCCCTGTGTGTGGTGTCCTCCCCTCCCTGCAGGCAGCATCCCCACTGCTTTCTGCCCTCCCTGCTTGCTCCTGGAGGGATTTCCTGCTCTCCCCAGCTGTGCTCAGCTCTCCCCAGGGGCTTGGCTTTTCCCGTGTCCCTCGCAGAGGACATGGCACAGGCACTGATTTGCATGAGCTCCCAGAAAGTAATTTTGGCTCATCAGTTCTCCCAGGTAAAGAGCAAGTATTAAGGCTTCTTTGATCCTTTCCTTGAAACCTGTGTTCCCTTCCAGGAGGAGCAGGGCTGTGTCCCTTGCAGTGAACCCTTCTGTGGGAGCTGTGGCTGTGCCCTGGTTCAGACCATGGTGGAGCTCTCCCCTTTCCACCAGCTCTTGCTCGTTCTTTTCTGGACATGCTGCAGGAGGGGTTGGGAAAGAGAGAGCTTGCCTACAGAAAACCCTAAGGAAGAGCAAAATAAGCATTTTTCTGGCCAGAACGTTTTGGCAGAGGGGCAGCTGTGGGGATCAGTAGAGCCTTGGTTCAGTGGCTGGTGGAGAAGAGCTCCTGTTTTAACAGCATAGATCACATCATCCCTTGACAAGGTCTCAGTGTTAAAGAAACCCAACATAAACCTCGATATACTCTGGGTCAGAAATGTCAAGTAGAGCAGATTGCATTCAAGTTGCACATAAATTATTTAAAATGCCCATAAAGATGGGTCAAGGGTCCTTGCATTGGTAGAAGTCAGTTAAGGCTTGTGTGCTGTAATTGTTTCCATATGGTGGCCTCTTTGAAGACACAGAGTAGAAATCCTTCGCAAGGTGCACAAGTTGAGAGGAACACGTGGGTTTTATTGTAATAATGTTTCTAGTTGGAAGGTCTCAAAATAATTAGCTTGATTTAGCGCTCTCATTTCTGCCCGTGTCCCAGACTACATCCAAGCCTTTTATGGAGCATAAATAGTTCCTTCATGTAGTGTTGGCAGCTGAATACTCCATAGTGTAAGAATAATGCAGACAGAGACCTTCCACCAGTGCTGGATGAAGTCAGCTCTCCTGAAGGAGGCAGATGTTTTGGCAGAGGAAGGTGCCATGTGTTTCTTGAGTCAACCATCGTAAATTTGTGAGCAGTTGGTCCTTAAATAGAAAGGTTGGGGCTTTTTCTCTTATGTTTAGGGATAACTAGTAGTGGACTGATCCTATTAGTTAATTGTATTTAGGTCACATGACTTAATCTGCACAATTATGAGTGAAGTTAACTCTAGTTCTGTGTATTTGAACACAGTCATGTTTCCTCAGCAGGTTTTCCTGGGTTTAATCCATGCTAATTTATTCTTACATTCTGACTGTAGTGACTATCTCGAGGCAAATCAGATGAATGGGGTCAAACTTTTAGCTGGCATAAACTGACACAGTTCCTTAATTCTTCTGTACTTGCTGTAGCTGTGTTGATTTATGCCAGCCAGGAGTCAAGGCCACTTAGATTAACCTGGTAGTGTCTGGTGACTAAGTTTGGAAAAATCCAAACCAAATACCTTGTACTTCTTGTGTGCTGCAACAGAAAACATCCAGGAAAATAGTTAAAAATGGGATAGGAGGGCTCGCTGTGTGTAGAACAGGAGCTATATGGACAGTAGGATGCAAAGATGTAGGGAATCCCAGGGAAATGTGATTTATAGAGATGATTTGTAGCTGGAAATCTTGCACTGCTGGCAGTACTGGTGCATCCTTAAAGGTAACAGCCAGTATTTAAGATTTGCTTTGAAAAGTTTAATGTTTCTTCACATTAGGAAGGAGTGCTGCTTGAGGTTTTGCTCTGTGAGTGAACAGGCACATGAAATAGATACACAGGACACAAATTACAGACACATGGAGCAGGCCATAAGAGATGGTGTGAGAGAGCAATTTCACCTAATCAGGGGGTGAACCCATGTGATCTGTATTTCGGGATCTGGCCCATGGGGAGGAAGATGCCTGGTTGCTTTATGCTGTGGGGTGCCCACTTAAAGAGGCAGGTGCTTTGGTAAATGCTTGTGTGTGTCTGAAAACCACTCTCCAGTGGTGCCTGGTTGGGCTTCTGGAGCCTGGAGACACTCCTGCCTTTCTGGCTTGGCTGCTCCCTGTTGATTCATTCTTGAATGTGTTGGTTCTTCCCTTGCAGATTGCTTTGTGTGGCTTGTTCTTAGGGAGTTACTGCTAAATATTGGGATGGGCTTATGGTGACACCCTTGAATTTTTGTTGATTTTCATCCGGGTTGTTTTTTGGTTGGTTGGTGGAGTTTGAACTGAGGCTGGGCAGTGTTGTGGAGACTGTTCTGTGCTTTCAGCTCCAGTGAGAGGTGTAGTACACCAGCCTTATCAGAGCAGTAACTTCATTGTGGTTGCTCTGGGGGGAGGCTACTGGCTAATTGATGTGCATAGAGAAGGATGGGGTGGGTGCCTGTGGGTAGTAAGTGATTTTGGCATTTGCTGTCTGCTTTTGAAGTACAATGAGCCCACAGGTCCCCAAATTCAGAACTAATAAACCTAAAAATAAATAACCACACTAAAGCCAGGGATCATTTGAGAAGAGTAAGAAGGCAAACCACACGAAGAAATCTTTGCAAAAGGCAGTGCAGGAGTTTTAGTGCTACACTTGAATATTCAAGATTTTATCTTGGAGAGTTATCTTTAGAAAAATAAACATTCCCTTGGAATCAGGTATATTAATCCTGTGATACTGACTTTGGAATGCTTATTTCTCTGGAGAGACTGTAGGGAAGAAGGTGATGTTCATTTGAGCAGCTTGAGACCCCCACAGCACATGTTGGTCTGATGTCAGTTCATTTGCTGAAATAAGCTGAAAACTCCACAGCAGAGGAAAGCCCTGTCTGGAATAAGATTTCTTTAAAAAATTAAAAAAAAAAAAAAGGAAAAAAAAATCAAACTTCCCCTTTGTGATTTATGATCCCTTTAACAATGCCACTTTCTCAAAGCCATGCATCATACACAAACAATGGGCCACATAGAAAAGCGTGCTCCCCAGAGTATTACCAAGCATGTAATTTTGTCTTTAAATTCTTCAGAGCGAATTGTAAGAACATGACTTCATAGGAACCTTTGGAGACATTCTGGCTTTTAATAATGCTTTGCTGCTACATGTAATACTTCAGTTTTACTTTTATTAATTAAATTGTTGCGTGTGTGTGCAGCGGCGAGGGGATCCCGTCCATCCCGGCACACCCAGGCGGGATGCAGCTGCCAGCAGGGGTTTGCTCCCCTCCTGAAGGTGAGGGGGCTGTGCTCTACTTTAGTCTGATGGAAGTTCAGGAGGGTTTTCCTCCAGTTTTCATCCCCTGGACAAGCACATTTGTGCAGTCTGCCCGTGCCTCCAGCCTCGGTGCCCGTTGCTGTGCCCACGAGGGGGTGCGCACGAGAGGCAGCTCCTCTTCTTCTTCTTCGTCCTCATTGTGAGCTCATACAAAACCCTGTGGGGTGTGCAGCTGTCCCACCCCTCACCCAGCTCTCGTGCACAGAGTGAGCTAGCTCCTGCCTTGGCTCTCCTACCCGGCACTGCTATCCCCTCACATCTGTGATCTTCCCAAATTTATATATATATATATATATATATGTATATGTTTTTGTAAGTTTTCAAGAAAATTGAGGTCAAACTTATTTCCTCCTGTAATCCCTTTGCACCCCCCTGTCAGCTTTATTTTTTTTTTTTTTTAGCAGGCACATCTTGCATTATGTAAAACATAGGTGAAGAAACGTGTTCAGTAAATCTGCGTTTGCCTCTCTGTCTGCAGCAGCTGGGTTTGGATCTGACTGCTTATCTAATAAAGGGTGGAAGCTGCACTTTTTACAGCTTTTTGTAGCACGGTTTGTGGGCTTGCCCATAATAATACAATTATGAAGGTTAACAGGAAAAAACTGGGTCCAGGAGTGATTCCAGGCAGCTGGCAATGCCGACGAATTGGAAGCGCACCACCAATGAAAACTGCAGTGAAAAGCAAATTAAACCTCATATCTGCCATCTCACTCGCTTTTCTCTGCTTTCCTGTTTGGACTTGAAAGGTGATTGGAGCCAAGGCAGTGACAGTTGACGGAAGTGCTGCAAGGAGAGAGTATTTATTTACAGTGAATCGTGGTGATGCTTGTTCAGGATGCGGTTTCACGCAGGATGTTCTGTCCCCACCCCCGGTTTGGTCATTTCTCCAAAAAAAAAAAAAAAAAGGATGGGGGGGGTTAAAAAAAAAAAGCTTCTTGATTGTTTGAGGCCACAGCTAATGCTTGGAGAAACAGCGTGCAGCATGCCTGTACTTGGAGCGTGCGGTAATGTGCCGTCGGAGGAAGTTCCTGTATTAGGCACAGAGGCTGCTTGGGACTAACTCCTGCCCAGATGTGTTCAAAACCCAGCGTTGGCTCTACACATTTAAACTGGGAATGGGCTGGGTGGGTCCCCATGCTGCCCAGTGAGGGCTAATGCAGGCCACCCACTTAGATGTTAGCAGCACTGCCAACTGATGTGGCTGTAAATTAATTTTTTTTAGAGAGGGAGGAAATAGCAGAAGTCATCTCCCTCTGTACGTTTTAGGACGTCAAATAAATGTTAATGGAGAATTCAGTGTGCAGAAGGTTTGGGATAGTTTAGCATTTGGATGAGGGGTTGCCCTCATTCTTTTTTGCTTTAATCATGGACACACTGAGTGGTTTGGGTTAGAAGGGACCTTAAAGACCATCCAGTTTTAACCCCCCTACTGGGTCACCTTCCACTAGATCAGGTTGCTCAAAGCCCCATCCAGCTTGGTCTTGGACGCTTCCAGAGATGGCCATCCACAGCCTCTCTGGGGCAGGCCCCTCACCACCCTCACAGCAGATCAAGACTTGAACCCTGCAGCAGATGAAATAACAGAATGTCCCCATTTTGGGAGGTGAATGCCTCATCAGTAAATAACAAGCATTGTGCTGGTCCAAGGACCCCCAAGGGCAGAGTTTATCTGAAGTCCTCCTGCCATCCCAGCAGAGAAGGGGTCTGGCTCTCTGGGATCAGGCTGTTCCCCGGGATGTTGGTGTGGGTTGGGTGCCCATCCCGAAGCTGCCGGGCAGTTTTACAGCCCTCACACCTTTTGCTGCTGTATCAGCCCCAGCACCGGTGGGTTTTGAGCAGCTCCTGACAGGCAAGCAGAGATAGTAACCTCTGTTAGTCCCAGACGGGGCTGGTGATTAGATAGGGAGAGTTTCTCTATCTCGTTTCTCTCTGAGATAGAGCACAGGGTTTAGGGATGTGCTCTAGCATATACAGTTTCCTTCACAGGCACTGAGCGAGGAAGCTATTGGAAACTTGAGGGATTACAGTGAGGGGTGAATATTTTTTTAAATTTATTTATTTACTTTGACATTTTCTTTTAAACTATTTCCAAGAAGTACATTTTTACCAGTTCTGCTGTCTGGAAGAAGGAACCTGATGGGTTTTTTTTCCACTCAGAGCTTTTAATTGCACCATTGCCATCATCGGGCCCTTTCTACAACTCCCACATTGTTCAGCAGACACAGTGAAATGTTTTTAGGAACCTATAAAAGCCAGTAATTTGCATCCAGAGGCCATGGTTGTAGTCGGCATTCAGGCAAGGGAGCAACTGCCTGGATGACTTTATGGCCAGGACATGTGCTGCATTGTGGAGCGTGCTGGAGAGGAGCGGGGCCGCTGCCTGCCCGCGCTCCCGCGCGGATCGCTCTGCGAGTACCGTTTCATTAACTAATGAAGTTGTTAGGGCTCCTAGCCGGGAATCCAGCTCCCCGAAGGTCCACTGTGCCAGGGAGCTGAGCCAGAGCCAGCCTGCCTCCTTCCCCGGCTCTGTGCCGGCTTTCCTCAGCCTCTCCCCAGGTTTTGTGCCTCGGGGGTGGGATCTGTGCCCGCTTTTGGGGTTGGGCTCCCCTTGGTTACCTTGTGGAGCTGAACCTGCAGACAAGTGGGGCTGTTCTTGGTGTGGGATGCTGCCTGGCAGTCCTGTGAAATGGTTCTTGCTGCGGGTGATGGCTGACTTGACACGGGGCATCAAGGACTCCCACGCATCCACAGCTTTCGGAAACCATCGGTTTCCAAGGCTAACGAGGGCCTCATGTTGCAGAAACATGTTAAGGTTTAGGATGAGATTTGCAAAATTGCCAAAGAGATTTTTTTTTTTTTTAAAGAGCTGTTTGAATTTGGGCAATCAAAGCATCTTAAGTAGCTCTGAAAATGTCACTGTGGAAGATCCTGCTCATAGCTGGTCTAGCTGAACAAAAAAGGCTAAGATGCTCCAGAAGGAAGAAAACATCGTCTCTTTTAAAGGTGATAGGATGGCTGTGGTTTGGTATTGTGTAAAAATTGTAAGTAATTTCTTAGCAAGAAAGAGCTGTCTATTCTCAGTGGGCTGTGAAGCCATGAGATACAGTGTCTTGGAGCATTAAGCAGCCAGGAAAGAGTTGTTTAAAAGGTAGCTTAAAAAATAAGGGATATTCACCTCAAAAAAAAAAAAAAAAAAAAAAAAAAAGGCAAAAAGACATTTTAATTGAATTGAGTCTGATTTTTTGGGAGGAGTTGAGGCTACTAGTAGTAACTAGCCTGAATTAAACTTGGACTTTCTATCCAAACAGAACTTACATGCATTTTTATTTTACTGTCACACGTATGTACCTTTCAGACTGCCAGTCTCTCCAGTCAGGAGCACAACATAGTTTTTTCATTATTGCTTTGTACACTTGTGCTTCCCCACCACCATATATTTTGTCCATTTGAAAGAATAAAGTGCTGCTCTGCTCCTTGAGTGGGAAATAACAGTAAGGATGGTGTGGGGTTTGTGGGATGCCTCTGCCCCCTGTGCAGGCCTTCTATTCCCAGGATTTCCCAGTTTCAACTATTTCAGCTTCTTAAGTTATATCAACGTCAACAAAGAAATAAAGCCAGGTCCTTACTTTTAGCACAGACACCATGAACAGGCTATTCAGTGTGTGCTCATCTCCCAGCAGGAACGTTTGTGCCAGACAGAGGACTTTTTGATTCCCTGTTTTCTTCCTGCATCTGAATAGGCTGTGGATGGGTGTGAGATGTCTGTTGTTGAACAAGGGGAACTGAACATCCAGAGGGCTCAGGCTCTTCAGTGCTCACCGATCCTCCTGGGGAAGAGAGGATGGTTTGGTGAGGATGGGGGGAAATGTTTGTCTCCGTGAGCGTTGACCCAGCACCTTGAATTTAAAGGAATGCAGTGCTGGTGGCATATCTGCCCCACGGGGGCAAGAGGGGAAGGTGCTGCCTTGTGAGATGGGAGACGGTGTTCCCTGTGGCCTCAGAAAGTTGTCTGGGAGTCAGAAATGTGCAGGGTTTGTGCTTAACCCAGCCACGTCGTGCCGAAACACGCTCCTTGAAACAGGGCCGGGGTGAGCCGGCCGTGACTGACACAGCCTTCTCCTGCCCAGGGCCTGCATGCAACTGCTTTTCATGGCCTCCAGTGTTTGCCCAAGTGGGTCCCAGCCAAGACAGGAAACTATTTGACTTCGGGTGCTAGAGAGCTCCTCTCATGGTATTTACAGATAAAAGGGGAGGAGTTGAAAACCCTAGTCCGTATTCAGCCCAATCTGATAACCTCCAGGGATTTTATTAGTTCAAAGAAATTTTGGATGGGGAACTTGTGTGCTTAAGTGGAGCTGAAGCCCCAACCCTTGGAGGCATCCAATCCTTACTAAAACTTTAGAATAACAAATGTTGCTTGCAACAATCTTTTTCCTACTTTTTTATTTCCTTAATGTTTTAAACCATTAGGCCATTCTAAAATTTAATACACAGGTAAGAATACATCCCTGATCTTTAAAATTAATTGTCTCTCCTGAGCATCGATGGCACAGAAACCGATTTTGTTCAACAGACTTCAGTCTGTGAGGGGCTAAAAATAAGAAAGGTGAATTATATTCAGTAACTAGATGGGCAGAATGTGTTTTGTTGGAACAAATTAGGAAAGCAATAGTAAAAGGACTGTTTTCCACAATGCTTTACTGGGTTACCAGATAGTTTAATGCTGTGTGGTCATGTTGGATTGAGATCCACAACCTCTCTGCATGCCATGGTTGTGTTATAGGTGGAAATGTCTGAAGGACACAGGCCCTTCACCTTGGAGCTGGATATGCCCTGGCATCTGCCTGGTGTTGGGTCAGAGTTTCTCCTTGGCTCTGCTCAGCAGACATAAGTTGTCCATCTCCCAGCATTCCAAATTAGATGGCAACTCTTCCTAGCTCTTAGCTTTCTCCTTTTCCCTTGGTTTTTATTTCACCACTGGCTGTTAGAGACACTGGATAAGATACGGGTTCTGTTGGAGGCAGTAAAGAGGGTCTGGTAGGACCCTATGTGCATTGCCAGGTTTCGAGTTTTTTTTTTTTCTTCTGGAGCCTCTGTTCCTTTCTTTGCAAGCCTAGAGCTACCTTCTGCTTTAAACAGGCAGATTCACTAGCTGATTAAAAAGCATTGTTAATTTAGAAGGAAGGCCACATTCCTTCTCAACACCATCATTAATTAAAGACTAGGAAATTGCCAATTCACCCAACATTCACATCCTTACCAGACTATGCTCACATAATTTATTGCCCAAGTATCTTAATGCCCAAGTACGTGCTGAGGCCCGTACACAAAACTTAAACTCCAATCTCATATATTTTTCCTATGCATAATTAAGATGATTGCCTCTTAAAACCTTGCTTATTTTTGGTAAAACACCTTTGTTTTTCTGAGGTTGGGTTTTTTAAATTGTGCCCAAACATGGGCACTGACTGTGGCCACAGCGTTATTAAACTGTATAATTTTGCGTGTACGGGTGTGAATCATAACCCCCAGATGAAAATAGCTCCTTCAGAGCCGTGTCTCTGGGAGGAGGAGGAAAAAAAAAACCCCGTGATACCAAACACTCACTTATGCCTTCTCACAATTCTAAACTGTTGCAGGTTGGACATAATCAGAAAACAGAGTTTCATGTCGAGTTTTGTGTCGGTGAGGGGAATGTAACTATGCAAAACCCACTTACAGCTTAGACACATCATTCATGAGTTACACCATGGCTCCGAGCTCATGGCAACGACGAGTGTCTGGCAATCCCCACCATCTGGTGAACTCTGATGTGTATTTGAACAGCACGCTGTGTTAGTGTGCCTATATACAAGACATATTCGCACACAACATATAGTGGCAGGGGAAAGAGAGAGAAATTATGTTTCAGCTGTGAATGACTTATATTTACTCAAGCAGCAAAGAAATAGCTGATAGCTTAAGAGTGATCAAAGCTTGTGGTGAGTTATAGAGGTCTTTCCTCACCAGTGAGGAAGATATAGCACATTTCAGCCTGCTGTATATCCTTTTAGTCCAACACACGCATTTTAATGCTTATTTTTATTTTGGTTTAGAGGCCTTTCTACTTTGCACAGCAAGCAATTTATTTTATTTTATTTTTTTAAATTTTTTTTCAATCTCTTCTGCCTGTTCTCTGTCTGCTGCTGATGCCAGAGACAGAGCAGATTGGGAAGCCTTTGAACACATTACTGGTTGAACTCGAATGAGATTTTTGTATTGCTTGGTTGCAAGCTCCTGTGATGAGCATAAGGAATTTAGTTTTGATTGACATGATGTTCTCTTAAAGCAAAAGTGATCTATCAGCATTCAGGCGCCCGCAACTTGTTTTTTCTTTCATGACAAAAAATAGTTTTGTTGCAGTCGTGCTACAGCCACGGAGGTTGAATTGCAGTTTCCCTTTGAATCCTCTGATGGAGGAGGTAGAGAGGAGTGAGTCAAAATGGGCCATTTTAGGTCACTCCTAACAAGCCAGACTCGAGGATCTCGATTTCTGTTGCTCTCTCTGTTTTGTGTTCAGCCAGCTCTTCCTCTGGTGCACCAGCATGCTCATTCCAGTACAGGGTATTTGTACAGATGACACAACCTTATTATCTTCAGCTTTGGTCGCTTTAAAAGGAGTTTTTACAGTTAACACGCCCATGATCTTATACCACAAAGAGAACTGGTCTGGCAAAAAGACATGATATATCCTGAGACAGAGTCTGAACGTGAGACATCCTCCCTCTCTCCTTCTTGTGCTCATCACTAAATGTGAAACCTCTTCAAAATAAGCTGCTCTCCAAATGAGTTATTATTTGGCCTATGTCAGTATAGAAGACACGTGAGCATCCTCTGGGAGGAAATATAATCTTATAAATTAACCTTTGAACTTGGGAGAGTTGGATTGTGGTTTTTATTCAGCTGCTTTGTAGGGCACTGGGAGGTTATTTCACCTGCCTTTTTCAAGTCTGGGAAATGGATGCACAGCTCCTTTCCCCCACCACTGCCTTGCAAGCATATTCCTTCTGTCTGGAGGCCTGGGGCATCAGTGTGTGAAGAGCCATCAGAATTAAAACTGTCTTATGGGTGATTTTATTGCTATTTGCAAGCAGTTGAATCTGCACATAACCTTTGAGGGAGCAAGGATTGATTCAAATAAGGGTTAAAGCAGTTTTCAGAAAGTTTGTAAATGCTGAAGGTTTTTAAGAGTCATACATTGCCAAGGCTTGGTGCTGAGCATCCCTCTAACTTGTCTTTTTCAACAGACAAACTCTTACAAATGGGTTATTTCTGGGTGTGAGATTTGTAGGGTTCGTATTGCCTGTGTTTAAGAGAGATTCAGGAATCTGCTGTGAAATTGGAAAGGCTCATTATCCCAAGGGTGGGCTTTCCTTTTCCATGGTCGTCGTGGCAGGTCCGTTTGGGAGAGTCTGTCACTCTGCTTCCCATCCCCTGCCTGGTGAGGAGGAGAACTGAGGGAATGCTCTGGCCTCAGTAACAAGTTTTATGGTTTATCAAGTACAGAAGTAGTACTTTTACTGGGTTTAAAGCTCAAAATGAATGATAAAATCATTTGTGGTTTATGTAGTGAGCACGAAAATAAAAATCTGAGGATGGTAATTTTAAGAAGTACTTCTAAGACCTTCAGCTTTACATTTTTTCCCTCTATTTGGGCAGATTTTGCTAATTCTTATAGGAGAAAAGGTTGCATTTTCATGGGCAGTGAATACATCTCTGCTGTGCCTGTCCTTGGTCATCCAATTGTCCTTTGAATCATTCTGAGCACGCTAATTCAATATCCTCCTCTTTGTTGTCCTGCTCCTGCATTTTTTCTTCCCAGGTTCCACTCCTGGCACTCTGCAGCTTCCCATTTCTATTTCAGTGTTTCAGGCACTGCTCAGAAACAGATGGATGGCGAGATTTCAACCCCACCTCCCAACTTCCACATACAGTCCACATCTCGCGCCGCATTCACGAGCACACACGAGCAACAGGACGCTTGGTATTTGCTTTTCTGATCAGTTCATCCCCAAATTAGAGCTTCCCCACTTAGGCCAGGTGACCTACCACCAGCAACTCCCTCCTGTCCCCAGGAAAATGGCAATACATAGGGATGTTCGTGTGTTGGAAAAGGAGGAGGAGGGTGGGGCACACGTGGTTTTCGGAAGCGCTGCGTTTCCCGGGGCTTTGAGCAGGTTTTGTCTGCAGGTATTGCCCGGCACTCTGCGATCTCCTGGGGAGCAATGTGATCCCCATACAGGGAACAAAACCTCAGCTCTACATTTGCTTTTCCTCCTTTGCTTTGCGGCGCCCGGGTTTTGATGTGTTGCTTCTCAGAAGGCTTGACGGTGGTAATAACGGAAACAGCAAAAAATGTCAGCTTGACTACTGTCTGCGTGTCGGCACTAGTCCAGGGAGTTTCAAAGGGATGTTTTATTGATTCTGTAATTGCACAGTAGAATGGACAAACTGAACTGTACCTCAGGGCAAGGAAAGCCCCTGTCTGAACGGCATCTGTTGGATGTGTGCGCTGCTGTAATTTGGGCAGGGAGTGCTCGCTGGGCGGTTTGAACCAGGGGGACTGAAAGCTTGGCTTAACCCTTTCGCTGGAGGCAGTGGAAACCCCAGGTTTGCCTTCTGATGGCAGCTTGGGAAAAAGAGCTGCTTTGGGGATCCCTTTTAGCACCAAAGTGATAATTCGGGGCTTCGCCGGGATTTACACCAGCATTGCTTTTAAAAGGAAATTTGGCACAAGATCTTTTCCCTGGCATTACGTTCCAAGTGTTCCCCTCCTCTGGGATCCTGAGCCCACAGAATTGTAACTTGCAGTGTTGCCTCACTTGCAAAATCCACTTCTTAACTGAAAAACTGGTCTTAATCTCTGATGAAATACGTCTGCGTTATAGCGCTCCTGCCTGGGAGCTGGTAACTTCCTCTAGCACGAGCTGATTACTTTCCAAAACTGAAGGAGTGGACTGAGCTGTTTTGCTAAAACAATTGCAAATTAAATTTGTAAACTTTTGCTGTTGCCATATTTTTTCACTGGCATGCTGTCTGCGTGCTGTGTCTTTAATTTGGTGAGAACACGAATCAATTAGGCTAACCTACAGCAATGCAGAAACCGAGGGGAAAAAATTAAAATGCACTGTCTTGACTTGATACGTGGGTGCCCAGGGTTTCTGTTCCAATTATTCTCTATTATTTCTGTTAGCCAGCTAGAGCTGGGCATCCTGCAAAGAGCAGTGCTTCGTCCCCAGGGCAGAGCCCACAAAACCCAGGGGCAGAAGAGCAGTGCAGGACGAAGCAGAGTCCAGCCAGGCTCCCTGAGGAGGACTGTAAGTTTGACTGGGTTTCACAGTCTAAGGGTTAAAAGAAAAAAAGAATCTGGGGATGGGGATGTGCTGGTGATGGGAGGGTGGCAGCACACCCAGGAGCACCCAGCTGGACGTGGTGCTCCACAGGCTACCTGCACACGCCAGTGGTTTGTGAAATAAACCGTGATCTTGGGGTTTGCACTGCACTTACTCATGGCCATGATTAAAAACATTGCTTTTTAAACTCAATGCTCTTTAAATGCAATTCTCTGGGAGAAACCTGCAGTGCCATACTGGATTTTAGTAGATTTTAGAAGAAACTACTGTTTGAAGAAGAGAAAGGTCTGATAAGACCTCATTGGGCCTTTCAGTGCTTAAAGGGTATTTACAGAAAAGAGGGGAGAGCACCTGTTTACACAGGCAGACAGTGATATGAAAGGGCCAGGGGTTTTAAACTAAGCAAGGAGAGATTTAGATTTGATGTTAGGAAGAAACTGAAGGCTGTGAGGGTGGTGAGGCCCTGGCACAGAGTGCCCAGAGAAGCTGTGGCTGCCCCATCCCTGGAAATGTCCAAGGCTGGGTTGGACAAGGCTTGGAGCAACCTGAGATAGTGGAAAGTGTCCCTGTCTGTGGCAGGGGGTTGAACTGAATGATCTTTAAAGTCCCTTCCAGCCTAAACTGCCCTGTGATTCTATTAAATGAAAGAGGATGTGCACTAAACTTCATGATATTTTCGGATATCGAGTCTGATGAACTCCTTTGTCTGGAGCCGTGTGTGCTATAACAAAAATAGGCACTTAAGGATGTGGAGTGCTCTGCCAGTTCAACAGAAAGAGAAGTGAAGCCCATCTTCAGTAATTTGTATTGCAGAAATCAGCTGGGGGAGATCCTGCATCTGGGATTTGCTCTGTTCCCTTCTGGTGATTCAGAGGAGTGTAAATTATATACTAGTGGCAACAGCTGTACTTTGGAGCTTTTGCCAGAGGAAGAGCAGCTTTATTCTGCATTGGGATGAGGATGCCAGAGATGTGTTGATTAGTAGGGGAGGGGAACACTGCCCAGTGCAGCTGATACAGTGATCTTAGTACACAATTAGCTGCAAGTACACTTTGATCAAGTCCAAAACTCACAGTCCTGCTGAAAGGAGCAGTGAAATCTTGACTTGTCCTAGCTGGTGAAAGGTAGCTTATCTAGTTTTATATTAAATTCACAGCCGAGATATCGAAAGTCTCCAAGACCAGTAGTGCTGAGATTAGTCAGGACCCACAGCGTGGCGTGCACAGGCGGCATCACTGCAAGGCTTGTTCTTCATCAGCCGCCTAATTTGGAGACAGGTTTAATAAAAGCTGAATAGAAATTAAAATATCAGACCAAACTGATATTTTAATGAACTGAAATGTTAAACTCAGTTTAACATTTGGCTGAGTCTTTATCACCTTCCTCCCCCATCTCTGACTTTTGTTAGATTGCTCATAATTTCAGTCTCAGTGATCTGACTGTCTTTTTTTTTTTTTATTAAGAATGGTGAAGTGAGTGTGACTGAAAATACAGAATATGCACTAATATTTCCTGTGCCACATCAAATCACCAAAATGACTAAAGAACATCCTGAACTCTGAAATTCTCAGCACATATTTTCTGTCAACACTAACGCTGAAGTGGAATTGCCCCAGCCAATCAGACATGGGAAAAACACTGACTTACTGACCCAGAAAAAGCTGTATTTCCCAATTTTTGCAGGTCCCTGCTCTGGTTGTCAAGGAAAGGTGGTCAGAGTTGTGGTAGCACAGTGCTTGGAATCCCAAAGGCACTCCAGGCACATTGCTGTGCATGTTAGGGAGGGGTTGCAGAGTCCTGAGGGTAGTAGCCATGGGAAGCAGGCATTTTGCCAAAGCTCTGCTGAGCATCTCTTTGCCTTGCTGATAAAAATCATTCATGCTTTTTGGCAAGAGTATCTGTAGCTGGTTTTGTGATGCCCTGAGTCCATTGATGACTACTTGCAAAAAAATAAGATATTTAAAAGCTTGTGGGATTTTCCAAGCAAATGCTTGCTGGGTGCTTAAGAGATGCTGGGGAATGTTTTCAAGAGCATCCTAGCCCTGCCTCCAGAAAGATCTTTGATAGAGACAGAGCTGTCTGGAGTAGCTGTTGCTGCTCTGTGCTGCTTTTTTGTTTGTTGCTCTTT
>WAAE01003771.1:27500-127563 GCA_013400495.1 Nicator chloris | reverse complement strand
TTTTTTTTTTTTTTTTTTTTTTTTTTTTTTTTTAACCCGCATTAATTTAATTATTTCTGTTCCTGGAAATTTCTGTCCAGGATTTGATTGTAAGAGCTGGGTGTCTGGAAGATTAATTTGTCCTTTTGGACTGCATCTGGACTGTTACTATTTTATAATCATCGACAGCGGCTGTAAGGAGTGAGGAAGGATGCAGTAAAACACAGCAATGCTGACAGTGTAAAAATAGTGCATCTTCTTGCTGTTTGATATTTTGATAGAAACCTTTTATCACTTTAAAAACTGGCCGTGTATCAACATGATATGTTAAAAACAGAAGTAGGAAACTGCAGGCTTTTAATTTGTGCCATTTGAACCCTCTTACCTTGGATGAATGCGGCGTGTAAATTATAGTTCCCATGAGGTAAAAATCAGTCAAATGCTACTTAACCTTTACTCTGCCATGTTTCGTGTTCCATTTGTGCTTAAGAGAATATGTGCACACACTTTCATCTCGCTACCGTGCAAAATCATCCTTAGGGTGCCTGTAACAACACAAAGTGTCTTTAAATTTGGATTTAAGGTGAGCGAAACTGCTGTCCCCTTAGAAATCTTAGAGCTGAAGTGGTTTCAGAAATTTTGTTTACCTTTCAAAGGTGAGGAGCTGCAAGAGGTTTATTTTTCCTTCAAAGGTGAGGAGCTGCAAGAGGTTATTTTTCGTTCGGCATGGCCACAGCGATTGCTGCTGGTTCTGTCTGGTTTATTTGCATGGTTATGTTTGTGCTGGGTATTCATGGCTGGGATTGGTATTTTCCAAACTTGGTCTGCTGCAAAATACCTTATGTTTTTTCTAGTTATTTCGGTTAAAAATATTCAGCTATTTTGGTTGTTTAATATAGAAAGCAACTTCTCTCCATGATAATTTCCTAGTAAAAGAGTCGGAAATTTGTCAGCTTTGGTGCTTGACATGCAAAATACCTGACCCAGAAACCACTAAACTTCCTAGAAAAAGTTTTCTTTTGACTTGTGTGTTTGGATTAGACTTACTGTCCTCAATGAAGCTTGTGCCTAAGCTTCATAATTTATTAAATTATATCAATGAGAGCCTAAAAAACTTAATTTGACACTATTTAGAGACACTTAACTATAGTTTTGAAAGAGCAATATTTTCATAATAAAAAGCAGAAAAGAAATTTAAGATATTTTCCCAGTGAACATTTTCATTTGAAAAAAAAACCCCAAGCAGATGAACGAGAGAAGAAAATTGGGGAAATGAGAAATACTGTTTTCAAATTAGCCGACTTCAGAGCCTGCGTGACATTTGCATCCTGTTAATTCAAAGGGCCCTGAAAAATAATCAAACAAGTCAGTTGTGTTCCCTGGTGAGCTGCAGTGATTGCAGGGGGAGCAGATGTGGGGTGGGAAGCCAAGGGGAGCTCCCTGCCCTCAGCCAAACAGGGGCTGCAGCAGGAGCTGGGTGTTACCCCCTCACCCCAACATCCCTCGTGCTGCTCACCCGCCTACAGTGGAGACTCAAAGTCTAATTGAGGAGTTTAAAAATAATGTTTTTAACACATGCCTCCTTTTTTTTTTTTTTTTTTTTAGCTTTTTTTCTAAGAGAAAAAGGAAATTAAATTTTCACTAAAATGCCGTGGTTGGAACAGTAACAGTGAAGGGAAGTGCACAAATTGGCGTGGCTTGTAATGCTTAAGTTGGCTGTACTGGGTATCTTATATATTTAAATATATACACTTGTTACTGTATGGAAATATTAAATTTCACACTTAATGGGGACAAACAAATCTAAGAAGTTTATTACGTATGTTCACTGTGGTAAAATAACTGCTTGTGCAGGAAGTTTTTCTTTAAACAAGCTTGGTTTTAATCATGATGATTCATGTAGACAGAATCAAACCCTGTGTGTTTATTTTAATTCCTTTTTTTTTTTTGCTCATTCATGATGCAGAATTCTTGCTGATGTCCATGAACTGCAGGTGCTCACCTGAGTAGAAAATGAGTGGAAATGGAGGAAAGGTCATGAGAATTGAGGGGTTTTTTTGTTGTTGTTTTCGGCGTTTTTTAAATTTTTTTTAATAAGTGTGCTTTAAATAAATAAAAAGTACTTTAAATTGTCTAGAGCAGGGAGTGGGAACAGTGCACTGAGCTGTATTTCTCCTCCACAGCCTTTGTATGATTTGGAGAGTCTTTGCAAACACTCCTGCTGGTGTATTTATTAATGCGGAGCCCTGTACAGTCCTTCAGCCCAGAAACTTTTTGTTGTGGTCAAGGGACAAAAAAGAGAAGGAGAGCAAGAAGGAAGGGATTTGAAAACCCTGGAGTATACCTGTATCACCCTCAGAGAGCAGTGCTGACATGAATATTCTTATTTGCAGAGCTGAGGAGTGAAAATTAAACATACATAGTTCGCAACCACTTTGATTTAAAGAGTTTTAACAAAATGTGATCTGCACTCAAAAAAACAAAACAAAAAATGCCTGTAAAGCCTGGTTGTTTAGGGGTTGTGTTAGCCAAAGCCTCGCTGACTCCATGCGGTTGTCAGATGAGTAAATAATGAAACTACAAGGTATTACTTTCACTTGTGGACAGTGCCCAATTTTTCCCCCAACCTCTCCAAAAGCCTGAACAATAATAGAAAGAAGTTTCAAATGTGAAAAAATGAAACGTGTTATTTATTAATGTTTCAAATATGAACAGAGAGAGAAATACAAGGCAGTAGCTGGTTCCAGGGAACAGTGTGGGACAGAATCATCCCTTTCTAGAGGGAGGCAACCTCGTAGCTCAGTCAAGTTCTGCCTGGACTGACACAGCACAGGGACCATGGGATGATGCTCTTTTCAGTGACCTTAATAATTAACTCAGTAGTTGTGGGAAGTCCTGAATTGTGGGGGAGAAGGCAGCAGCTGCCTGAGGGGTGGGCACCCAGAAGGTGCCATGAGCATCGGGACACCTGGAGATCCAGTCCGTGACTCTCAGTCTGGGTCTTTCTGCATTACTAAATGTTTGTGAATGGAAAAGCATGCACAGAAAACTTTTAAGTCAACCACTCTCAGGCCCTGGTGACAGCAAGGCACTTTGGGGGGGCACTGAACACCCGAGAGAAGGGTCGTCTTAAATATAGAGTGGACTGGGAACCAAGTGCTCCAGATTGCCCAGAAAAATCAGTTTGCAAGTTTGTTAAAGGTTTTCAAGAACCTTTCTTTAGTGTTGATGTCAGAACATAAGGTGTTTTTGGATGAAGAACTGACAATGGTTTTTCGTGGAAAAATCTATACAAGGAAAAATAGCCTTGATTGTTATTTGTCACGTTTGAAAATAACCCTGCAGCGGAACAGCGGTGTTAAGCGCAGATCAGTGATGAAGGGAACAACTTCACTGTGTTATTTTTCTCCTGTAAATGGTTTGTTTCACTTTGTTTGTCAGAGCGTGGTTTCGGCTGAGCTTGTTTGTAGGCACAAACTGGATAGTAGTGAAGTTGGGAAATCATTTGACTTTCTGATCTGTGTGATCACGGACAGAGACACGTTGCGATATTGGTATGTCATGGCTTGAGGTGGTTTAGTAACATAAATGAGGCTGGTAACATGAGCTCCATGTGCTTTTCAAATATGCTTATTTTCTGTAGCAGTTTCCTAAGTATTACACATCAGCCAACCCTGCAGCTGGACTGGAATTGCCTTTTGGAGCTTTGCAGTTGACTGTGGACTTTGTGTGTTGGAAAGCTGAGAGGCTGCATCCTGAATAATGCACCCCACGAAGGAATAAGTATGGTTTAACATTTAAAGAGTCTTCACTGCTTCAAGAGAAGGGTTGTGGTGACAAAATTCCAGATTCTGTGGCCAGGGCAGAGCCCCTTGGCAGAAGTGCATGGCCTTGTATCTACAGTAAAAGCAATGATGTTTGAGCATCTTGGTTATTTTGGGAAAATGTTCAGACAATGCATCAGTCTAGTTTTGAAACAGCTTCAAACATTTCACCACTGAAACCTCCAAAGCAAATGTTACAGAACATGCAGCTTGTCTGTTTATCTTCTCTAAGACTATGTGAAGTCTTATGTGAAATGTGATAAGAATCACAGTATCTCCTTTGGTTGCTCAACATGAGAAGCTGATGAAGAGACAGTCATCTCCAAGACATTCTTCAGAATAGCTGCAGAACAGATAGCTTTGCTAGGCTGCCTCTGTAGAGGGATGAAGGGGAGATTGTAACCCAAGTACGTAGGCATGGTCTTTCTTGTAAACTTGGCCTAACATAAGTGAGGGCTTTGGTTTAGCTTAGCCATCAAATCCACGTTTCCAGCATTTCTGGAGTTTGACCCTGTGCTCCTGTCTGTGCTGCTATTCCTTTTATCTGGTTGCTGTCCCAGGGCTCAGGTGGGTTGTTCCTTGCTGTGTGTCTGGCAGCAGTGCACGGGAGGGATCACTGGTCCTGGGAGGATGCACACCAGTGCTCCTCTGTCCTGGCACCTCACTGCGCGTGTCAGCTCAAACCTGTACAAAGAAAATTTACCAAAAGGTAAAGAAGAGTTGATTCCTACCCCTTACGTGGTTCCCTAGGCAGACTAAAGCCCCTGTACCAGTAAAGTGATGTTTTGGTGGATGAAGTGAGCTGTGCACAAACCCCATGGCAGAGCCTGGCAACAGAGACCAATGCATTCTCAGTCAGTGCTGTTCCACTAGAGAAGGGCTCATCTTCTCCTCTGGGGAGCTACAAGGTCCAGGGAACTCAGGTGGAAAAAGATCTGTTTTTCCTTTTTCTTACCCCTTATACAGTCATTGCACATCTTTTGTATGTCACTCCTCTGCTGAGGGTGTGGATACTAAGGATGTGAAAATGAAGAGCATGTAGATCATTCTTCATAACAGAAATACAGAAACCAAATGTTTTTGAGTGCTTGAGTGTGAACTAAACTGAGGACAGAATTTAAGTTATGGGGTGACATGAGGGATGGGATGCACACAGGCAGTGGGGAGAGCATTTAACAAAGAGGGTGGAGTGATGCAGGTAATCCTTGCAAGTGACCTTTCCTCGTGGAAAACCAAAATCCTTTAACCAGTTTGATGTTGCATTGAAGCCAATGGGGAGTGCTTGCATGGAGATTTTCCTTTATTATACTTTTTATTTCTGGAGCTGTTTCCCCAGTGTTTATGGTCTGACAGCAGTAATGAGTCACTGTATCAAAGTTGTGGCCAGAAAAGGGGAAAAAAAAATGGTCTATACCAAATGTCGTGGACTGATGCTGTGTGTGGCAACACAAATAAAGGTGCTGTGTGGTTAATGCTGTGAAATTTGGCTCACAGAATGTACCTGCTTTTAAAAACCTTAGCAAGTAAGATGATCTGTTATTATTTCACTTGTAGGAGTAAAATGAGTGAAAAAAATCCTCTCTTGGTCTTATCTACATGTGTTAAATTTTACAGTAACCTCTGTAATGATGGGTTGGGGAAAGATGAATGTTTTTCAGTTTCTGAAGTTCTTATGTAGCGATATCTTAACTTTTTGTTGGCGTGGCTGTGAATGCGGTCACTGGTTTGTTTTTTTATTTCCCCCACTCCTCTGCCTTGTTGACAACCTGCTGGCACAAGTGGATTCAAAATTGGGATAAATACTGCAGGTGTTACAAGGTTCTCTGATCCCTTTGTCCATATTTGATCTAATCTCAAATTAAATGAATGTTATTGATTAGATTCCTTTCAAACATGTATGGGTTACTCAATGTGTGGCAAAGTGTTATTCTTTTCTTGTGTGAGTGGAGCATAGAAGGTGAAAGTATACAATTAATTTGCCTGCAGTTTCTTGAAAATTGTATGCTGGATTTCTGTGAACACGCTGTATGGAACAATATTTCAAGCAAATTATTGTTATTTACTGTGGATTTTGCCTGGATATTACAAGTCAACAATTATGCTTCCTTTTGGTTCTTAATGGCTTTTTATTTTAAGAAACCTGCCCAATTCTTTTGCAGAGTTGGTGGCCCTAATGCTGATCTTAAGAAAGCATTAAGTAGCACATGGCATAACTTGACAATGCTGTTATTTTGCTGCATCAATGACTATTATATTAAGTTTAAAGTGCTGATAAATTTGATGGGGACGTGGGTTGCAGAGTCTTCACCAGGGATGAGGGTCTGTTGTGGGGTAGTTGCTGCAGCTGGATGGGTCAGTGGTGGCTCACGTGAGCGCTGTGGGTGTTGTTGGCTCCCTCCTCCATGGATCCATCCCATGGGATAGGTACCATGCCTTGAGGAGAATGAGGTTTCCAGCTGTGGCACAGACAGCCTTGCAAGCAATCTGCTGCAAATCCCAGTGAAGGCAGTGATGTGCCCCCTGCCCTCCCCACAAATGCACAAAGAAAATCCTGAGCTCTTTGCAGGCCTGCTGCTTTCTTGGGCCCCCTTTTCCTTCCCATTTTCATTGAGTAAGTGTCACCAGTTGGATGATCCTTGAGTGAGGGAGTGTTGTTTGTGTGGAGAAACCAGGCTGATGAAGATGGGTCCTTGTGTTTTCTTCTGCCTTTCTACTATATGTGATTTTCCAATCCTAGATATCTTTGGATCTGCGTGGCACCTGCCTGGCCTAAGTATTTATGAGCTGCAGTGGTGACCACCTCTGGTTAAACATCACCATGACCTCTTTGGGGACAGTGTTAGCCTTTGCTGGGTATTGAATTCCCTGAAAAATCCTGGGGTGGTTGTAGTTTGGTGTTGCTGTCAGGGTGAGAATCTGTCCCCAGCTTTCAAGACAAAAGATGTGCTAGAGAGGGTTTTTAAGTAGGTGTGTGCATTATAGTGGGTGATTTATCTGCTTAGTATAGACCATCCCTATGGTCACTTAACTGCTGGTTCATTCAGGCTTTTGTTAAATGCATTAATTGGAGGAGCGAATGTCCTTGATTTATTGTATTGGATTAGACAGGCAAACCTTGAGATCGTCTTGTCTTTATTTCTAGTTGTAGTTATACAATTAAAATTGCAGGTTTCTTCCTACAAAAAGGCTTTCTTTCAACACCAACTCTTCTAATAAGCAGAAAACTGTATTTACAGAGAACTGCAAAACAAGGCTTGGTAAGAGAAATCTTTTCTACCTGGAGGCTTGATCCATGTGTCAGAAAGTGGTTCTCAAGACAAGGGGTGGAAAGTTGGATGGTCCAGGAGCCTTGAAAAAGGTGTGTTGCAAAACAACAAGAAATAAGTGCTGCCTTGAAAGTCCTTGGGTTTCGGTTCCCTTTTGAAGATAAAGCAGTACATGCAAGGTTGAAAAATGTCAGAGCAGTCACCTGTATCAGCAAGTAAATTGGAAACCAGTAGTGATAAGATATTCAAAGAAGCATGGAGGGTACTGTCCTGGGCATAATGTAGTTTATCTGACCCATCAGTCTGGTTCACTGGCAGTTTCAGTTGCGAGGTGGGACTAGCTAAACAGAGAACAGATTTTTCTGTGAGAACGAGACCTTCATTTGAATTCTTCAGTGAAGCCTGGCAGGTGTTAAGGGTGTCAGTCTTTCTCCTGGCTGCTTCTGCAGAAAACAAGAGATGGTTCCTGGAGGTTCAAGTCTGGAGTTTGGACAGGCCCTTCCAGAGCTCACCTCAGTAGAGGTTTCTCTTACAAGATACCATAGGTCCATGAAAATCTTCACTTTTTTTTTAGTTATGTTTGAGAAGCTCCGGGGCCTTGGAGGAGCAGACTAGGTCAGTGTGGTTCTCCTTCTCTTTCCTACAAGAGTGTGCAAGATGAAATAAAGTATTTGAAGCTTGAAGTTCAATCCAAGCAACACCATGGAGCTGACCGTGCTCCTCACTCCACACCCTCTCCCAGTACAGCCCCTCTAGGTCTGGTCTGTATTTGGGTTCCTAAGGTAAAAGCAAGGAAAGAATGGTTCCTCAAAGGGATAGTGTTAAACTATTAGTACTGGGAAATGTAGATATTATTTCTTTTTTTGAAGGCTGTGTATAATTTTCATCAGGGTTTCCTTAGCTGAAGCGTGTGTTTTTAATCAATGGCTGTGGCATTTTTGGAAATCATCTACAGCTTTGCACTCCAGGTCAGCCAGGCTGTCACACCAGGTCAAATGAAAGTCTATCTCTTCACTTTTTGAAACTGCCTAAATGTAAGCAAAAGGTCCCTGCAGCCTTGTCAAGGATACAAATCCAGCCTGTGTGTACCTGGGGAGGCACGATTCTAACCACTTTAGATTCACTTCTAATTCACTTTAGTAATCTGAAGCTGGATGTCTTGAAATCTTCCTGTTTTGTCCAGTAGTGACTGATTGCTCAGTTCATATTTTTCCAGACGAGGTGTTTGTAGGTGGTTCAGAGGAGAACCAGCAGTCTGATTGATTCTCACCTGCTCTTCTACTCTCTTAATTTTATTTAAGTTTGTGAAAAAGGACAAAGTGGCATTGAAGCATTCACCCCCCTTTTTTTTTCCTTCATGGTTTAGGTGAAAGGCTTTCAAAGAGTAATTCCTGTGTGCCTCTCTCTGTTGTTCTTTCAGACCTATGGAAGATGTGTCCTACCTTCATGATCTACCCATTGGTAGTGTGAGTTGCAGAAGTATAAGATGCTCCCCTGCAGCTAAGTGCTGCTCCCAGGTAGACAGCGATGAGCTCTGCTGATGTCAGACCAGCAAATTTCTCTCTTATTCTTTTTTCATTTCTCTTTCCCTTTTCTCCCATCTTGCCTCGATCCTTTTATCTAAGCCTTCCTATTCCTTACTGCTGAGCCTCAGGACAGTGGGATCTCTAGGAGGCAAGGGTTAATGTTGTTTGTTTGCAGGAGGAGGGTGGGGAGTGCTGCAGCGAGGCTGAGATGAAAGGTACCACCGGGAAGTGGTTTTCTTGGCTGGGGAAGGTAGAAATGCTTTTTAGCCTTGTGACCCAGTTGACTGGCTTTGAGTTCCATGCTGCTGCGAGGTAGCAAGCCCAAGGGCAAGGGCTTATTCTGTGGTTTTCGGTGTGGAAGAGTTTCCCAGGAGTTAGTGTATAATTTTCACTCGAAGGCTTGTCTCCATTGTTCACACAAAGAAGTTCACACAAAAGCTCCTCATAACAGCCCTTGTCCAAAGTTTCCTCACAGTGCCTGGCCAGTGCTGTGCTCAGTTCTGTGGGCCCTTGGCTGGAAGCATAAAACTCGAATCATACAGCTTGCATGATTTGATGTTTCTCTCCCAGTAAGGGTAATTATTTTTGTCTAGGTAAGCACCATGCAATGTCACATACTCCTCTTCCTTTGGGTCGAGGCATCATTTTTTTTCCCTAGGACTCTGCAGAATTCCAGTGCTCAATGTGTTTGCACTGCACAGCTTTTGGTGTGAACAAAAGATCATGGGTGATACATCACCTAAAGCACTGACTCAGGGTTTTTTGGAAGTACAGGAATTGAATTTGGGTGGGCTTTTGATTTGAGTGTTTTCAGGCCTGGCTGTAACTCTCCCACCCTGTACAGGAACAGGCATTTCAGAGTGGTTTGCATCTGCAATCATTCATTCATAGCACCTCTGCTGCCTAACGCCTCACTGTATTGGGATGGTTTTGGTGGAGACTTTTCTTCCTCCGGGTTATGCTACCAACAAGCCTTGACCTACTTGGTCCTTCTCGTGTGAATTCTACCTTGCTGGAGGTACCTTGGCCAGATTGGAGCTGAGGGATGCTCACCGGGCTGCTGAATGTAGGGGAAGGTTTGTAGTCACGGTTAACAGGAAACAGTGGAGACTGTAACAAACCAAGCATGAAAGCAGGAGTGGGTGTTTGGATATCTTGAGAGATGGTTTTCCTTTGGTGGGATGAGGGGGTGGGGAATACACCAGGCAGAAGAAGGTTCAGAGATTGAGAGATAAACTTTCCAGAACAGCACCTGCAGTAATTTGGGGCACGGTAGCTCAGGCTGGTGTAGGAGAGCTGATACGATGCTGCCGTGTGTTGGTTCCCTGCAGTCCTTTGGGGCCCTTTGTGCAACTGGTTTTCACAAATGTGGAAGGGAAATTGAACCACTCTTTTGGGTAATTCAATAACGCTTCCTGCTATGATGGTTTTGTGTGTTATGGGTGCTTAAGGAGCCTTATGTTTATTTTACACCACAGGGATGCAGAGAGCTGGTGGCCAAAATATGTCAAGGTGTTGGAATCCAGGTCTTTCTGCAAAATGCCCAAACCTGTGTTAGGTTCTCTGGGGGACAAACTCACTTAGTGATGGAGAGGGTAGTAATTCTAAAGCGTGTCTTCAAAATGAAGGTTATTTTGGAAACCTAAATGAAGTTCCTTATTGGATTGTTACAGAAATGTAAAACAATTGGCAATAGAAAAAAGATCTTTTGGGTGGCTTGCAGCTTTCTGGAGCTACGTCTACATTGTTCAGCAGTGCTGGGCAAAAGCAGTGGCACTGTGGAGAGAAGCAGCTGGTGCCATAGTCCTGGGAGCTTTCCAGAGGTTTTAGAGTCGCAGATTTGATCCCGTCCTGTCGTTTGAGACTTTGGTGCTGAGCATGGCTCAAAAGGGTGCTCCTGGAGCTGGTCTAGTTTCATTGGAGAGGAATCCAGTTGATCTTTGCAAAGCTTGCTCTATGGTGTGAATTACAATGCACTAAGTGAAGCCTAATGCACTTTGTCCCAAAAGCACTCTGGATTTGGACTGAAATGGTAAAGGCACCACTGGAGCCTGTCAGTGCAGTCTGACTCCAGTCGCTCTTTATGTGTGAATATTCCAGCATATGAGCTGGTTTAAATGACACCTTTGTTCTGAGTGAACTCTTAAACTTCCCTTGTTTATATTTTAATTGCTTTTAGAAAATTCCTAAAGGGTAGAAGAGCTGTTTCTGTTTGTAGTGTGCTGGTTTCCAAGCCATACAGGGTACAGAGATGTGTTTTTGGAATTCTTTCCGATACCAAAGTTTCTTCCTCACTTTTTCTTTGCTAGTGTAATGGTTCTTCTCTGAGATCTTCAGTACCATAATATGTACTTACATTTCAGAGAGAATCACTTTCATGGAAAGTTACATAAATAAGTATTATAATCAGTGAAGCATCATAAATAACTTTTATGTTTAAATCAAGCTATTAAAAGCTTTTTTATTTTTAAGTAGATAGGGGAATAAAATAGCTGCATAGTTCATAAAGTGGTATACTATTACTGCCTGCTGTGCCCGTGAATTATGCCAGCTTTTTACACTTGGGAAGTAAAAAGCGGATTAGAACTGTGATCAATGTATTATCCTATATTTCTTATTGTGCATTATATTTCCTTTTTGAGAACCTTTGTAGACTAAATGGCTACTAATGACATAATTACAATTGTTTGTCACCACCATAATGTGTGATTTCCTATCTCATCATGAAGATGTAAGTTAGATAAAGGAGGAGTTTTGGCAGGAAGACAAAGTGCAGTGATTTATTAAAGACCAGATGTGGTTGTTAAAAGCTTTTCTACAGAAGGCTCAATTGAGTGATGTGAAATGGGAACGAAAGCTCTGAACACCACAGTCAGTGGTTCTTGGTGTGGCTGACACAGTTGCTCAGAGGAGCATGACAAATTAGCGGCGTGTTTTATTGTTGTGTACAAATTTATGTTTGAATTTAAACAGCATAAAAAGTTCAAAACTGCTCGTGCTATTAAAGTGGATGTTTAAAGGAAATAATTATGCTGAAATGGAGTGGATAACTTGAAAAACTCGAATTCTGTGAAACAGCTCAAGATCTTGTTACGTCAAAGGATCTCAGGGTCTTAGAAAGAAGAGGGTTTACTGGGGCGATTGACAACAGCAAAAGCAAGTGTGCTGGAATATTAATTGTTTTGATGCAGGCAGAATACCAGTGTAAATCAGCATAACTCCATCAAAGTCAAACTGGGGAGCGGGTTGCCTGTATCCCCCAGCAGAGGCTGGACTTCACACGTCCTTCCCGAACAGGTGGAGGCTGCAGAGGCAGAGGAGAGTGCATGGTGCAGCTGCCGATTGTGGCCATAGCATCATGTGCTGGCTGTGGGGAAGTGAGGGGCAAAGCCTAAGGAAGGGCAATTAAGGAGGAAATAATTTGTTCTGTAGCTCTGAACTTTTGCACTGAGCAGCTTGGCTGTGTTTGCCGAGGAGCTGTGGCCAGCGCCTGTCCCACGGGAACGCTGTTACAATGCTTTTCCCGGTCCTTACGCAGCGCCGTCTCTTGGCTTTCTTCGTGTTCATGCCTTGTTGTGCAGCTGGGTGGCTCTGGCTGCCTTCCCCCACCACCTCTCAGTGCAGACCTCCCACCACATGTCCTCTTCAGGACCTCGTGCTTGCCAGAGCGTTTTCCAACTGCTCACACTGTTGTGTCAGGCCATGTGCTGCCCATGGGCAGTTGTCTGTACCAGCTGCTGATGTGTTTTGAGGCGTGACTGGTTTTGGTCTGGCTTCAGCTGAAATTGTAAAGTGCATCTGTTTGTTGGATATGGCACTGTTAGTTATTGATACCTATTGACGTTAATATTTGTGATCAGTAGTGATGGGTGAATTCTGAAGACAGCATATAATCATGGAATGGTTTGGTTTGGAAGGGACCCTAAAGTTCGTCCACTTCCCAACTCCTGTTATGGGCAGTGAAACATTCCACTAGATAGGTTACTTGGAGCCCCATCCACTTCTTTCCTTGTCTTTTGTTGCTCTCAGCTGTTACTCTGATCTAAACTCACAAAAGTCAAGATGTTCAGTCGGAGAGATGGAATAATAGCTTCAATATTTTTTTTGCCCTTATTTCTTTTAGGGGTCTTTACACTTCACTTTGTCTTTTTGTGTCTTGCTTAGACATGTCTTGTGTCTTGCTTGACGTGGCAGGTGGCTGATAGGTGCTGGGGAGAGAGCAAGAGAAATGTTCAGAGAAACAGCTTCTGATAAGCATCTGAAATTCTTATATACGTGCCTTGTGGTCTGGGAATTCTGCTGAAATGTCATGAAACTAGTTTTATTTGAAGAGTCAGCTGCTGTTCTAGGTTAGGCGCTTTCCTGGTTTTGCAGCTTACTGTGATACTGGTTTTCACTGAAGCACAGGAAGTTTGAAAAGAATATTAAAATAGCTTTTTAATGATTCTCTCATCAGATTTTTGACTTAAGATTTTTCTCACTACTTTTCTAATCATTATTTTATCTGAACTGGTAAGCCCATCCCCTTTTATGAATAGAGTTTAAGCTAACTTTGAATTTCCTGTCTTCCTGTTTAATCCAGACCTTTATCATTGCTAGCAGGCTAGGAAAAATACTATTGTCTCAGAGTCTGGGATAACCAAAAGTCCGGTTTGGACACATTCAAATCTAATGACTTTATAGAAGCATTTTTCAAATGAATTTTTGTTTTCTGCTGTCCTTTGTGTTTGGGTTATTTTTCCCTGCTCCCAGCACAATTAGAATGTTGTTGCCTTTCAAATGAAATGCCTTTCTTTTTTTTTTTTTTTTTCTTTTTTTACCTCTGTCCTCTTTTAAGCCCTTCTTGCCGTTCTCTCCTGTAGAAATAAATCTTATTGCTACAAACATCACAGATTCATTGTCAAAACTTCATGCTTGGCATTTTAGTGATAGAAATCAAGTTGAAATACCAGTTCTGGATTGTTTTGCAATGTTGAGCAATGGCAGGCAGACTGGTTAGTGTGGAGAAGTCTAAGAGAATACAACTAATACTTCTTCATTACCTGTGTGACTTCTGCCTCCTTGACTTTGGTTGTGCTCAGGTTCATGGGCAGTCAGCTACTGATTTAAAGACGTGGAGGTCAAGGCAGTGTTGTGTAAGATCTTTGGTGGCTTTTTGTGTTCCCATGGGTGTCCTGGGTGTTGCAGAAGCACAGTCAGCTGGAGCTTCCTCAGGCCAAGGATTCACAGGGACAGGGGGTCAAAGGATGAGCAACATAGGAAGAGGTTACTGAGCAGGATAAAGGGATCTGGACATTTTGGTCTCTCCAGCAGGACCTTCCTAATGGAACAGAAATGTTCCCACTTATATAATGCCCTGTGTTATCTCTGCAGCGGGTGGATGTGTCCAGGTGAGGTGTCCCACACCTGCAGGACAGACATCAAATCTCAACAACTTTAAGTCTTGTTAAAAAAGAATAAAAATAAAAATGGCTGCTGCCACTGTTGCAGAACACTTACCTTTCTTATTTCACCTAATGTGAGATGGTAAGAAAATGCTGCAAAGTGGGGTTGGCACAGCTGCAAACAGAGCAAGGCAGACACCACAGAAATGTTTAACCCTGCCTAATAGCTGTGAAGAATTAATAAGGTTGGGTAACAGTTAGTTTTTTTGGGCAAAATTTCCCTGGGAATGGTTGTCTGTAATATTCTCAAGCTTGTTTTTCCTTGTTTTGGTATCCACTTCTGTGAATTTGGTAACATGCTTTGTGTGAGGAGCTTCTCAGCAGCACTGAAACGATTCTGTACAATTTGTATTCACTGTTAATTTTAGTAACTGCGCTGAGATTTGAATTACGCTAATCAACTTTTCTTGTAATTTGTATAATTTACATACTGTACACACACTGCAAATGCAGGACTCTGGTGCAAAACAAAGTTTAATTAGTGTAACAGAGCCACATCAGCTTTCCAAGTGATTGATTTCTGAGCGTGGAAGAGATCTGTAACAACAGATTAGAGCACTAAAACGTCCAGTGTTAGTGTAGGGCCCCAATGGGCTTGAGATGAGTAGAACCAGCACAATTATTTGTAACCAGCCCTGTTCATCCATCACTTGACCTGCCTTCCCCAAATGTTTGTGCATAGGGAAGCACTGAGAACTTTATGGATGTCTTGGTCTGCCTGGTTGCTTCTGTAGCTTTCCATTGATAGGAGGGGCTGGAGGATGTTCACTACCTGCCTTGGTTCTCCTGTCCCATCTCCACTTGTGTACCCCATCTTACAGATGTTTCTCTTGCTCTCTGGAAATGATTTCCCTTCTGAAGGACTGGTGACTGTTGATGTTCAGTGATCTGGCTGTGAAAAGTGTACTGGTTTGCAGACAGAATTGCAAATTTGATCAGTTTTTAACATGGTGTTATTTGTGGTTCTTGCCTTTGAACTCCAGATCACTTGCTTAGTACTTGTGGTTTTACTTAGTTCTAAGTGTGTTTTTTGGTTAATTTATGGGGAGATTCAGCTACAAAATGAAGAGGAGACTCTGGTTACATAAAGGCAACAAAACTGTTCATTTCACAAAATTTTGACAGATGTAGAAAACAAAAATACTTGGGCTAAGAACAAAATAATTTTGCCTTTCTTGGTTGAATGGGCTTCGGTTCTTGTGATCTTGGACAGCATCTACGACAAATGGGAATCTGGTGAACCTTACACTGAGTTCTGAAATACTTTTTCTCTTAAAAAAAAAGAGTATTGATCTTTTAGGACTTTTTTTTTTTTTAAGTCTGTAGGTATATTAACAGGTGTAAAACTGGTGAGAAAATAATAAAGCTGAGAAGATGCTTGAGCTGGTGTGAGGATCACTGTGAGTCCAAACCACATGTGGCTCTTGGATCTAATTTCTATGGCTAATTTGCTGCAACTTGAAAGTCCCATCTCAGTGCTTGCTTTAACTTTTGCAGGATTGGTCCAGTTGAGCTCCATGACATGATCTCCAGGTGTAAAGCCCAGCCTGCTCATAAATTTCTGCAGACCTGGGGCTTTATTTCATGTCTAATCAGGCACTGTGGGTCTTCTGCTCTCACTGTGTTGGTTTTGACTTGGGAGCTGTGTTCTCATTTAATAGCAGGGAAAGGTTTTAATGTCGATTTTTGTAGGCATTATGTCGAAACCATTGTTACCTAATTAGCATCCATCATACATTTGTGTATGACATTGGATGGGCAAGTGTAGATGCAGTGGACTCTGAACATTTTATGAGGTGCTGCTGTGAAATACTTTGCTCATCATTACTTAAAAGCCAGAGATTTGGCCTTAGGTATTACATCATGTGAAAACCAGTAGACAAAAACGGTGATCAATTTTTTATTATAATAAAGTTTTAATATGAGGCATTTTTAGATATGTGTCATGAATATATGAGTCATGTATTTCACACCAAACCAAAGCTATTATGATGATATTTCTACTTCAAGGGGTTTTCAGTATTTAAATACTAAATTTAATTCTATGGTTAAAAAATGATTCATATTCAAATCTATTTTTATGCTTTATAATTAAATAAGAAAATATTGCTTGTACCTACACTTTTACTATTCTGGGTTGTATTATAATTATTTCTTTAATTTGACCCATAAAAACAGTCCATTTCTTCATTAGTAAATTACAAGGATATCGCAACAGAAAAATGAGTTTTGAAGGTGTCTTACCATATCTAATGGGAATTTCAGTTTGGGATTTTCTCATTTCTTTCATTTGTTCCTTTTGTAAAACATGAAGATACTTTCTAGGTAAATTAATCCCTTCAAAGGAGCAAAATAACTTCCTTTTCGGAAAGGGTTATTAGAGACTTATTCTTTATAATCTTAAATACCACTTGTGTTAGGCTGAACAATGCAGGAAAAAATTACACTAGTTTAAAAAAAAAAAAGAAAGAGAAAAAAATGATTACCAACCAAAGCCAAGTATATTACAATTATGTGATCATGGAAAAGTGAGCTTTCTACTGGGAAAAACGTGATCTAGATTCCCATGAAATTTCTAAGTTTAAGTATTTTTGTAAATTAGGTTGTTCCTAGTTAAACAGGTGGCTTTAAAGGCTGGTTTCACTGTTGTTTTAATCATAGTTTAGTTACCATGGAGAAATATGCAAGTTAGCATTTATACACAGAAGTGAAATTTATGCTGCATAGATAATAGCCTAAATTTAGCATGACTTAAGTTTACCACTTCCTTAAGAAAAAGATATACATGTTTTATTATTATACTATCACACTATCAAGAAGTAATTTCTTTAAAGTATTATAAGATTTAAAATTCAAATTTTATTGTCCTGAAATAAACACTTTGTTTTTATTTTTTAAATACTTTTTTTGAGCACTAGCTTGAATTTATTCCCCAACCCCCCCCTGGTTTTTTGGTTGATTTCTCAAGTTTGAGTTTTAGACAAGTTCAGTGCATGGTGTGGAGCTGGTTTTTATCAAACTGTACAACTGGCGTGTGGCAGTTCAACGAGGGACTTTGCAGGAGGGAAATCTGTGTTATAAAATTTATTGAGGCCTTTCAGCTGTTTGACCCAGAGTTTATCAGAATGGAGATTTCTGTTAGTGAACTAAAACAATGCTGGGAGAGGGAAGAAAGTGGTGAGAAATCTTAACATTGTGTTTTATAGAATAGAGCCTGTCCTGGCTTATCCAAGGCTTGTGAGCAAGTGGAGCTGCTGAGTGTCTTTTGCTGACCTGGAGCGCTTGTTTCTCTCACCCAGATGCCCTTTCCTAATTTAACTGTTTTTTTTTTTTTTTGCTTGTTTCTAAGTTTAACAGTCCTGTCTGTAGGACCTCGCGGCAGAGCTAAGTTTTCAAGGACAAATGTTGTAAGAGTAGCATGATCCAACAGGAGGTCCCCCAGCACACCGAGTGCAGCAGATCCCTTTCAACACCAGCTGTTCTCACAGATATAGATTGCTGCAGTGAAATTTTCTTAATATAATTCAGGAAGCTCTAGAGAATTCTCCAAAACAACTGTGCCAACAAGGAAAATGTTGAATTTTTCATCAGCTGCCCAACGCTGAGAGTTAGTGGGCAATCCGTTCATTCATGACCAGATGTTCAGTGTAGTAAGGCTCTGCAGTTAACTTGAACCTTGTGGCCTGTTTTCCGGCGCTGCAAGGACATTGGCAGCAGCCTGGCACGGGAGGATTGCGGCCTGAGAAGGTGCAAGATCCGCCTGCGTGTCCGCGGCTGCCTGCTTTGCCACCAGTGACCACACAAGGTAGGGAGTGATGGAGGAGGGAGAGGCTGCAGCATCAATCATCGCAGGGGCCTGGCGAGAAGCATCTTTATTTTGCAGCTCTGCTAT
Organism: Nicator chloris; assembly: GCA_013400495.1. Classification (NCBI taxonomy): domain Eukaryota; kingdom Metazoa; phylum Chordata; class Aves; order Passeriformes; family Pycnonotidae; genus Nicator; species Nicator chloris. The sequence goes on along the minus strand of WAAE01003771.1, from coordinate 109,632 downwards.
CCGAGGAGGGCTGACCGATTTTTGTCTTTCCGTCTTCGAAACGAAAGATTAGCTTTTTCAGTCTGTGTGCAGGGTGGGGTTAATGCTAAATGTTGTGTGTCATAACTTTGGTTTCTTACCCTTTTTTTTGTGGTGAAGACGGGTGACTGGGAACTTTGCACAGCTGTGTGGGTGCGTGGAGGTGGGTAAGGTCAGGGTGGTGGTAACTCCACCTCAGCCCCATCTTGAGCTCAGCTGAAGGAAGAGAGTTGACTCCTAGGTAGACTCGGCCGCTCACTCAATCTCATGGTTTCTTTCATAAAGATGCATTTTTGCCTTATGCCATTTCAGTGTGTTGTGTTAGGCACTAGTACACAGAAAAAAATAGTATTGAGTAGGAGTTCTGGAATAAACGGTGTGATTTTCTACTTTGAAAAGGATTCTTCCTTTAAATGATTAACTGTGTTTGATTCTGGGTATGCCAGCTGGCTAGAAGAGGGAAGGCAGGATTTGATAATGTTTAGTTTTTTCTTAGATGTTACAAGAATCTTAATTCCTTCCTTCATTGTATTTCAAAATAATATAACTATTGATTTCAAAGTGGAACCGTCGATGAAACTGCTATTATCTTATGCTGTCACAATAGCCACACTTTCTCAGGTTCCTTTGATGAGCAAGGGGAAAAATCCCTTTTCTTTAAATGCAGTAGTTTGGGCTTTCAACTTCCAGGCATACTCTCGAGGAGGGGAAAATCTCTCCTAGGCATGTTTTTGAGAACAACAGCCCTTCTAACAGGGCGGGCAGCAGCCAGAGCAGCCAGGGAGGCAGTACCTGGACTTGCCCCAAGGAAGCAGTTGTTGCCCAGCTCCACAGGAGCCCTGGGTGAGGAGCTGCATGCCCTCCTTGTGTAACGGTAGCGTGACGGTCGCCGGCCGGGACAGCACACCCGTCCAACTGTCATCTGTGCTCCAGCAGAGCCCTCCCAGTAATGATGTTTGCTTTGGCATGGCTTTCTGGCTCTAATTTGTCAAGTTGCACTGAAACCCTCCCTCTGCATTTCCTGCTCAGGGAGAGGAACCTTGTTGCGTATTGTGTTCAGCCCTGGAAATTCATCTTTGTTGTGCTCATGAAGTTGAGCTTGACCTGTCCTCCGAAAGGGCAGGGGAAAGTTTTGCAAACAGCTTTGTCTGCTTAGAAACAGCAGGAAGAAAATGCCCTAAACCATGGACTGGAGGAATAAAATGAGGGTAAATAAAAATAAAAGTTCTTTTTTTTCTTGATTTTGTTGTTGGTTTTTTTTTTGGGTTTTTTTTTAAGGAAGGATGAGGGAATAATAGCCTTGTTTTCATTGATGAGAACTTGCTGATAGAAAAATGAGAACAAGTTTACAGTAGCTTTGACATTAGTTACCTTTATTCAGCATGCTCCAGCTGCATTGAGCCCTCAGGAAGCCTTCACCATACACACAGTTTGTTCTTGGGTGTGAAAGCAAACAGTATTTGAGTTGGCAGTAACTTCCCTTTTAGAGAAGTTTGCTGCCTCGGCAAGAAACCGCAGCGTGAGCTTTCTGCTGTTGAATGTTTCCACTGGCAGGATGGCCTTTTTCCACATTTCCTTGGTTTAAGGAAACAGATTTTGAACTTTTTTTTTTTCTTTTAAAGACAAAATGCCAACATTTAACAGCTGGAGTTAGCATTTAATTTATGGGTTTCACTTTTATGCTCTTTCAGTATATAAAAATTGAAAATCTGCAATTATTCTGAAGTTACGTGAGTTATTGCAGAAAAGTGATTAAGAAGTTGAACCTCTGTTATGAGGGTTTTAAGAAAGTCATTGTTACCTAAACAGTTATTTTTAATTACTCTCTTTAATGACTTGTAATTGTTATAATTTACTTCTCTTATTACACTTACCATATACGTGATATTTAAGGAAGTCTTTTGTTTCCCCCCTTTGATTAACAAGGAGGAGTTTGTGCAGTTGAAGCACTTTATATATTTAGTTTTTTAATTATTCTTGCATGAGAGCTTGTTAATCTTCCCTCTCCTATGAGAGTCTTCCCACTGTGGCAGCTCCTTTTGGAATATTGATGCAGGTAGAGCAGGCAGAGGCTTCCAAGCTGCACCTTGCCAAATTGCTACTCACTAGCTAGAAGGGCTCCTAAATCTGGCAATAAAGATATCCAGATGCTGAACGGACCCCGATTCACCTCTGCTTGCTCCCTTTTGGGATGGTCTCTTGTTCCGAGCTGAAATTCGGTGCATGCTGCTCAAACTTTGAAATGCTTCATATTGGCTACAAATTTTAGATCCCAAACTCAGCAGCTAGAATTAGAAACAGATCAGATGCAGGAAATTAATGCAGCCAGCCAGTAAATTATGGAGCAACAGCCGCTGTAAGTGTGGTGGTATTTGTGTTCTGTCAGTTCAGGGATGCTCGTTGCGTTTTGCTGAGCATCACTCAGCTCACATCTGTATAAACACTGGGAACACAGCACAGATCTTTAAAAAGCAAATCAGCCCAAAGAAAGCTTTGCAGAAGGAGTTTCCCTGGTTTCGCAAGCTGGAAAAGAAGGGAGGGGGAAGGAGAGGAGAGGCTGGAAAGTAAATATATTATGTACAATGCTGTTCATATTAAAATCACTTAATTTGTATTTTAGATTTAGGGGCAAAAACATGTTGTAATGATGAACAGCAGTGTTTGAGAAATGTATTTTTTTTTTTTATTTTCCCAGACAGTGGCTATTTGTCATTTTTATCTGTGCGACTTGTAGACTTGATTGGATTTATTATGTATGCTGCATGTTTATGGCGCTTTTATTGTATGCTGTTAATTTGTTGTAACTGCTGCCACTTTCTTGCCAAGGACCCCTTGAAAACAAGTATGTGTCAACAGTTACCTTCCAGTTTAATAAACTTAACGCTATTTCTCAAGTTTGGTTGTTCTGTGTTCATGGGGAGCTTTTGACTCTGTTGTAGCTGAAGTTAAGTTGCTGGACACAGGCTCAGTCCTGCAGCACGTGTGTTTGAAGGTAAAGCACTGTCTTTCATTTTTTTTGAGGGGGTTTATCTGTATTTTAAATTAATAACACAAAACTAGCCTATGGATACGGTTACTTTAGTTCATGGCAAAGAAAATAAAAGGAAAAAATCTCAAGCTTCTTTTAAGTAAGCAGGTCAATCGGCTTTTAAAATCAAATATAAAATGTCTTTTAAATATGATGCTAATAGTGAAAAATGAGGTGATACCTTTTTATGTTTTTGAAGCTCGGAAACATTGATAAATTATCCAAACAGGATTAGTGTGTAGTTATTGGTAATAAAACTGAATGTATTTATATGATAAGGATTAAACAAGATAAGACTTCATTTTTCGGGAAAGATGCAAAGACAAAAATAATCCTAGGAAAAATAATGTGCTGTGGATATATATTTAAGGCACAACTGGAGGTAGAATTAAAACGGTGGATTAGAGGTGTTTTGTGGTAAAATAATGGCTGGAGTTGAGACATTTCATTTTCATTCTGTTTAATTTATTTGAGTTTATTGCCTGCCGATGAATCTCAATGATGATGCTGATTCCATGAGGTCAGCTGTGTTATTAACTTTCTCAATAATGAGGTGGAAGTGTGCTCTGGAGAAGGAGCAAGGGTCCTTCAAATGGATGGGAACTGCTGGGTTTTGTTTACTGTGAGGGTGTGGTTCTCCAGCCCATGATAAAGAGTGATGGGTGATGTATAACCCTCAAGAAGGGGTGCTCCTGGGGAGGCAGGAGATCCTCCTGGCTTTGAGAGTGCTTTTGGTGGAGCATTGTGCTTTGGTGGCGTCAGGTTTGTGAGATGGCTGAATTTTAACATCTGTGAAAGTCCTTATAAACCAGAATAAGTCACATGGGAATACAGCACAGTTGTAGTGTGTGTGGCCACAGCATCTCCTCAAACCTGCAGATTGTATCTTGCCCTGCAAGAGCCCTGCATCAAAATCTTCCCTCCTGGAAAGGTCATGCAAGTTTTGCTTTTGGAATTGATGAAACCTGTCTGTTTTCATGTCTAAAGGCTGGTTTGCTCAACAGTGCCTTACAAGGCAAGCCCAGAGTTTGTTCAACTCATCTCGTTGATATGAACTGGTTTCTGTGAGCTCTGCCCCCGTTTTGTGTCAGATTATTACATTCCCCTCCCGTTCCACCTTGCCCATCACCATGTGCATATTTCATATTGTAATGGCTGCCCATATGCGTGCTTGGAAATAGCACCTGCTTTTTCCAGAGTCACAGTACTACCCAGGGAGACACCTGATTTGTAATCCTGGCTATATTAAAAGCTGATGTAATGCTGATGGGCCATAGAGTGCAGATTCAGAAAGAGAAAAACCCCTCACTGAGTGATTTGATATGCATTAAAACAATCCCATCTTGCTAATATCTGCATTTGCACTGGTGTGCACGTGTGTGTGCACACATGCCCACTGTCTTACTTTGACTGAGTTCTCTGCACTCGCATATGAAGGGTGGAATTCCACCCATGACGATGTAGAAAACAGACTTTTTTCCTCCTTTCTTGTTTTTTTTTTTCTTTTTTAGTCACATTTCCTTTATGCAATAGTTGTGAGTTCGATAATGACGAGCACTCTAGTGGGGCACTATTCACTCTGTGTTCTGCATTTATCATATGGCAGAGATCCTTTGGTGTACTCTGATGAATCAGCGTGCAGACAGAAACACAAAGCATTGACTAAACAGATTACCAGAAATAGTTTATTTAAAGAGGAGATGTTCCTGGTGGGAAGAGAGGATCTGAATCTGCTCAGCTTTATCGTGTGGGGCCGTAGCATCTCCCTCTCTGCCAGAAAAGTTGAGGCTGACTTTGTTCTTTGCTGGTGTGTGTAGAAAAAAAGTAGTAGAAAAAAGTACTTATAAAATGCTGAGATTGCTTCTCCAATTCAGTTATATTTTATGTGTAGGTGACTTGTTACATACTTGGCTCCTTCCACGTTTAATTCCATGATTTATGTGGGCAGGAATGTGCTTTTTGAGTCTTTAGGAACAGAACTTGTATAGGGGTATCTTGTATCTGACCTGAGGTCCGTTGAATGGAGGGAATTGAAGCACCACCTTGCACTTGGTGAGCTGATGGTCAAACTTGCACAGTCTAAAATGGCTTTTTGCTGTTGGGTTCATGCTGGGAATCCATGAAGGAATGATTCCTCCTCCTGAGCTCCGCCTGGGCATCCTGGTCCCCTGCCTGGGTGGGTGGGTGCCTGGTCATGGCAAGCATCTCTCTGTTCCCCTTGTGCCAGACCCTGCCAGGGACTAATTCTCTGCCCCATGAGATGTTACCCTGCCAAACCCAACCCAGCACAGATAAACTGAGAAAACAGGTCTCATGTGAAACATACAAGTAACAAAAATTGTTTGTTTAGTGCTTCCCCACCCTCATGTTTAATTGTATAAATTAAATGTCGCGTCAGTCTGCCTCAGGTGTTGGGATCCTATTCAAATTTCAATTACCACCATTAAAGTATATTTACGCAGTGCATGAATATAGGGAGAACGTATTTATGGCAATCTTTTATTGCTGGTTACGTCCTAAAAAAATAATGCTGAAATGCTGAATCGCTAAGTTTAAGCAAGTTTTCAGTTGAAGGGAAATTTCTTTTCTCACACAGTACAAGTCCTAGATGAAACAAACAGCGATGAATTGTATCACTGCTCAGCTCATGTCTGTGACTGTACAGCAGTACTCATATATTGTTACTGGAACCACCTAAATAATTAATTGTAAGAAAACAACATAGTTAAGGCTCAGGAGGGGAGCAAAGGGGAGAGGTGCAAGACTGAATTTTCTCTCTGCCTGAAAACAACATTTGCAAGGTTCTCTTTAGCTACTGCTAGGAATAATATAATTGAACAGAGGCTGAAATTATACTTCTGAAAGAATAAGCTTTTCTGTATATCAAACATTTCATACAGTAAAACAATGCTATACCTGATGAATAATTAAAGTACTGAAGAAAAACATCTCTCCATGTGTAACTTAATTATATGTGTGAAGCATTTTTACCCTCATGAAAAAAATGTAAGGAATGACTTTTGTTTTCATCTCTCTTCATTATATGAGAGGCTCTTTCTATAAAATATGAAGTGTTGTGGAGCTCTGTGAACTTCTCAGTGGCTTTCTGGGATTGTCCTACGTGACCCTTAAAGTGTTGGTGATAGATTCAAGTGTGGTGGCATTTTCAGGGTGGGTTTTTTTTTGTCTAAAGCAATGGATAAAAACATGTAAGAAGAGGAGAGCGTGCAAATGGTAGCACTGCTTCCTTGTGTACACAAACTAGAGTTTGTGAGAAAGAGAATTAAGAGTTATTTCAATAATGAGAACATAGTGTTAATTTACAGATTTTTATGAGTGCATATGAACTCCTAGATAAGTTGCAGCCACTCCAAAGTATTATTTTCTTCCTTACTCTATTTAGTGAGCATGGTTTATTTTTTTCTAAATACTGCTAAGACAGATGCTTTTCCAGCTTTCACCTTCAAGCTGTTTTGCACCCACTGTCCAACAAACTCATGATGTTCTCGAGGCTCTTGCACCACCAGTACAAATGCATCTGAACCAGAGATACTGACCTTATCTCCAGCAACTCGGACTTCAGATTACTGCAAGTGACCAGTATGTTTCTGTTGGGCAGTTGTGGGGAGCTCAGGTTCCCCAGCATGGTGATTTTACAGGTGTTCTGCAGTTATTGGGTGTTTCTTTCTCTCACAAGAGAAATACCAGCTGGGAAGGGTCTTTTAAATCATCCAATCTCAGCCCTTAGTTGCGCTCCTCTAGTGCTGCTGCACCTGGAGGGCTTTCCCTCTCCAAGTAAGAGGTTGGCAGCTGCTGTGTTCAAGACTTTGTAGCCTGTTGAATCATTCAAATGTGTGTCTCCCACAGAAAGCACTCTTTTTCTTTCCTTATTCTTTTTTTTTCCTCAGTGCAGTCAAATGTCTGGTTTTGTTTCTCACCTCCACATAATAAAATCAAAACTATTAGTAATAGAAGAACCTGTAGAAAGGGGAGGTTTTTCTCCCATCTGCTACTTCATGCTTGGGTGTGAAAGGATCGTGTTTCTCCTGGCAGTTGTCTCGCTGCCATCCTGGATGTGGGGAGGCTGAGGAACGTGCTCGAGGGCGGGGGGGGGCACCCTGAATGTTGCTTGGTCACATCAGTGAAACCCCTGGTGACATCGTTTTGCTGGGCAGGGAGGTCTGTCTGTTGTCACAAGCTGCACCCAGGAGCTGGGTCACGAGCCATTCAAGTATATCCTAAACAAGTATGCTCTTGTGAAATGGGTAAGGAAACTGCTGGAAAAAACATCCTTGTGGATTATTTTTAACCCAGTCTCTCAGGATCATGTATGTCCCAATGTGAGCCTTGTCCCCTGGAGCAGAGGAACGAGATGAAGTGGGTTGCATCTGGTTAATGAACATTCTCCTAAGGGCTTCTGTGGGGGCCTTTTTCCTCTGAAAGTACTTTCCTAAATCACTGTGAATTAAGGGTGGGAGGAGATTTGATTAGCTTGGGTACTCCTTGGTAGTCATCACGAAAGCCTTCATTTTTGTTTGGGAGGATTGAAGAGTTTTCCTGGTGTATGTAGTGGTTACTGCCATGGAAATACCTCTAGTGCAGAGGCAGAGCTACTTAAAAATACTTTCAGCCACCAGATCCTTGCTGTATTTGCAAGGGTTCCTTTGGCAATGAAGATGATTTCAGAAAAGAGTATATTTTTTCTTCTTAAAAGGTTACTAAGGATACTGTCCCTAAAATAAGGATAGGAAACTCTTAAATATGGTATCACAGATTGGATACCTTTGCTTCTAAATCACTTTTGTTTGATATGTGGGTGCTTGTGTTGTTTTCTCATTCTTTGTTAGTCTGTCTGTGCAAACAGATGTACATTGTCTTCAGGATTATTTCAAACCATAAACTATTTAAGACATTCTAATGTGAAAACAGCAGTATGAGAAACGCAAGCTGGAAGCAGGTGCTAATCCTGCTGCTTGAAAACTTAGGAAAGGTTTGGGTGTAACCAGTGAAAGTTTTTTGTTTGGTTTTGGGCATTTCAGTCAAGAATGTATTTTTATTTTTTATCAACCCAAGTACATGATCTGAACATATTCTGTACTTGGGAGTATTTTTTGCTACTTAATGCTAATAATATTTACGATATTTACTTTGTTCCTGTTAGGTTGTCTTTAGCTTTGTAAATGCGCCTTTGACTTCTCCTGTACGTCATTGCATGCTCAGGTGGCTTCATGTAGAGACAAAGTCATCGGAGCATTGAAAATGATTGAAAATTTCTGAGCATCTCAGTGATGCTGTTGGTTTTCATCTTCCAAGAGCAATGCAACCCTTCATTGCAGGTTGATACACCTGACACGTTAGAGAGGAATTTTTGGAAAGAAAACAGTTTTCCAGGATATTTTATTCTTGAGCTGTAAACAAATGTTGACATCAAAGTCTCAGGTATTTCTAGCTGAGGTGTTAAAATATCTACATAGTTCTCTACTGCTCCTAGGGAAATGCTCATCCTGGGAAATGCTGCCAATTTTTTTAGCTTTTAGAGTTCTCTGGTCCTGCTATTTGAGCAGGAGCATAGTTGAAGATGAAGGTCAGTCTCTATACTCTTCAGATAACAGAATGTGCACCACTGAGAGGTTTCCACCCCTTTCTTTCTATGAACAGCACAGCTTTGCTAAGCAGACACATATTTTAATGATAGCAAACTACATTTACACATTGTACAGTGGTATTTTGCTACATTAATTACCTTGTCAAATGTAATAGGTAATTACCACATCAAATCACCTTCATATGTTATATGGAGACATAACTTGCTAAATTATTTTAAAAAACAAACAAACAAAATCCCAGAAGCCCAAGGGCAACATCACCACAAACCTGTCTCTTTCTCTTTTAAAATAACCTACTGAAGGCAGGAGCCTCACTAGCCTCAGCCAGCATTGGCTTTGGGGTATGGCAGCAGGTGCTGTGTGTCCCCCAACATCGTGCATGTCCCTTCTCTGATTTTATTTTATCTGTTTTTTTGTTCCTAGCCTGAAGCTGGTCTTTTGAGTGGATCTGTGAACAGATTTGTGCCCAGTCTAGGCTGTGCTGGAAGGAGCACTTCTCCCGTGTGACAACCGTAGTACACAGAGGAAGAAAAATACTAAATTTTGGTTATTCTTTCTTATCTCATGGCTACCTAAATGGCATTTCTGGTGAAACTCTGCAACAAATGTTTGAAACTAGTTAGTGCTTTAATGTGCAGAGAGCGTGTGCCACAGTGGTACCCACAGGGACCAGGAGCTGAGTGATGCAGGTCTTTGTCTTGCCTTACCATAGCAGAAAAGGGATGTGGGGAAAAAGGCTGCTTTGAAGTGCAGTTGTGAGTAGAGCAAACCCATAAAGCTCAGTTAGCAGGTTGCTTTGCAGATAAGTACTACTGCTTTAGATCCTCCTTATTTTGCCTTTTTGGGGATCTACTTAGTGTCCTCAAGGGTTTTGGTGCACTACATAGCTCTGGGAAAAATAAAGAGCAAAGGGGTTCTGTCAGGGAGGGGAGACCCTCTTGTATATTGATATTTTGTGTCTTTGTTTAAATAAGCTTGGTGTCTTTTGTCCAGTGGTGAAAGAAGGATGAAAAGAGGTGGCAAATGCTGCTGTTTGTATTTTTGTACGCGTTACATGCGCCTAGAAAATACTCCAATTACCAGTTTTTGGAAGACAAGTTCATTTATTTTGAAAACTTTGTGAATATATTACTATGTAACTATAACTATCAATCTATCTATATATATACATAACTATATATAACTATTATTCAGCCTTAAGGAGACTGAGGCAAGACTTCATTGTGATCTTAACATCCTTATGCGGAGAAACAAAGGGGCAAGTACGGATCTCTTCATTCTTGTGACCAGTATCAGGACTCAAGGAAATGATGTGAAGCTGTTGGGGAGGTTTAGGTTGGATATCAGACAAAATGGTTTTCACCCAGAGGGTGATTGATCACTAGAACAAGTCATAGCATCGACCCTCTCTGAGTTCAAGAAGCATTTGAACAATGCTGTCAGGCACAGGGTGGGATTCTTGGGGTCTCCTCCACAGGCTGAGGAGTTGGGCTCAATGATTGTGATGGATCAGCATATTCTGTGATTCCAATAATGGCTCCTTGGCAGGAACTGAAACTGATTTATGGAGGCACTCGCCAGTCTCAGTGACGTGGCCTCCTGCGAGCTGGAGAGCCTTTGGGGCTGCTGGCCTTCCTTTTTCGTGGTCGCTGTGGTCTCCCAGGTGAAGAATCATTGCCCCTAATGAAATTAGGAGAGCCTGGGCACAGCTTCTCTAATTCCTTCTGGGGCTCTTGTTCCACATGGATGGTAGTGGAAGCAAAGGAGTGTATACTTGGACCGCAACCAATGGCACTAGATGAGGTGCAAGGCATCTCGTCCGCACTGGATTGTGCTGGACCAGGGCTAAGGGACGAGGAGCTTTCATTCTGCCTTTTGCCACCATGAGTGTCCCACTGGCGTGGCAGGTGGCGGTCCTCCCTGCAACGCTGCTGCTCAGGGACTTGTGTGTGCTGGGCCCTGGGTGTTTCTGTTTCAAATAGCATCTCCAAGCTCTGACAGAACCAGGAGTGCAGGGTTTGTTGTATTGCTGGGTTGGCAGAGAAACAGGTCATCCAGTTTGGGAGCTGGAAGCTGCCCACGAAATGCTGGACATCTCCCGCTGTCACCCACTGTTGATGTACTCCAGGGTGTTGGATGTTGGGAGCATCTGGCTCTCTGTGAGTTCCTCTTGCTGGGAGGGCTACTGGTGCTGTCATGGGTGGAATGATGACATGCTCCTCAAAATCATCATCTGCCCGCACTGAGTGCAGGATGGAAGTCATCTTCCCCTTGCACAAGGGGCACTGGGTTTTGTCGTCGGTCCACCGCAGGATGCAGGCATAGCAGAAGCAGTGCAGGCACGGCATCACAAAGCTGGGCTCCCTCCAGCTGTCCAGACAGATGGGACAGCGGTCCTCCACCTCTGTGTCCGTGCTGCCCCTGCGCTGCAGTGGGCTGGGGGGAACTTGGGATGGTGAGCCACTCCCCCTTGCTGCTTCTGCAGCAGTGCCTTCCATGCTGGGGAAGGGCAAGAGACACTGTAGTCACTGATGGGCCCAAGGAGGGGAGGAAGAGATACCCAGGTCTCTCAGGAAGGAAACCCTCCCAGCTCCCCAGGGTGACGTGTTCCTGTCCAGCTCACCTCGGCTGCTTTGAGCGTGCCTTCCTCAAGCCCCGGCTGCCTGAACCTGGCATGGCCGGGGAATGTCCTTCAGTGGCTCTGCAGTGAATGACTGAGTGCTGTGACCAACTCTCAGCTCACTGCCAGCTCCAAGGCCTGGCACTCCGCACCTCGTGTCCTGCTCGGCTGGAGTCTCTGCACAGGCTGGCTGGGTCAGATTCCGTGCCCAGGTATGAGCAGTCAGGGCAGGTGACACCACAATCATCGCTTGGAGACACCTCGGTTCCTTCCTTGGTGAGCACAGAACGCATCGCTTGGGTTACTAACAATACCAGAACCCGTTGCTCGGGGCTGCCATCGCCCTGGGCCGTGCCTGCCATGGCACTGCCTGGCCGCTCGGTGGGCCCAGCACATGTGTCAGGGGTTGCCCCAGCCCACCCCATCCCATCTTGTGCTCGGCATTTCCCACCAGCCTCCCAGGTCTCCGCCGTGTCTGCCCAGGGCTGTCAGGTTGCTCTGGCTGTGTCAGATGTCCCTGGGCATGCACGGCCAGAGGGTTCACTTGGTAACACCTCGTGGTGCCCATGGAGCCCTGTTGCTGCAGGCCATCCCTCCGGGCTGGTGCTTTTGCCAGTACCTCTCCCTCTCACACACTTCACGTGCTTAAGTTCTTTTTCTCCATGATATCTCTGCTGGATTTCACAGGACTGATGATCTCCAGTTCCCTTCTCTCTGGCTTGCTTGTTCAGATCGAGCAAGCCTTCCTGCTCTTTCACCTACTGCCACCTTGCAGTTGTACTTTGTGTCCTTCCTCAGGCTGTGAGCCTGCAGTCAGGGCCTGGAAAGACGACCTGAAGGCTGGGAATGATTGCTGGTTGTTTGGATCAGTGCAGTGGAGCCATTCCTGATTTTATTTTACCTGGTGGTTTATTCCTAGCCTAAAGCTGGTCTTTTGAGTGAATCCATGAGCAGATTTGTGTCCAGCCTAGGCCATGCTGAAAGGAGCACTTCTTCTATGTGACTAACCGCAGTACACAGAGGAAGAAAAGTAGTAAGTTTGGGTTATTCTTTCCTATCTGATAGCTACCTAAATGGCATTTCTGATAAAGCTCTGCAATAGATATGTGAAACTAGTTCAGTGCTTTAATGTGCAGACAGCACATGCCACAGTGGTAGCCACAGGGATGAGGAGCTGAGTGATGCAAGTCCTTGTCTTGCTGCAGGAGCAAAGTGAGGTGAGGGAAAGACTGCTTTGAAATGCAGTTGTGAGTGAGTAGAGAGACATGAAGGGTTGAGCTACTGGGGACTGAGTGAGAGGACTCTTCCCAAACGATGAGTATACTTGTATCCTGAAAAATTATGGGCCTGACATTGGTTTTAGCAAGCCACGCAACTTCACCAGTTTTAAAGACCTGAGTAAGTTCCAAGTCTGTTCCCATGTTTCATAAAGCTCAGTTAGCAGATTGCTTTGTAGAAAACTTCTAAAACTTGTTATCCTCCTCCCTTTGTCTTCTTTGGGACCTGTGGAGGGTTTTTAAGGCAGGTTGGTGGGGCAAGCTGGCCCCAGAGAGCCCCTGCCCATGGCCCAGGCAGCAAAACTGTACTGATCCAACCATCTCTTGTGGAAACCTTGGCACATCATCAGGATCAGGAAGTTTGTGATTTGAATGTTTATCAAGAGCTGCTCCTCATCCTGACAGAGGGTGAGCTTCTCCTCTCTTCGTGCTCTCGTGGGGAATGGCATCCTTTGTGCCTCACCAACCTCTGAGTCATTCTCAGAGGCAGGGATGGCAGGGAAAGGAGGGAGCTGTCTCACTGTTGTTCCTTGCTGCCCAGATTGGCCAGCTATCCTCACCACAGCTTCTCTCTAGCCTTGGGTGTACCCCAGCCATCTGCAACGGGACACTCTGAGATTGCAGGGCTGCTGCCACCCTCCAGTGCAGAGCTGGGGGCCAGCAGGAGAGCTCCTCCCTCCATCTCTGAAACTGGGTGAGATTCTTATTTTTTTTTTTTTAATTTGGGGTTTTTTGTTTGTTTGTTTTTTTATTCTTTGGTGGTTGCTGCTTCCTCTTGCCCAAGATTTCTTAGCCAGGGCTCAGGGAGAACTTGCCTTAAACGGGAAGTGTAACCAAATCCATTGCAAATTAGCAGTTAAACTGACAGAAGGACGTTGGAGTTTTTAGTTGTTGTGTTTTAAAGTTGGGCAAGTCATGCTGTGGATATAAAAGGATTGTTCTTCACACTCTGGCACGCTGGGCAAGGAGACTGCTGTGGTGTGTCCACACAACATGGCTGAACGTGGCATATTCTGGTTTGAAATAAACTTGATGACTTTCTTCTCCTCTGTCTGAATTAATATTGGGAGTTTATGAGAACAGAGAGCAAAATGCATCATGTCCTCATTTTTCCAACAGCTGACACATAGGGATGCTGTTGTTTAGGAGAAGGCCACTCACCAGTGCATCCCCAGCCATGTGGAAAATGTTAGCGGTGCTGTATCTTGGATACAGCACCTCTATTTTCCAAAGAGATGAACACTGTTAAGTGTATCGTTCTGCAGGAGCTGAGCCTCCGTTTAGGATTCTGGGATCTCTTTTTCTGATCTTTTCTTTCTTGCTGAGTGCTGACTGAGGTGTTTCTGGGGTAGGTGCCAGGGTTGTTCTCTCACTAATGATTCATGTGCCCTTCACATGTTGCTCTGCAAAATGACATGTAACAGCGTGTACCCAGTATTTACGTTACATTGGCTTGGCTCTCCAAACGTGTACTTTTGCTTTCATCTCAGAAGTTGTGCCGCTCCAATAGATTTGCGGTGCTGCCGTTGGTAGAAGTTATTCAAATGTTAATTTTTGTAGTATTTGGAGCCACTAGTGAAGTAGCCAGTGCTCTGCTGCGTCATGGTTTCTAAAGATGGCATGTGCTGCTGAGGAATCTGTGGTGCTCTGCAAATGGACCCTGGTGCTGAGCACATGGGACTGTCAGGCACTTGGCTCTGAGCTCTGATGCTGCACAGTAGCTCCTTTGCTATTCCTACCCTGTCAAAAAGGGGTGATGAACCATGATGTGAGAACCGTAGGTATCAGGCTCCATGCAAATAGAACGCCTCCTAAATACAGATCTCAGTGCAAGTCAGCAGTGAGCAGCCAGGAGGGCACAGGTGGGGGTTGTAGAGCCCTGGCTGGGGCCAGGGATCCCCCTTGACCTCAGATGGCCTAATATGTTCCTAATAGAGTTGTGGCTTTTCCGGAGTAGATACAGCGTGTGAAGGAAGACCACTGATTGAATTCCTGGAGACCACTAGAGAGCCATTAGCTGGTAATGGCTTCCAAACTGTCCTGGGGTAGTGGTAGGGCGCATCTCCCTCACCTTTGTGTGTGTAACACTTTCAAGTTTATAACGTTTTTCTAAATGACTCAGTAGCGTGTGCTAGGCTTTTGGTGGCCCACTTGAAACGCTTTCAGAAGGGTTTGCTTTTCAGAAAGAGCGAAGTGTTATCCTTAGAAATTCAGGCTCTTTTTCAGGGTAGTAACGTATCTTCAGTCTCTGTGTTTAACATGCAACGTGCTGGTCGGTCCATTGGCCTCTTCCAGGATTGCAATTCTGCATTGCTGCACAGGCATTAGAAAAGTATAGAATTGTAAATATGGTAAAGTATGCAGTTGAAATACACTGCATAGCTGTCCTAGATCAGGACCCAAAGCGAGGAATGAAGGTTGATTCTGGAAAGCATCATTCAACTTTTCTTACTCTTTATGTTTTTACATCCAGATCATTCAGAGATACATAAAGCCTTTATGAACTTTCAGAGTTCATAGTGAGGGATCAGTTCTAACGGTATAATCTAGGAAAAAGAGACACTTTTATTCTTAACCTGTGATTTGTCTAGTACAAGTTTCTGTTCCAGAAAATTTCTTTCTCCTAGGAGAAAAAAATACCTTCAGAGCCTCCCTTTGTCCACAAAATTTATGTCCTGAGTGATCCAGACAGTAAAACTCCATGAAGATCTATATGTTGTTTGAGAAGTACTATTAAAAATTAATCCAATTTTCTATTCTTCTGGTGTAAATAAATGACAAAAAAACCAGCTTGAAATCAAAATGGCCACTTTCTGAGTTTTATGCAGAATAAAAGGCTGTTTATCCTTTCTGCTTTATTTTAAGCCATGGTTTTACTATTCAAGAAACAAATTCTAATCAGCCACCGTATCAGACAAATGGGAGCTTTAGTGAGAGGTTCGTATGTTGGGAGGGAGCACTAAGATTCTCATTATAGTGCATGTCTGAATAATTAGTAGGACCATTCTGCAGTTTTTTTGGCAATAAGAAGAAACTCCATTCAGTGCAGCGACAGACTGACAGGAGCATCGAGCAGTGCAGTCATTAGTGTGTGTCTGCCATCAATGTCATGTTACGGTGTCAAATTAGTTAGTGCCCCCTCCGGAGCCAAGCTGGACCTGCAAATTATCCTCCTACATCCCAGGAAACCGTGTTTGCTAAACCTCAGATCAAATGGGAACAAATGATTAACATGGCTCATAAATTAACTACTTTACAGGCTTATAACTTTTACAAGTAGATAATAAAGACAGAATTTTTAGGGCTGTGTTGTGTTTACTTCAAAGCTGTGATGTATTCTGATTTTGGTGTTCTTTTTCTTTGCCTATTTGTTGTAGATAGGTTTGCTTTTCTCTTGGGGGATAAAAACATTGTGTACAGCCAAGGAAATAATGTTTAGAAAATCTAGTGTCCTAAAGGAAGCAAATGTAAATCCACTGAAAACAATATAATTAAGTTTGTTATCTCATTGCCCGATAAGTCGCTGACAATAGTCTTTCTTCTTGTAGTGGCAGTTGTTCGTTAATGAGTTCACCAATTAAGTTTGAAAGATTACAGCCTTTGCCAAGAGGATTTATCTGTTTAAAAGCATTATATTTTTTGTGATACATTCTTACCATATTGTAAGCCTCTTTGTTAAAGAGGTATAAGACTACCTCTTAAACACATTAAATCCTATTACAGGCCCAAAAATAATTTTACAATCTGTTTACACATTAGCATCTACAAAACTGTAACAAATCTGTCCAGAGATGTCTGTTTTGAGAATAGGATGCTAACAGATAGTGCACTCTCTTGAAGCTGGATTGCCCTTGTGAAACGAGTGCTTTTTTGCTGCAGAATAATTGTTTTATAATGATTTATGACTATGCAAATAATATTCTTTTTATATCTCCCCCTTTTTAAATCACTTCTCAGCTGCATTTTTTAACCAATGCAGAAATAGTACTGAATTTTTAGTGCTCTTTCATAGCTTTTGAATCTAAAATAAACTGAAAAGAGTAAGTTTTGTGCTTTCTATATATTAAAGTCTCATTCCCCCACATGCAAGCTACTGTTACCTTTCTTTTGTACCTTCAAGGAGGTGAGTAAGCCTTGATGTCAGAGATCAAATCAGCATTTTGGAAAAGGCCTAGCATGCAAAAACGTGCAAAATATATCTATTCATAAGAAAACGTCTGAAAATGCCAGAGGTTATGCTCAGTTTATCTGTCAGCAAGTTTAACTTAAAGTAGGTGGTAGTCAATTTAGTAAATACTTTACTAATACTGTAACTATAAAGAACCATGAGTGCCGTCTCAGCATCCTGACCCGTGCACGTTTTAATGACTCTGCTAGGGAAACACGCTGTACTGCAGGTTAGCAATAACTTCTAAAACACAAGTAATTTCTGCAGGAGGGTTTGCTTGTGTACAGTCAGAGTGAAAACAGGAGAGAAAATCGTGCTCTTTAGTTAATCCTGGGAAAGAAAACTTGTTGCTTATATATCCAGTGAACCTGGGCACATCCTGTTCTGAGTAATACTTGTGTAGGTCTGTGGATATTATCAGGGGTAATCCTGTGACATTATTTTTTCTGAAGTTTCAGTGCCTCTTTCCTGGGTCTTCCTCTTCTCCCTCCAGCGTGCTCATTGCAGTCATTTACATGCAACTGAAGGAAGAGGCAAGAGTGATTTCACACATCAGAGCTGCCCTAAAGCTCATTGCTCTGAATTCCTTGTTGCCACATGCCTGCAGACCTGCTCCGTCTCCTTCCAGCCTGGCCCATTCCCTGATGATGCCCCAGCTTCCAGAAGTTGCAGTGCTGTAGCAGAGCCCCACAGGCAGGGTGGCAACACCTTGGGGTTTTTGAAGCCTGATATTTCCCTGTCACTTTGCCTTTCTCTGTGAAGTCAGGCCCTGGGCAATGCATTTCCCCTGGATGGTTTCCCAACCCCTCTTAGGAAACGGCAAGGATATTTGCTAATATGATAAACCAGCTGGGAACTGCATCCCCAGTTCAATCCTGCCTTAATGTTTCTCAGCACTTTCTTACATGTAAAGTGCCTGCCGTGAGCTGGTAGCTCATAGCTGAGCAATTAATAAATGTGATATATCCCCAAAGCATTGCACCAGATGCCCAGCAGCAGCTCTAAATCAGCAGGGTTGCCCCAGATCTGCCACGGGCAGGGGGCTCTGGTTCACATCACTTTGAAAAACTTAAACCTCTGAGGTTCTAGAAGCAGAGTTAAAGGTGGGACTTTGTGTTTGACTAGCCACCTAATTGTGGTTTAAATATTACTTCATTGGAAATAAGACCACCCACCACCTCACACATGCTGTGTATGCTGCTGTCCTACATGTGGCATTTAGGAGAATAATGAAACTGTACCTGTGGGATAGTGCTACTTAGTGCCTAGTTAGCAAGAAAAAATTAAACTCCTGGTTGTGAAAAAAAGTTTGTAAATTAAATACACTGTGAATTGCCTAATTGTTGAGAAAAACATAGGAGGTTTTTTTACATCTTTGACCTTTGTCAAAGTCAACTCATGGTACTTCTCAAAATACTGAGTGCTTTCCTTTCCCCTCCCTCAGCACAGTTGGTACCTGGTGAGAAACACTGCTGGATGCTTCTGTGGATCTCTGATAACTACGTTGATCTGGAGCGCAGTGGGGTTGCCTCCATCACATCGTGGCTGTTGAACTGTCCCAAGCTGCTCTCTCTTTAGTCTGCAATTTCTGAGGAAGCTGCTGTAGTCCCAAATCAGACTTTTTCTTCACTTCTAGCCCTCCTTAACTTCTTGTGTCTTTGCTCCCTTCCTTACCTTCACCCAACCACATAATTGCTTTATATTGCTTTAACACGCCAATCTGTGAAACTGCTCCATTTTCTCAGTTATTGGGCTATTTTCCTTGTTCTTTTGCGATAGAAATCCTAAGAGATTGTGCCTTTTGCACAACAGCAGATTTATGTTTAAGGAGACTGGCAGTCCTTGGAGAATGGGAAGTCTTGTGTCTTTATCCTTGGATGATGATACTGAAGAGAGGATTTCTAGTACCAGTAGGCTTGCATGTAGGCATGTGAAAATGATGCCAGAAGCCTATTTGATCTAAATACATGGATTCACAAGTGTGGGGGGAAAAATGCTGATTCTGATATTGAGCACCGCAGTCTGCTTTGTGTTCTAACCTAAGTGGAGCAAGCTGGCTTAAATCATCAAATATTTTTGAACTCTGCATGGAGGCGGCTGTTGTCTTACAGACTGAAGGCAAAGCTGACATGTACTGGCATGCTCGGAGCAGACTTTATAGCACTGAATAAGGATCACTTCGTATTTAAATCACAACAGGACAAACCACCCAACCTTGCCTACCCTTGGGAGTGGGGAACACCCCTGGCACTTCCTTTTAGGGTGGGAAAGCTCACTTCCAGATAAGTCCCAGGTACTGATAAGGAACTTGGAAGCTTTAGTTAAACTGAGTTATTCATGGTTGTTTTCTTTTTTATGGTACATGTTGATGTGTTTGCAGTGACACCCTCTACTATTTTTTCTTCCATGCTGTTTAAAAAGAAAAACCAAGAAAACAATGTCCTGTTTGCAGTGAACAAGAGCTTGAGGGTAGAGCATGGAAAATGAGTTAGAATTTCTGTCTTGGGAAAAACATATGAATTTTGTGCTGGGTTTTTGATACTGAATGATCAGGTTCTGTTTTTATTAAAGCAAAACATATATATTGTACAAGGATAAGTGTTATATTTATAAACACTTCCCTGGCTCTATGAGCTCTTGTTCCCTTTACAAAAAAAGCTGTTCATGCTGCAATAAAAATACATACATTTAATTCTTAAGGAGAGGGTTTATGCATTTTATTCCTGGTTCACAAAGAAAGTTTTGCTTAGCAGAAACCTGCAGTTCCTTTCAAGGCAGCTGCATGAATTTACATAGAAAATATAAACTGGTACAAAGAATAAATTCCTTAAACCTGGAAAGGTCTCTGGTGGGGATCCCTGTTCAGGGATATCTCATTCAGAGATGTTACAGTGTGAGCACTGGGCATTTTCCTGTGCAGTCCTTTTGATTGTCTTAGACCAGTTCTAACACTGTTTTTGGAAAGTGAAAATTGCAGCACATGTTGGGACTGCAAAGCCTGCTAGGTATATAGTGGACAATTAGAATTATCAAATTGTAGAATGGTTTAAGTAGGAAGCTCAATTTGTTCCAACCTCCTACCATGGGCAGGGACACCTTACACTAGGTCAGGTGTCTCTAAGCCCCATTCAACCTGGGCTTGAATACTTCCAGGGATGGGGCATGATTCATCCACTTGTTTGAAAATAGTATTTCTATGGGCAGGGTTAAGGGCAGCTCAGTGGTGTTTCAGGTCTGATGGTTGCTGTGCTGGCGTGGGGAATCCTGTGAAGAGACTCTGCTGGTGTGGCACAGCTCATCCAGGCCTGGGTCACGGCTGGCGGGGACCAGCTGCTGTTTCAAGGGTGAGGGAAGGACACATTCTGGGCTGAACCCTTTTCTCCCCATGCTCCAGCTGTGTTTGGATGGGGCAGCAGCAAGGCTGAAGGTGGGCGCAAGGGTGGTGCTCCCAAATTCCCGGGGAGTGGGCTGGATCCAAGGTGCCTGAGCAGCCCCTGCCCAGCTGCTGATGTTGACAGTTGCACATTTTCCAGAGAGCTGGTGGCAAACCTTCAGCTGCTGGTGAGTTTGCTGCCTTCACCACTGGCTTTAGTCTGACCACAGGCATGAAGAAAATAGACGTCAGGCATGAGCCAACGGCTGGAGGAACCTTGGGTAATCCTTCTGTAACCATGGGCAGGAGCGTGCTGCCCATGATTTGTGAGTTCCTCTGCTTTAGAAAACACCCTGAGTGTGACTGTACCTACTTTAACACAGGGAATGGGTTTTCAAAGCCAAAGAGTCAGTGTGACCTTTGATAGGTTCCATGAAACGAGCACAGAGATTATGAAGAAGAAAATCCTGTGCTGAACTGAATGTCTCAACTGAATGATCTTTCAGTGGGCATGTGGGACCCTGACAGCCAGCAGGGAGGCAGCCCGCACAAAATGTTTCAGGCTAACTTACTTTGGGTTAACTGGTATGACAGAATGATGAATGCTGAGGTTTTGTGATGCAGCAATTGCACAAATGTTGAAATGTTAATTGTGTGGGCTCAGCTGCCTCTGGCTGGATGTGCTGTCCCTCAGATGTGGCTGCCCTGGCAGCTGCCAACCCAGGGACTGGAGCTTGGCACAGGCGGTGTGGCTGATGGGGAGGAGCTGAAGTGTGTGCTCAAGGCTGTCTTGACCCTGGCAAAAATGGTTTCTAGCTTGCTTTTCTTTTCTTACGGTGCCAATGTAGCCCAGAGCAAACTGTCCTACGTGTTTGTGGGCACCATGTCTGCCTTTCTGCATTGTGCGGATGTGAAGAAGCAGGGTTAGGTAGTCCCATGTTTTGACCCAAGTGCCTTGGCTTTTCAGGCAACTACACTGGTCTGTGCAGCAGTGCTGGGAGTAGAGCTCACCTTCTGCAGCTCTGCAGTGGCAATAGTGTTCTGAACAAAGGTTAGAGGCCATCTGTGCAGGAGGCAAGTGCAATTTAATGTCAGCTGTGTGGGATAGCAAGGACTTTTCTGCAGGCTATTGAACTATTCCCAGCTTTAAAAGTCAAGTCCTGTGAAATTTGCCCAAAGAGATGGAAGGGTGGAAGCAGACCTCAGGCCTCCTGTTTCTCTGCATTTACTTCAACCAATTTACTTCAATTTACTTCATTTACTTCATGTTTCCCACCAGTTTCACATGTATGAATGCATAGGTTTGAACACACGAAATCAGAGCCACAAACTCAGATGCTGTCTTGAGGCACCTTTGGTCCTTTCTTCTGTTGTTTCCTCCATTTGGGGCCTTAGGGGAGGTATGATGAGATCTGATTAGCAGTAAGTCTGTTAATTATAACTCCTAAATTAGAGCATCAGTGCAGAAGCATCACTTTCTGATTTAGATTAAAAAGCCCTTCATCTCAACAAAGCACAGCCAGTTGCAGCTGATAGCAAAGTGCACCGAGATGCATCAGATCAAAGTGATGCACTTTTGTGTGTGATGCCAAAATGGCTAATGAATTACTTAGACTAAGATTTATTACCCTTTACTTACTGATGCTCTTGAAAGGTACTATCCAAAGCCATGAGTTTATATTTAAACAAACCTGCTGGTTTATCTTTCTGTTTCACCAAGAGCCTCCTCTGTGAGTGTCCAACTTTAAATTTAGTTCAGCCTGGTGTAGTCCTTCCTTAAATTCTGAACTTGGTAGAAGTTTATTCTTGGGGTGGGACTGAACATGGGGGTTTTGATCCAGAGTGTATTTCCCTGGCTGGGTCCAGAGGTGCTGGCCCCATGTATGTTTGCACAGGAGGGTAACAGATAATGTCTCACTCTCACCTTTACACTCCCCTCCATCTGCTCTGCCCTTCCACAGCCACCCTCCTTCTGAGCTTCCCATGTCAAGGATCTCTCCCAAAATACCTCTGGTTCATTTTTGCTTGTCAGAAGGTCTCCATGTGACCTGAGGATAATGAGAAGGCACTGAGGATCATTACACAGCATGCTGAACAGCTTATGACTCTTTCTCTGCTTTTGAAAAGAGGTTTTGGGGACTGCAGGCCATGATATGAACTAAGTGTGAGTAGGATGACTTTTTGCTGCTTTTGTTGCTTCTGTACCAGGGTTATATTATGCACTAACAAATCCAGGCTTCTGGAACACATTTAGGCTGTAGATTTAAGGGTAGGAGATGTTAAGAGAATCCACCTGGCTTGACATGGAGCCATAAAAAATAGCAGGGCCATGTGAGAACGGAGTTATCGGAACTTCCGCTTTCCAACTTTCTTTATACCAGGATTCAGTAGCCAGTGGTGGGGCCATGTACATAACACAGACTTCCACAGTTGGCTTCAGTTGCAATTTGTCTAAAAATAGGGTAAGACAAAGCACCTCTGTCTGTTGAGTGGAAGTTTGACACAAGTAGGTGAAATGGCCTGGCTGTATACAAAGATACAGGAACAACTATTTTTGCCTTCAGGACTTGTTGGGCAGAAAATAACTCGGTCCTACCAAAGCTGGGACATCTGGTACATGAAAGTGTTTTGTAATGAATTGGAAATGGCATTACTGCAATATATATAATAACATGGAGATGGTGCAGTATGGTGTGGGGAACTTGTGTAGAAGATAGAAAATGTCATGGTTTTCACATACATTGTGGAAAAGAGAAAATAACTTCAAGTGTAAAGGATATGGAAATTCAGTGAATAAACATCAGTGCATTCGAGGATTTTTCATGCAACAAGCTAGATTTATCTTTCACAGAAAAAATCTATAAACACCGATGACTGCAGTTAGATGAGAAAGTCTGGGTGTGCAAGAAAACCTACTTTTCAATAGATCTCAATTTTCTTAAAGTTAAACAATCAAACATTAGGAGTTCTAAGATCTGATTCATTTCTCATTTGTATCGGTTTCATCCAGGACACCTCCTGAGATTTGAAAAAAGCTGTGCTGTTTAACACCTGAGTAAGCGAAAACCAGCTTCATTTTTCTGTTTGAGCTCAACAACATTTCAACAGCTTGTTTCTTAACAGGCAAAATGGACTAGAACTGTGAAAACACTCGATTCACTTTGGGCAATAATTCACCAGGGCTCGGCGACTTGTAAACACATTGAGAAACCATTCCTTCCAGATTTAACCAGGGGCTGGTTGGGAGTAGGAAAGAAATCCAACATTTCTTGAAAAGCTGGGATTTCTGTTCCTTTATTGTTTTGAAGCAGAAAAAGTCTCATGAAATGCAGGTGCAGCTCTTGACTTCCACCTAGGCAATGAATGACTCAACAAAGAACATTATCTCCTTGTTCAGAAACAGATGTGGTGCCCTTACCTATTCCATTGCATGGGAGAAGACATAGGAACCTGGAAGTGCAAGACCACCTTCATGGAATATCACATATTCCAGTATTTTTGTTAGCTCATGTGTTCACAAACTACATCCACATGGTATAATACCCCAGAGACATATAGTATAACGTGATGCAGTTTACTTCTAAGTCAGGCCTCTGTTGCATGGCCTAAAAGCTTTGTAAGAGTTTAGCAGCAATATCAAGAAAAACCAATATAAGTGGTCCATTAATGAATAGGTCCTTGAGTGTCAGGAAGCAGACGTTGTTGGAAACTTGTGTAATATTACTGTTGGGTTTTATTAATTAAATATAGCTATTAATATGACCTTGGATTTAAACACAATGACCTCTTTTGTGAGTATGATTAGCAGATGTTTACCATAATTCTTCACTCTGTGAAAAATGCTTGTTGCACCCAATAAAAACAACCATATTTACTTTGCTAAATCAAATATTTGGAACTTGGGTCTTACTTTATATATCATGGCTCCAGTGTCTTAGACTTTCCAAGTTTAAGGCTGAGAGCCCTTGGAGTAACATATGTGGTAGATCCGGGAGTACAATGACCTATTGTATCAGGGAGTGCTTTCCCCCCTCTCTTTGGCATTGTATCTACTACAGTGGAACCAGTGTGCTCCACCAGCCTCTGGATTTTATTTTTACAGAAGGGTGAGGAGAGCATTTTTGAACCCACAAGGTTTTCTGTATTTTATCCATTACTTGCGGGCAACTTCCTTTCCAGAAGAACTGCAGCAATGGAAGCAGGAAGCACAATTCCAGTTCTTAAAACAAAGCTGGAAGTTATTTTCCGTTTCAGTAGCATCTCACCTAATTTTAGACTTTAAAAAGTCTAGAGTTTGCTGATAATTCTCCTTTTCTCCTACCAAATCCAGAATTTTGAGGTGGCGAATCCCATTAGCATCCCCCCAAATGCCACCTGCTGCCTTCAAACTGTTTTCTGGGTATATTGGATGTTGGTTCGTAACTGCTGGGGTCAGTTTTAGTAGCTGGTCTGCTGCCTGCTTGTCTGCAGTGCTGAAAGGAAATAGCAAGGGAACAAAACTATGCTTTTCTTGGGAAACCACTCCCTTTGGAATGGAGAGATATGGCTTGCCACTTTTATTTTGTTTCCCTCTCCAAAGTAAGCAACAACACTGCAAGGATCAGGGCCAGCAAGAAAAGAATATTATTTAAAAGGCGTCATCTATCTAGCCCAGTGTATTTCAGGAAAAGGAGTCTCCTGCTTCATATTTTAAGGAGTGTAATAAAAATAGCACTCGGTTTAAGAAAGGGGCTGACGGACCGGAGAAAGTGACAGCGGCAGCGCAGGGAAATAGTGCTCCATTTATCTGAGCACGCGAGCACATTGATAACGCTGCTCTCTGCAGTAGGTGCTATCAAATCCCAGACAATTTGTATCCCCGGCGTGGCAGGTTACTTACATGGGAACAAGTCTCCCTGACGTTATTGCAGATCATCATTAACCAGCTACTGCTGTTTGTTTGCTGTTACCTGCTGCACGCTTTTCCCGAGCCACGGATCGTTTATACACCTCACCCACTTTAGGGACCCGCTGCTTCCACACACACACCCTGCCTGGCATCTCTTCCTTTGCTTCCTTTTCCATGGGGGAAAAAAATTAGTGGGTGCAGCTTCTGTCTTGCTTTAACCTAAGCAAAGGTTGTGTAACGAACATTTAACAGGCTATGAGAAGCAGCTACAGTGGGCAAAAGGAGGGGCAGAAGTAATAAGGAAGAAGGATGGGCTCCTCTTCTCCATCCTCAGACCTGCTGACAGGGGTGTGGGTGTGTAAGGATCCAGATAACACTTAACGGCTCTAGGTGGGATATCCTGCTTTCTGAAGATCTTTAATCAGTTGGATTGGCATCCTATAAGCACATTTCTTGATTATCTTTCTTGGCATGTTTCGATTTCCTTTTCCTTTGTTCAGTAGTATTTGTGATTATTGTCTTTATTAAAATGCTAGCTCTTTTGCAGCTTGCAACCTGAAGGCTATTTTTTTTCTTTTTTTGCCGGTTTTAAAAGTTTTATTTGGTGATTTTTCCAATCACCAACTTGATTAGTTTCCTGTCAGGAGTACTTATTCCTTTACTGAAAATATGGGGGGTAGAGCCTCACAAGTCTTTGGAAGCCAATTGCAAAATCTCCATTGAAGCAAGTACATCTCTTGATTTGTAGTTGACAGTTTGCCCCATGATATCTATCCTAAATAGTTACAGGTTAGGTCACTCGGGAGGGAAGTTTATAATTTTGTCTGAAAGCACAGTTTGATGAAACTATGATATCAGCACAACTATTATAAAACATGAAGTCCTTTGTCTTCTCCCTTATAAAAATGTGTAATTTCTACCCATTATCAGTATTACTACAAGAGTCCTTGCAGTAAACTTGTCTTTTGATAGGCAGAAACTTGCCTTTGCTAAGAATGAGTACAGTGAAGTGTAGCTTCTTTTTTAAAGGAGAATAAATAACATGAATGAAGTTTACTAGAACACAACAAAGCTATTTCCAGGAAAGCTGCTGCAGAGTCAGGTAGGATATGCTGAAGATTTATACTTGGGGTGAACATGTGCAAGTACCATAACGATGCTGTAGAGAACACTGGAATAAAATATTTGATCAACAGATACGCCTAAAGAAAATACGTGGTATGGATTTCTGACTGGCTTTCAGATTACAGGACAGTTAAATTAAAGTTCCTTTAAATATATGCATGAAAACATCATCATGGCTGAGGGGGGGCTCAGGTCTAGCATGGTTACCTCTTTCCTAGACAGTAAAAACCTTGACTGACCACCAATCTCCCCTGGATTGTGGACTCAGGGATGAGCTCCAGGAAGAGGAGAAGCTGCACAATGAAAGGCTGGTCTCAACATCATACAACTCACTGTGCAGCTGCTTCCATGAGAAGGGTTTTAAAACCAGTGTTGCTTATCCTGGCTAGGTGTGCAATTGTTTTGAACTAATTCAATCAAGAATCAGGAGATTTATAGTGAAATAAAGAAAAAAAAAAAAGGAAAAAGATCAATAAAAAGGGTGGAGTAGCAGCTGTGATTAAGGACAAAGATTACTGTTGATTTATTGATTCAGTCCTCAGCTTGCCATCTCAATCAGGGCTTTTTTTTTTTTTTTTTTTGGTAAATATTGTTAATATTTATACTTTAGTGCTATGTGCCAATTATAGTAGATTGTAATTAAGTCTCCAGGTCTGAAAATATGAGGCCCCACGTAGCACAAAGTGTTAGCATTGCACATTACTGGAAAGAGAAACTTAAGTCTGGAAAGCTGGTGCCGAGCACAGAAAAAGGCCAGTTCTCTCTGCAGTGCAAGCAGCAGTTTTTGTGGTCACCCTTTCTGGGAGTGCCAGAGAAAGATGATTGCAGAAGGCTGTTGTGCCAGGCTTTTGAGTTTTGAGGGAGGTCACTTTGGCCAAGTCTGTCTTCACTGCATGGAGTGAGAACTGTTCCTCAGGCTCATGTTGAAGGCCTTTTCTCTGCAGAGAACTCAGTTTCAGGGCACTTTTGTCTTCAGATGATGTCTGTTTGCTGGGTGTGGGTTAGCACAGCACCCTGGCTTAGGGTCTTACTGCAACAGGCAGCACAAATTATAGGAGGTCCCAAGGTCTTCCCTTTGGTTTGAGCTGAGAACAGGAGAGTTGAAGACTTATTTTCTTTTTTCTTGTGTAGAAGGAAACATGAGAACTCCTTGTTGTGAAGTGGCAGAACTGAGTCACCGAGGGTTTAGTCAAAGAAGAAACACATCAGTGCAAACCAGAATAAAAAAGTGCTTTCTTCATTACTCATTATACCACAATGGGAACCAAAATCACTCAAAAATTGTTGTAACAGCTATATGTTGCTTAGATAAAATAGTCTGGAAAGGAGGGATTTTGTGGGAATCGCATCTGATTTATGCAATGCAATATGCGAAGCCAACTTGCTGTGATTTTTTCCAGTTATGTGCAATTATGTGAGATTTAATCAAAGAACTCTGAATTACTTGCATTGCTCCATAGCGCTTGCACGGTACCTCTGGGTGTCACTGAATGAGTTGTGGCCATTTAAGTGTATTGCTCTTGCAAACAACACAGTGGGAAAATTAATTTAAAATTTCCTTTTATATCTGGATGCTTAATTTTTAGAGCTGCACTATGTTCTGTGTTGGTTTTCTGTATTTGAAGCATAAATCCCATTTTTAAGACAAACTGTAAGCAATTCTATATTGCCCTTACAGAATAAAGAGATTTACTGTATAATATACTGGGAATGGGGGCTGAGTTTAACCTACTGTGTCAAACTTAGTCCTTAACCTCCCTTTCCTGTTTCTATATGGATAGACAGGGGGTGGAGATTTTGTCTTGTGGGGAAAAGCAGACCCCAGCAGATACTCCCCTCTAAAAATGTGCTGTGCTCCTCAGCCCAGGGGGCAGAGCCATGTCACCCTTATGGTCCACAAGTGATGGAGTCACCAAACCTTGGCTGGTTGGGATGATGGGGCTGTCAGCTCTGGAGAGCACATGAACATTTGAGACTGGTGGGAGCACATGGGACTATTTGGGTAACCAGTTCTTTATGGACCCACACCCTGTCAGCCTCTGCATTGGCCTTTCATGCCTGTGGAGCTGCAGCAAGTGTGTTTGTTCTGTGCAGTCACTCCCAAGTGCACTTCAGTATCATTAGAGGAAGGGATTTATTCATTTCTCCCATTTAAGAAGGTTTAATTAGTTCCTGTAATATTTCATATTTTACGTACAGGAAAGATACAAAATGGCTCCTGAGGAAAATGCAGCCAGCTTGAAGGGAAAAGCCCTTCTCCAAGCCCTGACCTTGGGAAGCCTTTGTAACAGCAAAAACGTGACAGAAAAGTCTTGTTAGTTCTCAGCACCTACTTATTATTTTTTATAGATTGATTTATTTTTTTCTTATGTGACTACCTCACAGCAGCTGGAGTTGTATATGAATTTTCTTGGCGCAAACGCACGTGTAGGGCAACAAATACCACATGAAAAGATGTTGGCCATTTCTTTCTGCAAAAGGCAAAACTATCTTGTTGTGCTGGGGGCAGCTCTGGCAACCTCTCCACTGCTGTGTTGGTACCATGGTCAAAGCTCTCTTGGCAGGAAGAGCACTGGGGACTTAGAAGCTTCACAGCCCCTGAGTAGTTCAATAATAGCAATACATTTTTTATTATTTTTTCAGAAAGACCCCAACTTTGTGCATCGGCAATTCTACACATTTGGACTTTGGTTAGTCTTGTGATGGTTGTGAAAGAAATGCACTCTTTTTAGTAAATCTATGTCTTAGAAAATACAATAATTGTTATTTAGCCATGCAAAATAAATAGCTACATAAAAATGAGCTCCTCCCCTAGGAAAAGAAATAGAGCCCATAAAATTTATTTTGTTGATCTTTGCCTGCTCTCTCGCAGCTGCCGGAAAGGTGGTTTTGCATTTGCAGAGCTTGGTGCACAAATAAAGGAGTAAATAAAAGGGTTTGCTGACGCAAGCGTTGCGAGGAACGCGCAACACGTGAGTGGAAAACCACTCCAATGGGCAAACAAAGCAATGTGCTGCCTTGAGTATCCCGGGTAAAACCTGGGAGGAGTGGAAGGCAGTAGTGATTTTTTTGTCTTTTGAAGTGTGAATGTTTTCAAAACATTGCTGACTGTCAGTGTCAACAGAGAAGTACAGAGGAAGAAAAGCAAAAATAAAAGTGTGACTGGAAAGGTGCATCAGAATACAGTAATTACAGAAGCTTTAGTTTTGCTGCCTTTGATGCCAGCATAAGTACGTGAAAAACTAATGCACTGCAGAGGACAGGTTTGTGGTTGAAATACACTTGATAGATTTTGACAAATTAAACAGTTGTAAAGATGTTTGGAACTTTTCCAGATCTTTACTGTTATTTATGTCACTGAACTAAAAAATCAGTGGTTAATTTGCAGTTCTTATAATTTTTATGATACTTATGTTGTTGTAAATTTAGCAGTGTGCGGCATCAACTCAGCGGGATACATTTTATGTTGTCAGCTACCTTTTGATATCATAATAGATTTCAGTTGCCAAAGCTTTGGGGAGAGAGAGAATAAAATGTGTGAATGTGCTGTGTGAGCGCCTGGATCAGACCCAAGTAGGAGAGGAGTCGGTGCAGGGTGGTCCCTGAAGCCAGGCCTGGACCTTGGGGGACAGCAGGGATGCTCCAGAGTCCTCTGCTAGTGGTGACAAATGTGTTTTAAAGTGGGAAGGATGGATAAATGCTGGATTGGGCCCTACAGTATCATTGGTGGGTCTTTGAGTGACTGCTTAGAGCTGAAGATGGCAGCAGTGCAGAGCTCCTCAAGTCTGGTCCCACCACATGGACCTTCTCCTGACCCTGCATCCCAGCAGTGCCCAGTGTGGGCTGTGCCTAACAGGTGGCAGGATGAGATCTGGTCTTACAGCAGTTGTCAAACTCATGCGCGTCTCGGTGTGTGACCTGGGCTTGGGGAATTCTCCACCCCCAGTTGACTTCTGCTAGTGACTTTCTCCATGCACAGTGGTCCACAGTGTGTTTCCTGGGTAAACACAGGCTAGAGAGAGCAAGTGAATCTCCAACATGATGTGGCTGGACATGGGAGTAGTTTCTGTCCTGTGGGATGGCATTGATCAAAAAGGGAAAGTCCTAACTTGTATTTTACAGAGTGCCTCTGATGCCTGAATTCACACTTTTTTTAATAGATACTTTTTGCACTATTTTTCTTTTTATGAAGACTTCATTCTCTGTATTTATAGACTTTTCTTCTGTTGTCTCCTATCATGGAAGATGGAGAGATCTTAAATTAGGTGACTTAAAGAAGAGATGTAGTTGTTACCCTCTTGGGAGGTTTTTTTTTAAGTGGGTTAAAAATACTGGTTTTAATCTGAGGAGTGGGACCTGCCTCCGGAATATGTCACACATGAAATGGACTTCGTATAAAACCTAGCCATGCCCTTCTCATCTTCTGCTTCTTTCAACATTTGCCCTTTGCCTTCTAAGCCTGAAAGTGGAAGAATTTATTAATGGTTGTTTCCTCAGTGTTTGTGGCATTAGCCACGTTTCTCAAGGGCGTTTCATGTGCTCTTTCCACTCTAACGGGATTGTCCATTGAGTTCAGCTCTGGCACGTTGGGGATCCATTTGCACAGATAGCTGATTAAGCTGAACCTTCCTCATCCGTAGGTAATCCCAAAGTACGCAAATTGTTAGCGTGAGATTGGTTTTCGAACATTTTTAGGTTTATAATTAAGTGCTTTGTAGTTGTCCTCCACCTCCACCTCCCTCCTCATCGGAGTCTTTAGCTGTGCTGACTCCAGCTCTCCCATTCCCTTTTTCTTTCTTGATTATCTCTTTATTTCTTTTCTTTTCCCCTGGAGGTAGTTTTACGTCTGGCTCTTTCTCTGGGTACCGCTTCAAAGCTGCATGGCTTGGAGCAGATTTTTGGGCACAAAGAAATTTTGCAAGAAGAGCGTTCTGCCACTTCCTGGAGTTTAGCTGGATCTTGCTTCCCAAGTTTACAATGGCCAGTGCTGGACTGAGCACATTGCTCTGCGGGGTAGACACTGATTTACTCTTGACTTGAAGAGAGACTGGAGATGGGACAGCTGAGATGGGTTTGTTTGGAAATTGCCAGCCAAGAAGGAGGTGAGGTGTTGGTGTGAGCAGCAAGGAGCTGATGTTTGCTTGTGCTCCTACACTGGTGCTCTTCAGGTGGAAGATGCTGCTCTTCTGTGTTGGAAGAACAAATTTTCCTTTTGCCTTGCAGCAGCAGGCTGGTATGTTAGTCTGCATTCGCTGGCTAGACTTATTCTGGCTAATGTTTGCCAGATTCTTCTATTACATATTAAAATAAGATCGTATGAGTGGGTTTTCTTTTTGTGCGTGTTTCAAAAAACTAGGCCAGCCCTAACAAGCACATTTTTGTGTTTTTGTTGTTTTTTTGCATTTTGTCACTTTACATATTGAAAAATGGAATGCAAAAAGGAAAAGGAAAAGCCTGCTAACATCAAAAAGAAATAAAGCTTTGCATTATTCTGCATAAGTGTTAAAATCTGACTGATAGTTTGTATATACAGACTTCGTTCTTTATGGTGTTTCCTTTTCCCACCAAAAGATCACAGATGCTATGATAAAAATTAATGCTCTTTTTGTAAATGCTTTTCTTTTCTGAATTTGGCCTAAAGAGGGTCATGAAGTGCTTTTGTTACTAATAAACTTGGCAGGATTTAGGTAAGAATAATAGGCAGACATCAATTTGTTGGGGCAGGATCTTCTAAAACAAAAAGCAGAGCATTTCTACCTCCTTTAATCCAGCTATGTTAATATCATAAAGTTTTTATTTTAACCATAAGGAGAGTAGCCCTGTTTGAAGAATTCAGCTTTAAAAAATGTCTTGGTAAATTGAGATTTTAGGACTACCTATTTGGAGGATGTTCTGTATGATAAATGACCCTTATAAGACAAAAAAAAAAAGTAATTTTGCATGTCTGCTTCCTTGGATGTGTGATAATAATAAATGAACATTTTATATATCATTATATATATATCATGGCAGAACAAAAATCAGAAGATATATTATTCATTATTCCTGTTACTTCATATTTAAAAGGCAAAGGTTTTTGCTTCTTTGCCAAAACAACGGCTACAGAATGTATTTGTAATAATCCCCGCAAATATGAAGGGGAGAAAGATCTTCCAGGTCATTAGCAGTGAGGAAAACAGAGATGCCTTTAATTGTATTCATTTGAACATTAATACATTAATGCTGAGGTTTAAGTACTGTTACTATTAAAAATTAAACTGGAGGGGCAGTGTGCAGATCATATGCTTTAGTGTAAGTTGTCAGGTGCAGTGTTTGCATATTTAGCCTGCCATTCCAACACTAAAATGGATGTTTGAGGCCGCATCTGGCTTTCTGAGGGGCACTTTTTACACCACCCCATCCCTGTTTCATTTCTAGCAATAGCATTTCTTTTCATGGATGCAATTGCACCACCTGAGCAAAAGTTGCGGCGGTTAAAATCAGAGAAGGAGCGACTTGTTTGCTGTCCAGAAGTCCTCTTGTTCTTCTCCCTGTCCTCCCCCCGCCGTGCCCGCAGTTATTTTGCAATATGCAACCCCCTCCGAGCACTGCCTGCGGAACTGGAGTAGCTCTGGCATGTAGATTTCCCAGTGGGAGAACTTGTGTGAATGGTAATTTTAATGAGACCTGATTTAAGCAGTAGAATAGATCCATAAAACTAATACAAGCAGACTTTCAAGAGCTCTAGTATTTGTCAGGGCAGTGAATTTTAGAGGTGCATCCATTGTCTTGGTAAAGAATATTATAATCTCGAAAACTTACTCTGTATTAATTCAGATTGTTTCTATGCAAAGTACTATTGAGAGTGTCTCAAATCCAGGGCAGGCCAAATATAGACTTATTTATTTTTGAGTCTCAACTTTCGTCCAAAAATCGTGCTGGAACCACAGGACCTGAAAGCTGTGCTCTATATGAATGAATGCAAAGTCTGTATGAGTGCACACAGCTGTGCCTCCAAGCTGTGACAAACCCTTAGCTTTGCTTTTTTTCCCCTTCATTTAAGGCCACTGCTTGGTCCATATGTATTTCAACCTCTCCCAAGTTGTCACACCTAGTTATATATGGCAGTAACATGGGTTTCTTTGGATACACGGAGTTTTTCTGCAAATACAAGCGTTACACCCGTCCCAGAACCTGAATCCTGCTTCAAATAATACACTTGGTCCATGGCTTTTATTTTTCATCCTAGTGCTCTGGAGCATCTCTTGCTGTTGTTGGAAGTTGTGCAGTTCTGCTTGGCCTTACTGAACTGTTTTCTTTCCCTGCTCTCATCCCCAGCCTTTTCCCTCTGTCCTGTTTGTTGTCAGCTTTTTCCCAACTAGCTTTTTTCACCTCAGCTATCTCAGATGGAAGCAAGGAAGAGAACAGGTGTAGGAAACTCAGGGCAGGAGCTTGAGATGGGAATGGGGGGAGCTGGAACACCAATAAACAGCAGAGAACGCGGGGCAGACAAGCAACATGGGGAGAAATAGAGGGGAAAGTGAAGAGGAAAGGATGGAGGCAGAGGGCAAGGAGGGAGGGAGTCCATGTGAAGGTGAAGCAGAGGGATGCTCTGTGCCATGGAGGGGCACCAGCTCTGCCACCCCTTCCCGTGCTTGGGCATCCCACTGACTGCAGGGACAAGGGCAGAAAGGAGCTGACTTCTGGCAGAGCTGGTGATAGCAGGGACATGCATTTAAATAGGGAAAAAGTTTATTTGCTTTTTCTCACAGGAGATGCTAAGTGATTTTTGCAGTTTGAGTGGAGTGGCATTATTGTACTTAGCTCTGCATTTATTAAATAAATTTGTTCTCCAACTCGAGTGTTAAGTGTGTATTATGAAACCTCGGAGCCAATCTTAGTGGTTGCAGTGTGCAAATATTTTTAAAATTAGGTAATTAAACAGGGCTTGGGCTGCAATGTCCACTGAAGTGATTTACTAATTGAATGGTTTGATTAAATTTAATGTTATTTTAGTTTATACAGAAAGGGCTGGTATCTGTTTCACAGACAGGGACATCTTGTGGGGCTGTCAGTGATGGTTCAGAGGTCCTTAGGAGGAATCTTTAGCACCCAATTAAATATTAACCAAGAAGATGTGACTCGTTCTTTCTCTGTCCCTGAAACTGTGTTTTGA
The DNA here is from genome assembly GCA_013400495.1 of Nicator chloris. Classification (NCBI taxonomy): domain Eukaryota; kingdom Metazoa; phylum Chordata; class Aves; order Passeriformes; family Pycnonotidae; genus Nicator; species Nicator chloris. The sequence continues at coordinate 75,374 of WAAE01003771.1, read as the reverse complement.
CATCTAAGGCTGGTGATAAAAATTTGCTCGGCAGAATCACTTGCAATGCACTCATTTATCACTAGATTATTTTTAAATTAATCACGCTAAAAATCTTTCCACTGTAATTGTGCTGGGGCTCAGTGCTGTACGATGTGTGTAAATAAAAAATGCCCTTTTAATTCCACGTTAACTGTGTCTTGCTGCTGTTGCAGCCAAACTGTATCTGTTTCGGTGGAATGTCATTTTAAAGGTACTGTGGTTACTGAGCGGCAGCTGTGATTGAAAAGTATGTAAACTAATCTTTAGTTGCTCATGTCATTTTTATATTCTTATGTCAGAACACAAGAAAGCTGCTTTAAATTTGTCTTTCACTGTGTATTAATTTTCAAGTCTAATTTTTCTTGGGTTAAAGCATATACTGCGTTCTCTGCTACACATTACCATTCGGTGCCAAAGTAAATGGCTACTTGTGAAAGAGTACAAAATTAGTTCCTGCTTGATTACTCTAAAATACATATTTATTTTCATAGGGAGAGTTTTTATTGCTAGGGTATAAAGGACAATTGTCCTGTATGGTATCGGTGACTTAAAAGGCAAAGTAATCAAGCACCATATATTTATTACTGTGAAGAGCAGAGCTGTGCATTGCTTTCCCAAAAACAAGAAGGAAGGTACAAGGGGTTTTGGATTTTTTTTTCCTTTTTCTTCTAGGCTTGCACTATGTGTTGTTCTGCTCTTTTAAATGCAGACCATTCGAAATGAAATCCTCAGTCTGCATAAGAACTTCTTTGTCTCTCGATGCCCAGCCATTGAAAATTAAATGTGTTTGCGGATAAGTATTTATTCATACCATACCTCACACCTGATCTTGTGTCAGTATGACATCATCTTTGCCACAAAGACTTCTGGTGGTTTAAAAATGTTCCGTTGTGAAATAAGTGGGAAAGGTAGAAAAGGGGCAAGGAAGGCAACAAAAATAAACTGCTAGTGGGATTTGATGTTTTGCCAATTAAAAACAAAATATAAAAAATCATGTTCTGAGGTCCACATGCTGCCTTTGATCCATACACAGGACTTCCATTTGTGCCGGTGGCTGTTCAGCCTGCGGAGGGAAGGCTGTACATGACTTAATTTGTATGTTGTGGGAAGTACATTTTCCTAGCATGTGGTCTAGCTTACTTGAAGAATCTGAAATGCGTTATAAATGTAAATGCTGTGTTTAAGTAAAACTTCATTATGTTTTGGTGGTTTCCAAAAATGCACAGGATTTGACCTTAAAGTGTTATTTCAAGGTGTTATGATGTATGAGCTAGACTTTGTAGTCTTCTAAATTAAATCTTTGAACATGTTATTATTGTATTTTGGCATCGGCAAGATGTAGTTCTCAGCTATTTTTTGTCACAGCCTTCATTTTTCTAACAAGAGTAACGAGACAGGGCCAGATTCTTCTGTAAGAGGCGTGTGCAGGATGGGGATTACCCTGCCTTCACCATGGTGTAACCAAGGACGGGTCTGCCCTTCACATCCAAGTCCAAGGGCACGGCGACTCCTCACCCATGGCTGCCATCAGCGCGGCCACCACCACTGCCTGTGACCATCACAGAGCCCCACGTAGGATGTGGTGAAGAGTTTAGCATTTGGATCCAAATTTGGTTCATATATAAAAGGAGTTGTGTTTCTGTTTGGAAAATATGAGCCCCTTTCACGTAGCCCAGGTGTGGATTAGCTCTCTAAACTATTTGCCCATTCCTGTGTTTGTAGGGGACTGTTTTCAGTTCTTACAAAGAGGCTGTACAAGTCAAGCCATACAAACAGCAGAAGCAATCCAAAAGTGGATTAAAAAAAAATTAACAAAGTGTTTGTGATCTCAGGTTGGTAGTCTGGATGAGGGAGCAGACATAACTGCCATACCTATGCTTATTTCCAAAGAAAATAACTGCAAAACATTTCCACCTATGCCATGAGTGCCCAGGGCTTATATTTCTCCTGCTCTGTGTAACAGCCATCTGTTCGTGTTACAGCAGGACCGTGGGGCACCATCTCTGCTGTGCCGTGTCCCCTGGGCAGCACCAGGATGGGGAGTGTGCCAGCCAGCCACAGGGAGAGGCAGGGTTTGGGCCGGGGTATGTTGTTGCAGAAAAGTCGATTAAGAAGAAGAACTCTGAGTCAGCCCCTGGGGCCGTGGCCGTAGGTCGGTGAAGTGCCAGAGAGAGACCGTCTTTGTAGTGTTGTTTTTGGTACCGGTTTCACGTTGTACGCTCGTGGTATGAGTCACGATGGTTACAAGGGTGATTTTCCCTCAAGAAAACAATCCCTCCCCCAAACAATCGTGGAGCCACCCTTTTGGACACTCTGCTTGGATGGCTTTGTCTGTCTGTCCTGAAGTAGGAAGGGAGAGCGGTGCTCAGCCATAGCGTAGCAGTGGCTCATCCTCCATCTGTGGCCAGGAGTTTCCCATTTTCCTCCTTCATGAGCAGGCTGGCTCCTGGATGGGGGAGGCCTGAAAAATTCATGCAAATCTTCAAAATAAAAGACACATAGGATACCCCGCTTTCCCTTTGTCACCCCTTCCCTGCATCTCAAATAGGGTAATGCTTAGAAATGCATCCAACCTCGAGTTCAAAATGGATCACTTACCCGTGTTTCTTGAACAGCTAATTTTGCTGGCATGTTATTATTCACCCTCTGCTATTTTCAAACTGTGACACAAAACTAGAGAGAAGAAGAGATTGAAATTTTGACCAGTACGTTATCCTGATACCTGAGATGCTGTGTTGATATGAGAGTATCTTTACCACAAGGACTTTCTTGGTGGTTTTAGAGATCCCAGTGTGAATAAGTAGAAAAAAGCAGAACTAATAGCTAAAGAAGCAAAAATATTTTTTTCTTAAAGAAATTGATTAACATGCAAATATGTACTGTATGCATATTAAATATCATTTCAAAATGTGATGGGCAGGAAGCATAAGTGATGCCATTTGGTTTTGTGGCATCAGTGTGGGTTGATTAAGGGGGTGGGGATAAATTTTGGGGATTATTGATATAGCATGAGTAGAGCCAGATGGTTGTATTACACATCTTTTGTGTTCTTGTTTGCTTCTTAAAGCAGTTGCAGAATTTTGCCCTGGGCAAAATTTACTCTTTGCTCGTATGTTCCCCTGTGAATTTACTTTTGACAAAGTAGTTCACAAAGAGGGGAAACGCTGTGCCCGCAAACTCGTCTCTTCCCTTCACGTTTGTGAAGACAGCCCCCTACTTCAGAAATATTTTGTAACTTGTGAAATAAATTAGCAGTAGGTGCAAGTTCAGAGTGTGTGTGTGTGTTGTGTATCGCTCCCCCTCGGTGTGCGGTATTGATTTACAGAGAATGCCGTTTTTTTAGGTTTTCCTTGCAGTGTTTTGAAGAAGAAACTGTGGAAATGGCAACCAGTTCAGTTTAATGCACTACTTATGTAGTGTTCTTCCATTAAAGAAATGTTGTCTTAAAGATTAATGAGCTAATTTTTCCACTACTCGTTTTTTATTTTAAGTTTTGAGATTGTGGCATACCTGATTCATGTGATCAAAAACACATACTTTGTGGTATTCAGGTTGAGTGGGAGAAGGCTGTGCTAGGTAGGTGTTTGTGACATTTGTTGGAACTGCTTATCACCGGAACCACCAAAATTTACATGTGTTTGTTATTTCCCTTTGAAAGCAATTTTTTATTTCCCATAAAAAGATGGGGTTTTGTAAAGGCTTTGCAAGAAAGAATTTCTTTCTTGTGCCTCGCACCAGTTTTTGTGGGTGTGTAACTCCACTGATTTGGATGAGGTTATTCCCAGTTTACATTGCTGTAGGCTCCTGGATGATGAGTTCCCTCTACATCTGGTAATTACACTGGAAACAGTCCTACTTGTAAACATGTTTTGTCCTCTGCCTGTATCCCCGTGTGAAATGTGTGTTTGCAGAAGGTGAGGAGACTCACCTTGCTTGTGGTGGTGAGACTTTTATTGGGGACCAAGTTATGCTGACACTGATGCTGTGGACTCATGTCTGCATCCCCTCTCCACACAAAGCCGAGCCCCATGTTTTGCCCAGACTGGGAGCAGCAGCTTTGGGCCTGTTTTTTAGAACCAGTACTTGATGTGAAAATGGGGATGGGCAGCTCTGACCCCATTGAAATCTCTGAGTAGTCCAGTCACAAGTCTGAGACCAGAGCAACTTACTCCTCATAATGCTGCCATTGTGCTCATCCGATCTGATCAGTTCTGGAAATGTTTTAGTAAGTCTATCTTACAACACTATAAGAAGATAATCAGCTGCCTTAGAAGGTCCCCATCTGGAGTATAGAGTTCTTTTACTGAAAGATGTTTTGCCTTTCCGAGATAGCTCTCGCATTTCATCATCTGTTGTGCAGAGATGAAGTGCATATGAAAAGTCAGTGACTCTGAATCCATCTGTTGTTATTATTTTCCACTGATAATTGGCTTGAACAATGAAATGTCTGTGTCTGTAGCCTTTGAAACTGTACACCCTGTTTATTTTCTGGAGGTCTTGCTCCACTCTCCCCCCCTGCTTTTTTTTTTTTGTTGTTTGTTTTATTTTGGGGGGTTTTTTTGTTTCGTTTTTCTCTCAAGCTCATAACTAGTGGAGCTTGTATGAAGATGACATCTTTGACTCTGTGCATCAGTATGTGTCACTCAGCATCTAAGGCTTGCCTGCCAATTTTTGTCAGGGTCCTGTGTCTGTGCTGTGTGAGTGTAGAGCAGGCTTACAGCAGGAAGACTGGCAGATCCAGAGTTCATAGATATCTTACCTGAAATGTGGTATTTATATCACTTTCTCTATTGAAATATTAATTTAGAGACCAGTATCTAATACCTATGGAATTAGATACTACCTGTAATTGTGTAATATATTCAGTTGCATCCAGTTTTGCATGATGCAGGGTATTAATATTGGACTCCACTAACAGCAGTTCCATTAGCTTGCTCGACCAGTATGAGCTATGTATGAGCAGGGAGGCATAACTACCAGCCAGAACTGCCAAAACAGTCATTAGAAGCTCCATTGGGATGGACAAAGGCTTTTACACAGTGATACACTGATTAAATTTTGTTCTATGGTTTATTTGCATCAAGGTTAGATCAGTATCATCTATGTGAACCGTATTATCTGACGCTTTATTTGGAAGGTCATTTCAATGCAAAAATTGTGAACGACACAGGGGCTCTAAAATTTCTCGTGGGATACTTTCTTGGAGGATTTTTATCCTGTTAGGCTTGACTAGCTCATGTTATCATTGTTTTTGTGCTTTAACCTGGTGAGTTTCTCCGAGGAGGTGTAAAAACTCCCTCCATACCATACAAGTGCTCAGTGGAACTGAACATGCTTGATGCCCATTAAAACTGTGAGTTATATCCAGTATCCTTTGAAATAATCTGTGACACATGCTTGAGAATCCAGTAAATGTGTGTTGAATCTTGAAAGGCTGAATTTTCCTGTGCCTGCCAGTGTGTAAGTGCTCTTTCAGAATGAAATTTCGGGGCCGGACGCAGTCGCGTCGTCCATGTTACGCTGTAGTCTGGAGCACCAGAGAGTAAGGCAGAGGAGTATAATCTTATTTGTGTTTCAATGGCAATCATTTAATACTGCAAGTTATTAAAAAATAATTAAATTACCAAAACCAACATGTAGCTAGGACTTACAATAAAAGGTCAATGTGATTTGACTCCTTAAGTTAGGGATGGACACTGGTGAATTCCAATTGCTTTAAAATCTTGCTGCTTCATTCTATTTCTGGACTGGAAGGAAAAACGAGACTGAAAAATAATTTATTTCTCTAGAAGGAAGAGTAAATCACAGTATATAATTAAGTATATTCAATTACAATAATAAATGTTTAGATGTGTTTGGTGGTTATCACAGTCTCTAATTTAGTTGTTTTTTGAAGTAAATATAGTTTGGAGGGGTAGTTTCATGAGAGCAGTATTTTGAAAATAATGTTTTTAAGGAACACTTCAGAAATTTCTTCCTTTTCCCCAAATAAACTAGTAAATAGGTGTGCATTATGTGGTGATTCATCAACAGCTAAAATAGGTCTGCGTCTGGAATGTCCTTTAAATAGTAAACAAAACAGGGACAGTAAAAGCAAATGCAGATTTAATCTGTCAACTCAACCAAAAATCTCTGTATTAATTTTAAATCCTTGTTAAGAAAAGGCTGGGCCAGGAATGTATTGGATTTCAGTACAGTTAATGAAAATTAATTTTACAGGTGGTGTTTGGTTGTGTTTCTTCTGCTGTGGTGAGATGGGTGGCTGAGCCAAAGTGGGCACAGCACACGATTCAGCTCTGTGCCAGAGCAATGCTTAGATTAGAAATGAGCGTTTGGCGTGGAGTTGTTGGTGCTGTTGTTATTTACTATCAGAGGAGCAGAGCGTTTAGTGCTATGATTTGATTTGATTTTGCAGCTCCTATCCCCTTAAACAAGCTGTGTAGCTTGTCAGAGATCAGGACAGGTAGAATGCACAGCAGGCGTCTGATTTGAGCCAGTTACTCATTTGCTGAGTGTTTGTGTTTATGCAAAGGGGCCTCTTCCTGCATATTTAATCTAGAGTAAGGCAGTGGCTTTTGTTGTGTTTAGACCACATACCTTCAGTCCTTCCTTACACTGCAGCCAGTGTTGAAGCACAGAAAGGCTTGATAGTCAAAAGTGCTTTAGTGTTTTCAAACTCTCAACTTTTCTGCCGTTGGTTGGGAATTACTGTACAGCTCTAAGCCTTTTTCTTCCTCTTTAATGGGTAAGTTTGCACTCGGTAGAATAAGATACTTTTGTTTCTGTTCCATTTTAAAAATGTACAAAATATTTGTTTATAGCTGTCCAAACCTCCCTGAGCAAAACTGGTCTGCTGAGGAAGTTTGTTGCAGGGAATTAGATCAAGAATACAGGTGTTTCTGGAATTTACTTCTGAACCAAGTATTAAATGCCATATTGCAATAGGCAGGTATTTGTGGGGCGGGGAAGTGGTGGAGGGGGGAGGGATGAGTTCGGTGTTATTATTCTTTGTACTAACAAATCCTGTTTTGTAACTGTCCTGAAGATAATGCTTCCATTGTTAGCTAAAAGCTTTCAAACAGTGAGCAACGCAGAACTGCAAAAGAAGCAGCAAGAAAAAAAAAAAAAAAGGAGGAGGAGGGGGGGAGGGAAAAAAAAAGCAACCCTCTGGTCTTTATTGTTTCCTTTGCAAGGGTCCTCACTCGAATGTCTGCGCTGTAATAGGGAGGTTTTTCTTATGTGGAAATTGAATCGTCTCTTCATTGATATTAATAGCACACTAGAGATGTTAGCCATGATGCAGAGTACCAGAGCTGTGGAGTAGGAAACCTGATCTTGCAGGGGGAAAAAATGACAGTCCTATTGCTCCTCAGTGTGGGAGACATCCCTCCCCGAGAGCGGAGTTTGCATAATGGCATCCTGCCTCAACTATTTACTTACAGGTATTTTAATCTCGGGCTCTTTCTTTTAGTACAGGCGTAATTACTGCCGCTCGCTCCTGCACTTATTAACTGCGCAGCTCGGTTTCTGATTCCGTCTGGACAAATTAGTTTTAAAAATGACTTCGGAGAGAATCCGTGCAGTGTGCCTGCACAATGTACACAGTGTATACGTAATGTGTGCTGGGTCGGGTGAGCGTCGGGGTCCGACGGGAAGGAATTGGCATCAAAAATTAAAGAAAAGACGACAAAGGGCACGTCTTGGAGGCTGAGGGTTGAAGCACAGACAGCGCTTGGAGAAATGTGGAAAATGTGCGGCGAGGCCAGAAGTAGTAGTTTTGGTTCCCAATTAACTATTTCCTTCGTTTGAGTAACTCCTCTCAAACAGAAGAGTGTGCTGTTCCACCACATGTTGGAAAGTGTGAGAATCTGAATAAAATTTCATCAACCTTATTAAAATATGTAGGGACTTTGGTCTTCTTGGGTAAGAATCAGCCTACAGACTCAGAGGCATTTATTAACAATAAGACTGCTGAGGTTTTTTAATAACAAAATTACAAATACCGTGTCTAATTGTAAGTGTATTACTTTTATGCACCAGTTAAAAAAAAAAAAACTTTTTATGAGGAAAAGTACCTCAGTCAAAGCACCTCGTGTGATTAGTGCTATTGTATTCTTAAATTTTGATTGATAGAGATAATAGTTTTCACTTAAAAATACAGACAGGTACTTTAACTTTCCATGACAATAGCTATTTGCATTTCTTTTATCTTTTTGTTTAACATTTGTGGGGGTTGGGACGGATTTGATTATTAACTCTTATTGCACACCGAGGTAAATGCTAAAACAAAGCTTTTGTTAAAGCTTCAAAAGGTAAAGCAGCAAATATTGTTTTTAGGCTTCAATATTTAAAGGCTGTTAAAGGATACCTCGAAAATATTTTCACATGACCACGACCAGGAGTGTCACTCGCCTGCCAGGTAAGGGACGGGACGGGGGCGGTGGGGACGGCTGTGGCGGGGAAGTGCCCCCGAGCAGCGCCGGGGTCACGGCACAGGCGGGGCGATGTGTCCCCGTGGCCGTGTGTGTGTGTGTGCGGAAAGTGGCGTTGGGGGCAGCGCCAGCCCTGCCCGAGGCCCCGGGGTGTGCCCCGGCCAGGCAGCGGCGGGACTGGCCCCGGTGCCCGCAGCCGCGGCGGTGCCGCCGCCGGGCACGGGCATCCTCCGCCCGCTGCCGCCCGGAGAGGTCAAGTTTCAGGAGGAGAGTTGTAGCACAGGCATAAAATGGTTAAGGCTGGCACTGAGGCGCGGGGAGTTATTTTAAGAATCGGGGAAGATCTGGCGATAGGAGCCAGGCGGCGGCGTTTGATGGCTGGCTCTGGCTCCAGGAGATGGTGGCCCCTGGCTCGGGGAGGTGGGATCTGGCTCGGGGATGGCCTCTCCTCACCTGGCAGGCCGGGTGGCTCCCGGGAGCGCCTTTCCTTCACCTGGGATGGATTTGGTGAGGGCCAGCGCTGTCACACAGGAGAGGCAAACAACCAATCCATCAGTCAGAGATGCAGGACTGAGCGATCGCGGTGCAGATCCCGTGTTGGAAGCGAGCTGTTCCCAACTTGCCTGCGAACTGCACCCGTGTGTTCCCTGTAAGAGCTGTTAAAAAGCGGGGGAGGAACGAATCGTGATTAGTTTTGTAGATTTGGCTTACATCGAGTTATTCTTTTCCAAGGTTACGGTGGACTTGAAAGGTAATATTATTTTGAAAGAGCGAATGTGCTGTGCGTAGCTTTGTCCTCGTGCTGCTATTTATTTTTATTTTATTTTATTTCTGTTTGGAATAAATAATAAGCACCAGCCAGAGATTCTGAACAGCCTGCTAATGACTGAAAAGGAAAATACAGTATGATTTGCTCCCTCCTTCCACTGAGAAGCAGCAATGTAATGAGCATTGATATCCCTGTGTTTTGGCCTGTACCAAATCCACTTCCCCCTCTTCAGAGAAAGGTGGGAGAAGTGCACGTAGTCTCTCACAGTTTCACTGTTCACCTGCATTTTGCTTTCTGAGGTGGTGATGACTCCTGGTATAGAAAATCTCCTGTGCCATGCCTCCTGAGATTTAATATATGCTGCACAATAAAAAGTAGCCACCTTGACAGTGGTCAGAAAAAAGACTTCTCTCTCAGATTATTGGAAGTATCTCTCAGATTACTGGAAGTATTTTGTTTAATATGTATATATGTATATATTTCAAATTGCTAGATAGCTCTTTAAAAATAAAGTAAGTACAATAAAACTGAAGAGACAACTACTGACCGTCCTCAAAACAGTTCTACACATGATTTATGTTAGTGCAAGTAACCCAGCTGAGTGCACTGGTTGAGGAAAGTAACCCGTGTGAAGGACTGGCCCACTAGTCTGCCTGGTACCAGATGTTTTCTCCACAATCACTGTACATCCAGTATTTTCAGAACCAGCAAAATACCAAATAAAAAATATTTTTGTTTTTTGCTTAAAGATATGTGGTTGATAAAATCACAGAGTGTCCTTTCCTGCATAGGGCAAGAAAATAATGATTATGAGACTAGTAAGACATATTTCATATTTCAGCCTGCGTGCAGCTGAATGTGACTCAGGGAGTTTTGAGGGGAAAGAACAGCTGTATTAGGTGGTTACAGTTCACTTTATTTAGAAGAAATTACTGCACAGAAGTGCTTATTTTGATGATCAGGTTTTGGTATCTTAAACTCTCAGGAAGCTTTTTAGTAAATATTTTAATCAGACACGTTAAATACATTTCAGCTGGTTGTATATAAGAAAAATAAATCAAAATCTAATTTCAAAACAAATTTTTTCTTGTGATATCAGGTGCATGTGTCTGTTTTATGTTTTTTAAAATTTTTTTTAAAAGTGTGCTTTCTAGGTAGTGAAGGGGAGAATCCTTTGCTGCTTTATGTTTCCTGTAATAAATTGTAGGCTTCTGAGGGCTGGGACACTGACAAAAAAATGTACATGCGTAATTCTGAGCAGAGGAGCAGCTCAACTGGTGTTCTACTTTCCTGTGCAAAATTACTCAGAGCCAGTTTGTGTGGGATCAAGGTCCTTGTTAATCTATTTTTGGCTATACCCAAGGCTGTTCTCATTTAGATATTAGTAAAAATGTTAGAGTTTTAAGTAGACTTTCATTTTGCAATAGTCTCTGTTTCTGTGTTGTTGGTTAAATTTGGCTTTGCAGTGATCCCTTGGAGTTAGGACTTCATCTTGCAGCTTCCCTGGAATGACCTCGCTGCCTAGGAGGAGGAGATCACTAAATCAAATATATGTTGTGGGATCAGAAGAGTTACAAGGTCCAGCCCAACAGCAGGTGTAATGGCAAAGCTTCTGGTCTTTGCCTGGTCCCTTGGTACCGGGTGAATAGGTAGGACCCAATCCAGGACAGGAGTGGGGCTTTCTGTTGGAAGAGGTTATGGCGCTGGCTCAGGGCATGATCTTGTTAAGATTATTGTTGTCTTTCCAAAATCCTGCCCAAAACACTGTTTTAAAAGGTATCTTTATATCCAAGGATTTCAAACTCTGTTAAAATTACCTATCTCACTAGCAGGTAAACTGAGGCACGTGGTGAACAAACCTGACCTTTTCAGGAATATCTGGTAAAATCTGTTCAGGGCACAGAGTTTTGCATGGACTCGTCCTCGTGTACGGAATCAGTTGAGCCTTGGAGGTGGCATTGAGGGTGTTTTGAGACCTTCTCTCTGCTAGTCAGGCAGCAGGACCACTGCTGCTTGCTTGCGAAGTGGATTTTTGTTTGTGGTTTGGTTTTCTATTTTAATCATCTCCTTGGGGGGAAAATATGAGTGTAGGGAAATGTCTTGCTTTGGTAGGATGGGATTTTTTCTTTGTTTGCTCCACACACACACTTACAGTGTTGATGGTACTTTGTGTTTATCTTAAAGACAGCATGATGGAAGGAATGTGTGTTGCCTACATCAATTCACTCACCCGTATAAACAGTTTCAGGAGGAAAATCTGTATTTGTGTTTCTACGCTTTGAGATACTCAACTTTTAGACTATTAATGAGAAATTTTCACAGGTGGGAACAGCTGTTTCTGCTGCTCATTTTAACTTAAATGGTACATTATCCATATTTTTGAAAGCCAGGTAACATATAACAGGAGTTAGATAACCAAAAATTAAAGCAGTCTGGATTCCAATCAGGGAGTAATTTGTGAGGAGAGCTGAGTCCTCCTCAGCCCCCCGTAGACCCTTTTGGTCTCCCACCAGCTGATTGTTGGGCCGGATTTCCTTGGAGTGTGTTTGGTTCATGAAAGACAAATGTGTTTACAAAATGATACCTGCCTTTTTCAGCACTGCCCAAAGAGATACTGAATGCACATTTTATGGGAACATGTAATTTTCAGCAGCTTCCTTAAAAAGTACATTTTAAGATGGTTCATTTGCTATCATGAAGACTCAGGGTAGAAATGAAGTCTGCTTGCCAAAATACTGCCAAAATAAGGATGTGACTGCCAAATACCCAGAAAATTTATAAAACAGATAAATATGAAAAGAGGTTTAAAGTGTCAAACCCAAGATAACCCCTGCAGCAAAGCAGGATAAAAGCCTTTATTGTTGCTAATCTAAGAGCACATCACATGTCGGAGGTCATGTATTTTACATAAAAGATGTATTGTTTTACATACTCTCAGGAAGGTGAGCCCTGACCTATTATGATGGAGTAGTGTTATGTCCTTTACAGTGCAGAATCAGGAATATCTTATATGTGTACCTCAGCAAGGCACACAGGGCTTCCTATACAGCAAACGTACAGATTTTGGCCCCTGATGTTCTGGTACTGCATTACAAGAAGTGTGAAGAGCTTCTCACTCAAAATATAAAAAATAATGACATAAAGTGCCAGTGAGCAACAGATAAAACCAATATTCATTTCATATCAAGGTAACTTTTTTCTCCCAGCTAAAAATAATCAGGTTTCAATGGTAAAGAAGTAATGCCTCATTCTCATTGTGAAAACATTTTTCCTCCCAAAAGAAATGGTGAATGAGTTCATATTCTTTTGAAAGAACTTAGTGAAGATTCTGATTTTTTCCCAGAGGTTGGTATTTTACTGCTTCAGTAAAAAGCTTCACCTAGTGATGTAAATAGCACAACTTACCATTTGGTGAGTTTCACAAACACCCCCAAATCTCCACATCACTGTGTGAATTTTATGAAATGGAGTTTCACGTAGCTCTGTCTTACACATCCACATGTCACTGACTTTCCGTTTTGTATGAAGTCATCTGTGTCACCAAATTATCACTTATTTCTTTCTGTCTATATTACATATTACTCCATACCCCGGCGGCAGAAGATCAACATTTCAGTGAGATTATGTTATAATTTTACTCTGTTAAGATATTTGGTCAATTGATGTGGAATTAATTCTGAATGCTGTTAGTGGTTTGAGTTAGTAACTTGATCTAAATTAATAAACAAATGTTTTTCTTTTCTCTTGTACCATATGTTGATCCCAATTACATGAACAGAAAGTGGCAGATTGTCATGTTTCTTAAAAGATTACATACTCTTTTGCATAAGAGAGAGTACACAAGATGCAGTAATATACAGGGTAAAAAAAACCTACACGTGCTGTTTTCTCCCTCCTACTTTTTATAAAGATACACTTTAATTATTCCTCCTTTTAATACCCACTGCTCTCACCACCTTGGCGTGCTTGGCGTGCTCTTGGTAATGCTTAATGAGAAGATATCCCAAGACAGTAAACAACTTTCTGAATTAGGAAGATGCAGCTAGTTCTAAAATCTCATCTAGGACTGTATCTCTATGGAAAAGGATCCAGAGAAAAAAGAAAGGAGCCAGAAGATAAAATAGCAGTGGTTACAAATGGTCTTAAAATGCCTTAAATAAGGAGAATCCATGCAGACAATAGTCAGATTTCTGAAACAAAGAACTGAACTCATTTATTATTCAAACTGAAAATAGATTGATAGACATCAAGATTAAGAAAGTTTATGTTAGAGAACAAAGATGTCTCATCTCCATGGGGTTTTTTGCTTCTCTTTTTCTCCTCCCAAAGACCAAGTTGTTTGTGCTGAACTGAAGAACCTCACACTAGCTGGTACTGATAAGCAGCAGCCCTGTGACTTGATTGTTTTTATTAACTCTCTCTGAAAGTCATTCACCATTAAACACGATTAGATTCATTTGTTGCTTTATTTATGTTTGTACTTGCAAATGTGGTGCCAATGAAAATGCTTTGGGTGTTGCTGCTGACACTGACCCAGAGTCACGTGTGTTACCTCCTTTCTCCGCAGGGTAAGAAGAGTGACCTTTTTGGGCGGCTGTAACTGAAGATTGCTTTACAGGAGCAACTGAAGAAGGTAAATACAAATTTACTGGTTTTAATACAATTTTTGAAGTATGTCTGAACAAAGGATCTGATCCTGCAAACCCCAGGACCGAGCCTTAGCTGCACAAGTAAAGGCTTTTCTGGCAACATGGATAAAGTTTGCAGCATTGGGTTTGGAGCTTTTGGAGTAAATGCTGTGCCATAAAACTCACATTTTGCCGGAGAAGCCAATGGTTTACGTGTCCAGTTGCATTTGAGGAGCAAGGCCAAAAAGATGGACTTTTTGGCTCTCAGCCATGTTCTGAGAAGGCTGTTTGGTAACTGGGCCGAGCCTGTGTGGGAATGGGAAGACCCTGCTCTTGCTGGTCTCTGTGGCAGGTCCATGATCCATGGCTGCTGGGCGGGGAGATGCAGTGGCACAGCCTGTGGCAAGGTCCCCTTACTGAGGCAAATTCTGGGGAGTGGTCAAGTCAGCTTCAGTGCTACTTCATCCCAGGCTGAGACACTCCTGGATTTCCAGCAGCACGTCAAGCAGAGCAGGAGAGCAAAATTTAGCTGTTAATTTGATTGCTTATTATCACTGCAAAAGTTAAAACACATGCTTTTTAGTCTTTCAGAGCACAGCAAAAAGGAAAGAAATATCACTCTCTGCAAAATGATTTTTATTTAAAGCAGTGTGAAAGTCCTTTGCTTCTAAATTAACTCCTTGCCTCTCTTCTGGTCCAAAGTTTCAAGTTGGGAAGGAATATTAACATCACAAAAGTGGTGATTCACAAAATTAACTTGCAGAAGAGAAGAGTAACGCAGATCAGTGTTTGGTACTGAAGGGTGTCATCTGACTGAGGTTCATATGGCTGCTTTATAATCACCTTCTTTCAGAAATTAATAGTCGGTTAAGCACCATAGCAACAAGCAACACTGATGTAAGTGCTGAGCAGTGGCTGCTGTTCGCTGTGATGTCAGTGCTCGTTAGTGCTGTTCTCTTGACCTTGTTTGAATATAAAATGGTGATTTCATTTTAAACTTAGAATTTTACAGAATGACTAAATGCATTGGAGTGAATTAGAGCTATTTTTATTTTTAATTTTATTAAAATGTACTTGAAGGGGGAAAAAATGTCCCTGTTCTCTTCTGTTTTAAATTAAAATAGATCTGAGGGCGATCTGGGATTTTTTTTTTTTCAGTTCTTTGTTGCCAAAAATATCTGTTTAGTTAGGATGAAATTCATGAAGTTCAAGTGAATATTGCAATCCTTGGCCATGCTAGTGGTATATGTCAGCTATATGATATATCCCTCTCTTCAAGATTTGAATCTTACTGGTTTGGGTTTTTTTTTATGGTGGAGTCCATGAAGTATTAGATGTCTTTCAGCTACTGGAGAAGAAGCAGATCCTGCAGTTTAAGGAGACAGTGCTTCCTTGCTCTGCAGTGTTGTTCCTCCTTTGAGTTTTTTGAAGAAGGGAAGAATTTGAAGTCCCAGGTGCATCAGAATGCCTCATAATTAAGAGGTCTCTAGTTCCTGGTTCATGCTTGGCTGTGTCCTATGTGACCCAGGAAAATCTAGAATTTTGATGGTGTTAAATGCAGGACACTACCTTTAGACTCCCTGATGCTTGTAGGCTGTGTCTCCGAAAGCAGATCTATCTTGTACTACTGCCATCAGTGCACCACTCCGGTGCACATCCCCTCTGTCAGTCATCCTTCAGCCGAAAGCAGTTTGGGTGATTCACTGGAAAAGGCCATTAGATTTTTCAGTCTGATCTCCTGTGTATCATAGGTTATTGATTCTCACCCCTGAGCAGAGCTGGTAAGCTGAGTTCAGCCAAACTGTTTCCTAGAAGCTGGGTCAGGCTCAGGGGGAAGACAGCAAGGATTGGAGAAGCATGGGGCAGCCGTGGTGTGTGCAGGTGGATCTGTGTTCAAAGATATGTTATCAAACTGCTCAACAAAATTTAAAACTTAATGGAAAACAAGCTGTTCAACAAGTCCTTTAATGTCAGGATTGTTTCTCAAAGGTTTGGCTCTGTCCTGCTTCCACAGCAGTGAGAGGTGCAGTTTTCAACAAAAACCTATTTACTGCAGGATCGGTCTGTAGTCTTGCAACATATTTCATAAAATAAAGCCATAATGAATGATATGTGGTCCAAGAAACTGGATGTCAAATTTAAACTGGGCGAGAATTGAAACCGCTGAGATAATAAACCATGAGAATAGGACATAGTAATGGAAACAGTGATAGAGTCCTAATTAGAGCAGTGCCACTGAAACAGGGAAGGTTAAGGGTTTGGTTGATTGAGTTTGAGCTCAATTGCTTGATAGCTTAATTTCAGGTGAAATCCCATCTCCTGAGTTAGCGGTTAAGCCGCTCAGAGCAGTTGCAGAGCAGGACTCAACTCCTCGAGGAGCAGCCGCGTGGCCCCGGGCGTCCCAGCCCTGCGCGCGAGCCTGGCCTCGGGCATGCGGGGTGGGAGGCAGCTCAGAGCTGGCAAAATAGATTTTTATTCTGCGTGTTTTGTTTGCTTTCTTTTTTTTTTTTCTTTTTTTTTTTTTTTTTTGTGAGCTCCAAGGAGCTCTGAACAGAAGCACAAATAGCAGAACAGATATGGTAAGGGGCTTTGATGGTTAAACCTGCCGAATTAAGATGTTTACATTCTCCTTTATTTAGCACTGTTAGGCATAATGCCTAATTATATGCCAGTTTTTCCTCAAAGTAAGAATTTGAAATGTTTGATTTGGGGAGAAGGGAGGGGAAATGTATTTTTACAGAATTATGGACAACAGTGTTAGTTTTCCAGGAGCAGTCATTTGTTTAAATGTGAAAGCATTTTCAATAATCAAATAGCATTCAGTGAGCATTGTAAATCAGGGATACCTTGCATGCTGAAAAATTGAAAAGTACAGAACATGCTACTAAAATTGTACATTATTGATAACAAAAGGCATGTGTAGACTTTTAAGATAGCAAAGATAGAATCCTTTAGAAAATCTAACGGCCAAAAAATCCACACAAAGGATTTAGCAAAGTTGCACTTAGTTTAGAATTTCAAATCTTAATGCTTGTCAGAGTTAAATGCGATTAAATATTGATAATAAACCAGAAGCTGCCTGCTGAAAGTCAGGGCTGAATGAGATGATCAACAGATAAATCTGTGAGTTTTCGCTTTAAATTTCTTATATAGGTGTATTTTCTCTTCTGTTCCCTTCAAGCCAGGAGAAAGGTCAGAGGGACTTTCTCTCCTAAGCTCAACACAAAAAATGGATTGTGTAGTTGGTCTATGTGAAAAACAAAGTGGACAAAAAAAAATTACTTTTTTCCAACTTTATTTCATCAGGAAGAGAAATGGTTGTCAAACCAGGTCATCAAGTTGCTGTACCACATCTTTGCTGGCCATTGCAGGCAAAAGTCAAAACCCTGAAGCAAATCTTTCAGATACATTTCTACTTATGAATGGCTCAGCAGCATGTGCAGTTTCTCCCCAGCACTCTTCCTGGCTGGTGACTTCCAGAAGATGTGCTGGTGATGTCCTTAGTCCTGTTTTTTGTACTGGCTTGGGTGGCAGGAGTGTTTGCACATCAGGCAGTGGGAAGTTGGTAGGACGATGTTTTCCCTAGTGAATTTGGCACCTTGACTCTTCCTGATTTTGACCTAAAGGTCTTAAAGCATATTAGGGAGCAGAAACAGCTCCAGTCCCTAGAACATGTGTTGTGCAGCTACATCTGAATGTGGGTCCTGAATATGGGCTGGGATACAGTCACAAGGAAGGCTGTAACAGAGCCAGGCAACCTGATTCTTGGACATTTTCTTCAGTGTTTTCTCTGCAGTAGGCCCAAATTACACAGAGCTGTACTGGAAGCATTTTACATGAGCAGTTTTGTCACCCAGCATGAAACAGGGTCTGGGGAGACTGACCCCATTGATCCCTGCTGCCTCCTTTCTGCTGGAGTGGTAGTCCTGTAGCTGGAGTGATCAGTGTCAGGCCTTGTCTAAGACTGGATATATTTACTTTTGGATTATTGGGAGAAGTTGTAGCATCTCAATTGTTAAGAACTTTGAGTTATTGGAAGGTCCTAAGGTCACACCTTTTCTTAAGGTTCAAAGGAGCAGTGTGTTGCAAAGTGTTTCTGTATTCATTAGTAACAGAAATTGCAACATTACCTGCGTGTTTTGGGGTAAACGCTAAAAAGTCCGTGTGGGGGTCATTGGAAACACAAAGTGCTTGAAGACCTCACCTATTTGAATGAAAAGTTGAGTCCAGACATGTGGGAAGCTGTGACTTTTCTGAAGCAATTGGGTCAAGAAGATGTAGAAAATAGATTGAGACATTTTGGGATAATTTAAGAAGTATCTGAGCAAATCTCATTAACATGGCCCACTAGCTTGCTGTATTGAAGACTTCAAAGATCTGTCAGAGGAGTTCTTTCTGTGCTATTGTCTGCCAGCATTAGCAATCTCGAGAGAACGTTTCTTTTGTTTTCTTTTGGCCCATTTAGCTTTTCTTCTTTTTCTTCTTCTTAATATTCCTTAATATCTTATAAATCTTCAAGTGGGTTGATAGAAAAATATGTTTCTCTGCTTTAAGATAGTCAGTAGCAGGTTTTGATCCTCTTATCTGATGCTTTTGGACCAAATCTTTCTGGTCTTCAAGAAGACTGCTAAAGTGAGCACGATTTGGCCAGCATTTTGCATAATCTCACAGTGTTTCTCCTGACTACCATCACCCATTCTGAATCCATGAAGAACACGGAGCACAAGGCTGAGGTTCATACACACTTCTGGATTAGCCTCATCTGCACCCACAGATCAAACAGGTGCAGATATTGAAACAAATGTATATACTGAAAATGGCCCAACGTGTAAAGGTTGTGACTACAAATTAAGCAGCCAAAAAGGATTCACTGATGTTTGTCAGTACAGGTGACCAAGGAAACAGCTCATAATACACCATGTGATGCAGACTCTGTGATTTCTGGCCTGGTTCTTCAAAACCGAGCTGGGTGATATGTCAGGATGTGCTGCATTTTATCACAGCTCGGCTGAGGAAAGAATTGGGAATGGCAAAGGCAGGAACAACATTGGTCTGTTATTCCAGAACCAGGGCATGACCTCCAGGTCAGATAGCCTGAACTCATGCTTGGTCTCAAACACAGAATGTGATGGAAACACTCAGTTTCAAGGTTTCCTTCTGGAGCAGACAGTGAACTCTGAATTCAGAGCTGTGCTAACACTTTTTACAAGTTATGCTGCCGGGCCAGTGGTTACAGTGATGTTTTTCACTTGCTTGTAATAGGCTTGGTGGGCTTCCAAACACACCAGTGCTGTCTGCTGTGGTCTCATGGCCATGTCTGTCTCTCAGCACAAGGGCAAGAGCTACTTGCAGGCTTGGAGCCTGCCTTTGGAACGCTCACATTGCAGACAGTGCACATTCCCGTGTTATAAAACCTAGAGATGTGAGAAAATTACTCCAGAAATAGATTCTTATTGCATATTTTATTTGGTCATCTGTAAGGTCACTGCCTGTTGGCTGCTCCTGGACCAGAAGTGTAACTTCCATGGTGTTTAAGTTATTGCTGTACAGCAATGGCATCTGTGTTTTACAAGTGTCACAAGACCAGAGATGTCAGTGGGTGTTATGGGAGGCCACCCTTTTTAATCTGGTGGCTCATCCTACAGCCAGGGCATTGAAAAAAAGAAAAAAGTTACTTTTTGGTCCTGACTGCCTGCCATATTGCTCATTGCAACATATGAAAGCATTTTTCACTCAGATAATGGCAGGAATTTCAGACACCACCTCCGAGATGTTTAATTGTTTGGTGTTTCTCCCAGTGCAATCTGTGAATTTTAATTTGTGGCTCTCCCACCTCTGCTGGCCCTACACTTTTCAGTGTGTTTTGTGTAATATTGCTTAATTACTGAAATGGGTCATTTCTGACTGTGAGCTCACTGTTTATTTTTTTTAGTAGGGTAGCACAAACATTTGGACATTTGTAACCAAGACTCTGACGTCATTTCCATTGCAAACCATTAATATCCAAGTTTATAATATGGCTTTTCAAAATAGATTTTTGTTGAAATATGATGAACAGTTAGGTTTTTTTAAGGGTAAAATTGTTACCTCCTTTTTTTTTAAAAAAAAGGACAAATTGGCATCCTTTGAGTAATATGTCTGCTTCCTTCTCCTGTCGTACCCTTTTTGTTAGTTTTGATAGCCCCTGTATTTATCTTTATTAGTTGTAATACAAGTGTTTCATCTAATCCTCTGAGTTATTAAGGGTTAGTGGATCCCAGCACTGGAAGGAAATGTCTGTGGAAGGGCACAGCATTTCCTGCTCCAGGGGCACTTCCACCAATGGAGCAGGGCCACAGACTTGTGACATTAGTAATTGTCTGTAAAGGGCTTAGAAATAGAAATGCTGCATTTAAAAGCTAACAACAGCATAAATCAATAATATGGGCAATGAGAACATTTCCTTTTTTTTTTTGGGAAATGGGGGACTTTTTAACCCCTTTTTTGTGGTTTGTGTTTATTTTATTGCTGTCATCCTTCTCCATTCAAATTTTATTCCAGTAATTGGGAACGGGAATTTTATTGGGAATTTTATTTTATTGCTTCTAAAGATTAAGTGAATGCAAATTGAACATTATTAAAAATGTTGTTACTGAAAAGGAACAGAAAAATTATCTCTGAAAAAGTGCAAATTCATTTGCATCTTTGTTCCTCTTTAAGATCCAATATCCAGGAAGAAAAATGTGATTTTATTGTTTGTTTCCCCTTTTTTTTTAAGGAGAGAAAGATGATTGCTTTTGGTGCTGCTTGCTTAGAGAGTCCAAAGCTTTGAGCTCAGTTTTGGAGAATGTTAAAATAAGCCCACAGGAGGTCTTGTAAAAGTTGTAAGAAATTGTGAGCATGTCTGCTGAGTCAATTATATGAGACAAATTGCCAGGGTAAGGCTGCAAGGTTCCAAACTTGCTATTTACTCTCTGCTATCTTCAAATCAATTCATTTCTGCCTTTGATTTCACAGCAGATAAATACATGGTTGGGGGGGGGGAAGATACTAATTAGACAAAATATTAGTTAAAATTGAAAGAATTCCCTGGATTTTTATTCATGTAATTAAAAGGAGAGTCTGGCCTGTTCTTCTTTGGAATTGTGAACATCTGAGAGAATATAGTTTAAAAATGCAGACTGGCTTTTCTAAGTTTCTCCTCAATGAGACTCGAGTGCACAAGTTCAATTCAATTCAATTAAAAAATTGAATTTTTAAGGGCAATTTGAATTTTACTAATAAAGTTATAATTTTTTAAAATTACACATCTTGAATCTCTGAGACCATTCACGATTCTTTCCAGTTCCTTAACCCTGCAGTAAGTTTCAGAAAATTGCGAGAAGAAAAGTGCAAATCCAACATGTGCATGGTGTAAATCCCATGTGTATAGTGTGTGCATGCTAAATCTCCCCAAAATTTGTGTCCTGTGTTCATGATCTGCAGGCAAGCTGGAGCAATGCTGCTCCATAAGCTGCCATGGTTAACTCGCCTTGAAATACATCCAGATCAGCTGCCAGATTTTCTAGATACTTGTAAGGTGAAGAAGTCCAGTAAAGTCCTTTTCCTCCTTTGCCAGCACAGTTAGGGTGGAAGGCTCAGAGAGGAGCTGTGTAAATAGTTTGGTTTATTAGGCCTGGCTGTGTTTGAAGCTGATGCTCAAGTCCTGCAGTGATTCCCGGGTGGGCAGGGCTGTGCTGTGGTGCTGTGCTACATCCCTGCATCCCAGTGTCACTTGTACTCCATCACTTGAGGAACCTGTCTTTGCAGTTGTCCTGCCAGAAGCTGCCAGTTGCCCTCTTAGCAAGAGAGTAGAGCTGTACCAGCTGTGTGATGAGGTACCAGGTATCTGCAGAGGGTGGGTCCTCCAGTATCTCCAGGTGCCTGGGGCTGTAGCTGTCCCAAGTCTCCTGCTCCCCTGCTGCTGCCATGCCTGGGGCAGCACATAGCTGGCCGGGTATGAAGTCCCTCAAGAACAAGTGGGACCATGCCCACCTGCAGAGAGGAGTGGCCCCCAAAAGAAGGAGCAGGGAGTTAGGGGTGTTCACTGTGAAGCACACAGTGGTGCTGTGGGAGGAGGTTGTGTGGGAACCTGTGATGTGTAAGAGAAAACATCAGTGGGACAGTAAGTCCTTCCCCCAGGAGGAGGGAAGGGAAAATCCCAACAAGCTTGGTGGACATTTGAGGAGACCTCTTTAAAAACAGCTGTAAAGAGACCTGTCCTCTGACATTGCATCCTGTCTGGTCACCGCCCATGAAGAGTGATCTGTGGCATCATCTGGGCAAGACCTTAGAGTATCTCTGCAGGAGAACTAGAGTTTATCATAGTTTTATATTGGGTTTCCCTCAGCGTGTAACTGGATGCATTAACAGTGACATGATCCCAGTGTGACCTGGACTTTAATGGGTTTGAACTTGGAACTGTTCAAACATTAAGAAAAAGCCCTCACTCCCTGCATGTATTCAGCAGCTGCTTTTTATATGCAGAACCCAGAGCTGCAAAGGTTCACCGGTGGTGCATTTTCAACTTTCAGATGAAAAGGACTAAATAACTGCCAAAAAAACTGGGCTATTTCTCTCCTGATGCAGATGTGTGACTGCCAGGACATGCATACATCAAAACGACAACGTGCCTCTGAGCAGTTAAAAACCTACTGCTTTGTTTTGTTTTGCTTGAGGCAAACAAAATGTCAAGCCCCTCAGTCTTGGGAGAGGGTTTTCACTGTTAATGTGTCCTTTGCACAGAGCTTGAGCCCACAAGACAGGATTTGGGGTTCGCTTCCTGCCCCTGCAGCTGACTCACTCTGTGGCATGGGGACTGTTTGTTCTGGACAAAGCTTTCTTGGGATTTTTTTTTTTTTGACTTTGCACACTGCCAGCTGTGCATGATGTACCATCCAGAATAT
Source organism: Nicator chloris (assembly GCA_013400495.1). Lineage (NCBI taxonomy): Eukaryota > Metazoa > Chordata > Aves > Passeriformes > Pycnonotidae > Nicator > Nicator chloris. The sequence goes on along the minus strand of WAAE01003771.1, from coordinate 52,600 downwards.
GCTCTTTATCCTATGTCAGACCTTAACTGTGGCAACAAGGCGGTGATTTGATTTTCCTGTCTGCAACAAGAGCCAGATTTGCCCCTTGCCCTCCAGAGGGACATTGCAGGTTAGGTTATCTGGCTGCTGTGTGCTCAGGCAGCTCAGAAAGGTACAAATTGTTCCTTTTAAAAAAGAAAACAACAAACCCAAAGCAAAAAATTCCCCAAAAATCCGACAACAAACCAAACAAACCCTGCAAGGCCTATTTTTTGCAGTTTTGGAAAGGTGTCCCGTTCCTCTCCTGCTCACCCACACACCTAAAGCGGTTTCTTTACCAAGTTTCCGCTTGAAAGGAATTCCATTTACAAAGTTATCAGCTACCTGCCAACAGATGGGCATAAGGGAAGGCCTCATCCCAGCCTGGGCTCGTGTTTCACATGGAGCTCTGCAGTAATGATGGAGAAGTTCGTCACCTGCCAGCAGAGTCATTCCCATGGAATGATGATGGAGTGACCCGGAGTAAAGATGTCTCTTTGGAGAGCTGTTGACAGATTTACTGACCACCAGGTCAGACCACATTGCCCTTTCTTTTTGGTATTATGAATTACTATGCATCGAGTTTACTTATTAAATTGTTAGCAAGTTGTGTTGTACCATGTCCCCGTGGTGTCACCAAAGTCACCCTGCCTCACCCCTTCTCCCTCCTCCCCAGCTCTGTTCCAGGAAATCAATCTTCTGCTCTTCCACAGAGTCACAACAATGTTGTGTTTCCTACATAATATTTCTCTTTAACCAGGGATGCAAATCCTTGGTCTACAGACCCTTGGTTCAGTTTTTTCCTTAAAACATTAATGAGCTTTTCAGGTTTTTGGGAAAAAAAAATTGCCATTGATGATGGCATAGTATAAAAATGTAACAGCTAAAGCATATGTTCTGTTGGTTTGCCTTGTCTTATAGGAACATCATTTTTGCACATCACTATTAACAATGCAAACACCCTGAAATGCTAATAGCACTAGTAAGCTTTTAATTCCATGGAATTTATTGCTTGCTGTATTTCCATGAATTTATAACGCTTTGATTCTTAAGAGCCCCATTTAATCAGTTTTGCCTGGCACAGAACATAATAAACAACTTGCTGGTGCTAAAGTGCCACATGGGGGAGGCTGCTAACAAGAAAGTTAAATGCTTCTGCCACTAGCAGTTTCTTCGCTGTATTTTTCATGAGCTGTTACTACCAGTAATGTACTTTGCTGGCTTTAGAGCAGTGGTTAAACACAGTGACAAACCAAACAGTGCTCCAGTGCTGTAAACACCCAAAGCAATGCCATTTTTGTTCAGAGCTACGGTCTAAACCAGACGTGAGACTCAGTGGCATTTTATGGTGAGCAGGGATTTTTTTTTTCCCAAAGGTTCCGCTTTTCTTGATAATTTGGGGCTTTTAGGAATAACTAGTGAGTGGTATTGATCAAGAAAAACAGTGTGGGGAGAGAGGGAGAGGAAAAAGAATTGAAATACCTTAAAAACAATTCTTGTTTGTTTATGCTGTTTGACCATCGAAGTACAAAAAGACTGTCGTAGTAAAAAAATACCAGATTATCAAGTGCTTTAAAGCAGAAAATGTCATTTGAGTCTCAAAACTGCACCAACTTCGTATAATTACCCTTTTAATTATCCCCAGTGGCCCATGAAATTTGTAAAATAGAGCATTGAGAGTTTGATTTACTTACATGTTGCACTTTAGTGTTATGCTCTTAATGAATATTGTTTAGTACTAATGTCAAGCAGAGATTGCTGAGTGCTGTAGAGAGGTGCATGCTGCAGAGCTGGGTATTCAGCAGGGAATTGTGGAAACTCCACCTTAAATGAAGAGTATCCATGTATCTAAAGCAATATGCTATAATTTTTATTGCCTGAAACTATATTGATTTTATCCTCTGCATGCAAAGTAGTTTACTATATTTTCTTTATTTAACCAAGCCAAAGAATGAACCATTTTTAGGGTAATTATTTGCTTTTGTGTCAGCATCTTCCTTGTTATGAAGAATAGTTACATCCTTCCTCTAAAGGACCACAACTTGGAAGCAAGCTCTTTAATTTGCCCTTAGGACCTAACTGGTTTAGCCTCTGGTAATGGAAAAAATAGTAATCAATATTTGATGTGGGGTTTCTGTGGGGTATCCAAATATCATTTATTGCCAAGAAATTGCTGGAATAAGCTTATGGGAAATGTAATTCACAGTGTGGTCTGAAAACCCAACTAAATTAAACAGGCATCTTCAAAGGTGAATGGAAACATCAGTGAACAGTAAGAGTAAAAAGAAAGAGAGTCTGAAGGGTTAGATAATAAGATGTAATAGCTGGTGACCTCTAAATTATTGGTACAAATCTGAGCAAGGTGGAGACTCAGTGGAAAGTATTTACATTTGAAAATGGTCATAAAATACTTTCCAGTGATGGTGTGATCCTCAGGATCCATCTGCTGACAAGCTGGGGCAGTTGGACACTGTGGGTGAGTGGCTCTTGGAAGGATGGGCTGCCTTCCTCGTGGCTCACTTTCTTCTTTCCCCTTTTGAATTTAGCAAGTTTTAAGAGCACTGTCAAGTGCTGGTATGGGGGACTGGACCATTGGTACCTCGACCTTGGCATCTCTAAGAAAGTACATGACCAGATACCTCCAGAGAAAGTGGAAAGTCTGGGGTTTTACTTTTCCTTCACAAATTTTGTTTGTGTTTTCCTGCATTTCCTTCTGTGACAGTGTTGGTGCTCATCTGTATATGAGCTGGTTTCATTATTCTGCTGAACTCACGAGATTGCAGCATGGCTTCACATTTCACAGATCAGTTTTTACTGAGTAGAACTCAGCTCTGAATTTGTTTTTCCAATTTGTGAATATTCTGTGTATTTGTCATTTACGTTGTTGATACATAAATACTGTAGTTTGAGGAGAGAAACAACAGAAAACCAACGACTTTGCAACTTTCACATAGTTCAGAGAAAATCTGAGCTTAAATCCAGCCTTTAAGTGAACGACAAAAGTCTGTTTACATCCCAAGAACCAATATTTTAGAATATAATTTTTTCTTAAAGTAAAAGAGAGAAGTGTTTGGTGTACAGCTGAAATTTGGGAAGGCGAATTCACGTTAATTTTTTATGGCCCCAAATTCCAGGGAACTGATTTCTGGAATTCTGAAATTTGAATTTATTTATATTTGAAAATCTCTTGTTTAAAAGAAGCTGAAGGGAACAACCTATGAAGAGGCTAATTAAGCATTTCTGTATGATTTTGAGCACAACAGGGCTCCTTTTTTGTTTGTCCTGAGGCCCCACAATAATAAACAAAATAACTCCTAATAATTGGGAGCCTTGGTTTGAAGCTGTGCTGACTGCAGGACGCGGGCAGTGTCAGTTTTCAGTGAGTGCATCAGGGCTGACCTTGAACTCGTGTGTGCTGATAAGAGCAGTGCAATCACCCGGGCATACCCGGAGCCGGCCGTATGCTCAGCACTGCTGGTTGCCTTTGATGGTGTTTCTTTTTTTCCTTGTCTCGTGCTCTTCTTTGGCCAAAGGTTGGATGCTCCAGGTTCTTCTGATGCAGAGAGTCACCTCAGCAGCAGCAGCAGTACCACAGATCACCCAGGTGCTCCTTGTGCCAGGAAAGCCGTGTCCAGTTTGGCAAGGGAGCACGAGAGGATAAATTTGTGTAACACAAGTGGTTCTTTTGGCTCTGTTTGATTCCGTGTGCTGTGTTTGCTGTCTCCTCTGCCGGTGTGCATGGGTGCATCACTCCCTTCTGCTTGTACAGCTTTTTGTAAGGTGTGGTATCACATCACACTCTGGCCTTAATATACCAGGAGATGGTAGAAGACAGTGTATTTGTCTGGTTTTTTGCTATTGAAAGGGTTGGAAGTTTGCCTGCAAGCCAAATTGCATGGCAGGAGATTACAAAACATTTAGTTTCCAAGTCTGATTTTCTCCCTTGTGAATTTTTCTTGCTTGTTCAAAGGCAAGATTCATCTTGACCAGCCCAGACTGAGGTGGAGCTCATAACCACTCTGGAAAGCGTCCTGTGGCTTGGAAGAGCTGCTGGTGGGAAGGAGAACAGTTTTTCAGGAGCAATCAGGGCACTTTCAGTTCTCACCCCATCTCTCTTCATACTCACGAGCCTTGGTGGGACGTGGTGACAGCATGGACTTGTCACTGGGTGTCAAATGAAGGTAATAATTAGTCATGATGCTGCCCCACCACAAGGGATGGTTGCAAGTTGCTGTTGTAAATCTTGCATCGAAGAGATCGCTTCTGTATTTCATTTTGTGTCTAGGCATCAAAATTCGGGCAAGAGCTTATGGCACTTTCAGAGCCACTGAGCTGCTCTTGTAGTGGTTCTAAAAAATAAATTAAAAATTCAAGGAAAAGTAGAAAAAGGCTAAACCCCAGTATATTAAGTCACTGTTGTGCTTCTGCAGTAGTCTTGCAGCACAGATATGGGCTGAAATGTACAGTCTCACCTTAGAAGTAATGAAGAATAAGGGAAATTTCTGAAAGGCTGTTCTACTGCAGTCTAAACTTGGAAGCCTGAAGTGGAAGGTTAAGAAGAACACAACGCTCTAAGCCTCATGGTTAGACTCACATTTGGCCACGCAGCTGAGGAGGGGCAAGGGAGCCAAGCCAAAACCATCACTGAGAGCCCAGATCACTGTAGGCATTCTTGTTTTCAAAGTTGGTAGGAAATGGTTTTCTTAGAAAAAAATGGAATTGATGTTCTTTTTTTCTTACTTTAGGAGCCAATTTTCTGATCTCCAGTTCATGTTGTGAACTTGTACTGGCCTCAAATTTTGGGTCTCCATTTCGCTATTTTTCATGAGCTGTAGTTTGTACATTTGTTGGCAAATTGTATGTTTTTGCAATCCTGCACGCCTCTTGCTTTTAAGTAAAGAAGGGAATAAGGAAGAAAACTGTGTTATGTTGAAATATTCTTTAGATCCCTTTGCATGTGTTTTTGCATATTCTTGACCAATCTTCCTTTGTTTTAAGTGTTTGTAGCATTTTTCTCACACTTTTTACAATCACTGGCATTAACAGGGTAACAGGAGTGTAACAAGGAGAACATACTCCAGAGTGTATCACCTAATTTCCCCTCTTAAGTGGAAGGAAGTTATCCAGTTGGCCACGTGCTGTGATTTGCCGTCGTTAGGACTAGTTTTTGATGCCTTGTAGGGTGGGTTAATCTGTTCTGGGGAGCCTACAGTGAATCACACTGGACTGTATATGCCACAAATAGGTAGGTGCCACCTTTAAAAGTGCCAGTAAGATTCTGAGGCACCTTTTCCAGCCAAGAGCAAGAGGTGCACAAGATAAAAGAACCATTTGCCCCTGCAAGAATTGTGCATTCACATGATTAGTGAGGCGTGGTATTAAATTATTTGAGCTTTGTGCATAAATATATACTGAGAGAAGCTTTGTAACTGGGGACTTTGGCTGTAGTTTTCTTCTTTATGGGCCAAATGCTCTGCTGCAGATAGGGCTAAGAGTATTTTGGTGGAGCAGCTGAAGAGCTGGTCCTCCTTGTGTGCGTGTTGCACTGTCCCACACCCAAAGAAATGCCTCCTCATGTTTTATGGGTGGACTTTGCAGCTTGATTGGAAATAGAAACACAGTAAACAGCAACTGCTTCTCAGAAATATCCCCAGCAACACAAACTGTCACTATTTCAGCTTCTCTCCCAGGCTGCTTCTTAGGGGGCTGATCTGCAGCTATATAAAAGCACGGTAACATAAGCTGCAGCACCAGCCCTGGAAAATCTTGTAGTACAGCTAACAAATATCTGCAAAACCTTGTTTGTATGTATGTACGCTTACGTTTAAGATGCAAACTTGTATCTGAGTGTGCTCGGCTCCCCGCAGTATATAGCTGCAAAGCTATTTTGAACATCTTGGAAAAGATGGATTTGTAGTCTGATTTTCTTTTTTTACTGTGTTTTTCTCCCCCTGATGATGTTTATTAACATCCTCCCTGATGTCCAGCTACAAGGGATGGGCGCATAAAAGTTTACATGAAAATACATTTCTCTGTAAGTGCTCTCTCCCTGCGATTCTTTTACAGCTTTAACCAAAACCAGTTTCATCCTGTTTCATCCTTTACCCCTCAGAGCTGATAGAGAGGAGGGATATTTCACTTTCATCTACAATTCACCTTGTCCTTTCCATTTCTCACTTTGGTTTGCTTGTTGATTTGAAGAAGCAGGTGTGACCAGCCTTCCAAGAGCCCTGTTGGGAGCCCACTGCCCGGGCGTGCACGCTGGCTCACCCTGGGGACAGCAGGGTGCTTTTGAAAGCTCACCCTGCTTTTCATTCCAGCTTTTTCCATCTGAGCACACCAGCACATCGAAAGTCTCCTTGCTGACCACTAGTGACTCGAAGCACTGAAACAGGAGCTTGGAGTCAAGGCCAATGCTTATCTTTTCTGCTTCACCCCCTGAGCTGGGACCTGTAGCCAGGCTCTCCGGGCGCGGTTCAGCGCATTCAGGGACATGCTGGACATGAAGGATTTGCCTGTTTGATGAAAGAGCTGCTGGTGCCTCGGGGAGCTGGCACCTCTTTGGGTCAGTTGTGTTCTGCTCAGCAGAGAGCACAAAGAGGGCAGATGGGAATATGGAGGGAATCTTGTTAGACTGAGCCAAGGAAGATGGAAGGGCCGAGCTCCAAGGCTGACTCTGTGTCCCTGGGGCCAAGGGACGAGTGTGTGGGAGAGCAGTGCACCTCCATCTCCTTGCTCCCACCCCTTTTCCTGAAGGATTTTATGGCTCTCTGTGAGTCTGGAGACACACCTGCCAGCCAGCCAGCCAGCCACCTTGCAAGGACTTTGGTCAGGAGTTTATATTGTTGTCCAACTTACTTTAAAGGGCAAGGTAACGAGGCGCTGTAATAATTATTTCAAAGCAGTTTTGGAGGAGAAGCTGTGCTAATTGGTTTAGTTTTACTGCACAGCCCCCTCCTGACCTTCCTTGTTTTTTCTGCTTTATCTCTGTCCCCTTCCAGAGCTGGAGTATGTAGGGCAGACCTGCACATCCTTAACCAAGGCGGTGAAAACTGATGGACACTGGGATTCCAGGATTGATAGATGAATTTGGGGCAAAGTCCTTGTTCTTTGTAGCAGATTCTGCTGGTTGGGTTGAATTTGGTTTGGTTTGGTTTGGTTTGGTTTGACAGGGAATATCTTGATCACCATTTCTAAGGATCTTTGCCCTGCCTGTAAAAACAAATGTACCAAACATAGCAGTAAAAACTGGCCCTACCCAGTGTTATTTGTCTGGTTCCTTTCCTTGGGAGTTTTCCCTTCTGCTATACAAACAGTATCTTTGGATGTCTTGGATTCAGTATGAGATGTTTTCAAAAATCAGTTTGATACCATCTCCTCTGGTAGCCAAACTCCATTAAAAACCAGTTTTAATGTAGCTATGTGTAAATAGAGCTGAAAGAGTCTTTCTTAACTCTTTTACTTAATCCTAGTAATGTCTAAGGCTGGAACTCCAGCAGCAGGTTCTTGGGTAGTTTAGGAAAAAAAATACAGGAGTTGTGCTAAGACACCTGAGAAAGAATTGCAGCCAGTAAAGCCAACAGCCACATTTAACCTCTGGTATGTCACTGTAACACACATTTTAAGAGTGATAATGATTATACTTGGTACCCTAAGCAGGGAATGTGTACTGTCAGCTGTTGTGGAAACAAATCAAAAGACAGTCCTTTTCCTAACCAAGGTAAAAGGAAATTAGTAGAAAATTTTAAAAAGTAGAATTTTTTTCTGCTTAATTTCTACTTAAAAGGGAAATGATTTTGAAGAACTGTATTTTTTTTTCCTATTGTTGCGTTTTATTTCCTGTCACCCACCTTTCCCAGAATCTTCTGTGTAGCTAAATCCAGTAAAATAATGGCAGCTGCAAAGCTAAGAGTAAGGCCAGGAACAGGTTCCAAGTGCATATTTACAGCTGCCCTTCCAGGCATCCTGTTTTCTTCAACACTGAGTCTGTTCTCCATGAATCAGACCTTTTGGAGATAGAGGGACCTCTCTTAGCTGTCTGGGTTTGAGGAGGTGTTTGCCCTAAATTTGCCCTAAACCAGGACAGGAGGTTTTTGTGTTTGTGAGGGTGGATGCATGTTTCTACACAACTGGCCATCAAAGATGTGACTTTTGTGATTCTTCTTATTATTAATGTTTTGTCTTTCCTGATTACTTTGTACTACTCCTCTCCAGTGATTTCTTTCTAAAAGGCTTCTCTTGTGAGCCGTTAATGTCAATGGGCTCAGCCACTGCTATCGTGTGGTGCAGAGGACTGGGAAGAGGGTATGACTTTGCAGAAACATAGGGTTATCTCCAACCACAGAAATCAGGCTGTAAAAATGATTAATATCTCTCTTCTGTCATCCATAGATCTGACAGTTTTGTATAACTTATGAATTAAACATCTGGGAGGTGTAGATGTATTTTTTTTCCATTTAACAGTCACCAAAACCGAGGCCGATAAGCCGTTGAATAATTTTCAGTCATCCAGTAATGTTACAGCAAGTTTTGGGAGCAGATCCCTGGATTGTCTCTCTTAACAGAAATGGCAGAATTGTCATTAGAGTTAGTGAGATCAAGGTGGCACCTGGTGCTACGTCTTAACCATGAGACTTTAACCTTCAGCTTCATGCAGAACAGACAGGACCTTTACTGCAGACCCTGACAAAGTAAACAGTGTGACAATTTATCTACCCCAGAAACACGAAGGGCTCAGTCGACCTGATGGGATCTGTGGTTCCAGGGAGTCTAGGTATTTAAAACGTGATGCTCAGCCTGCTAAGCCATCCCCTGCAGCTTTCCTTAGTGCATAAGATATGAAAAAATCTCCTGTCCTGCAAAACAGATATTAAATTGGATACTCTTTCACCCTGCCATGATAAGAAACGCGGGAGAGAGAGGCAGGAAAATGGAATGCTGCTTAGAAAGAAAATATATTTGAATCTAACATAAAAATTGGTGAGATAGGAGGATTTTCAGAGCTAGTAGCAATCCCCTCCCCAATGAGTTGCTGAAAATTCAACTCTCCCTGTAGTTTTTGCACTGGATTGTGAATAAAAATGGTTGTGATTGATGAAGCGTTTGGTGTCTCACTGTAAGTTGGTCAAGAGGGACTTCTAAATCACCCAAATGAAATATTGCATTATCATGAACGGTAACATGTAACTGTTAAGTATGCCATTGCTTATCATAAGCTCAGGCTCCTCTGGAGCTCTACTGGGCGAGAAATCTTTGTGAGCATTGGAGCAGAGAGAGTCTCCACACAGCCTGGCAGTGCAAAGTCCCTTCCCTTCCCTTCCCTTCCCTTCCCTTCCCTTCCCTTCCCTTCCCTGTTAATTTTGGGGGTTTGGAAGGGGAAATAGGTCACGTGCCTTTGTTTGCTGAAGGCCATTAGTCACGTTTGGGAAGCCTTGATAGTGAATTACTCCCTCCTGTATGGGGCTCATTAGATAGTTGTGTTGCATATTGGTTGTGTTTTGTTCTGTTCTGTTTTGTTTGCATAAAGCTTTTCTACCAGTGCTGTGCATGGGATGAGAAGACAAAGTTGATGTTTCATGGGAAACCAGCAAAACAGCATTGGGGAAAAAAGTAATTTCTACTCTCTTTACTGACACAAAGAAGTGGCTGATGTTGTTCCTATTAAAAAGAAAAACACTTCTAGAGTAGAGACCCACACCTCCCATTGAAAAGCCAATTCACTGTATGACTAAAAGCCAGTCCAGTTGGGCTGAAGTTTTCTATGTCCAGAACCTTCCACAAAGGCCTTGGCAGCTCCTTCTCAGAAAAGGATTAGTGAAATAGATGTTGCTTGGCTGAGTGAGAACACAAAACACCAGATAGCCAAGCAGCCATAGGATTTTCCATGTTTTAGGGCTAAAATGTGGAAATGGGGAGGGAGATCACACTTAAGTCCAGGATTTTGCTTTGGATATACCTGCACATCCTGATCTCAGATGGGCCAAGCTACAGATCTCCAAAAATGTTCCAAACTGATGTAAACTCTGTAGTTCCCTGTAATGGCCAAAAAATGTAAGCAACCCTCAGTGTGAGATAGGTGACATGCTCAGGCAGTCATGGTTCATTTCTCTGGCTTTCTTTTCCCTGTCTGCTCGTTTTCCTGCTCCCGAGCTGGCCATGTCTCCTCTCTATTCAAATCAGGTGGCTTCCTGTACCCCTGCCTGTCCCCCTGTTGGGGGGCAGAGAGGAAGAGGACGAGGCAGTAGGTGGGGAATGGTGCCATCCACCCACCTCCCACTGAAGTCTTTTACCTGCCTGTTTTCATGTCTGGGCTCCAGCACGTGGGAGATTGGTGACTTCTCAGAGAAGTGGTGATCGGGGTTGCTCACCTTGGTAGATCAGTGATGTCCCTTGTTTTCAGGAGTACCCTCAGGAGTTTTGGATTCGTTTTGTTTTTTGGTGTTTTTTTGGCAGAATTTGGACTGTGGCAGAATGCTCAGCAAGGGCAGACTTCAGTACAAATGGCTAAAATTTGTCAAATTCACTGAAAACAAGGTAACTGGGATGGGACGTGGTATGTTGGGTGGTGTTAATGGTGACATCTGTACAAGTATGCAAGTATCATACTTTAAAATACTAGTAGTTTAATCAGTGTAAAGTTAGAGGAAAGTGTTCAGTGTTTGTTAGTTTTGGATGCTGTTGGGGTGAAGTAATGCTGCACAGGGGCTGGAGAAAGAGGAGGCAGATGAAGCTGGGCCTGCACTGGTTCCCCCATCAGTAGTAATGTTAACTCACGAACCTAAACTGAAACAATTGTTGAACTTTTATCTGAATAGGAAAGCTTCACGTTTTCTTAACAGAACAGATTCAGTGGCTACTAATTTATTACTGCAATTTAAGAAACAGACGTCTGTCTGACATGTGCCATGTAGTTCAGTAGGTCACTAGTGACATCATCCTTAAAATCGTTATCTTTGCAAACTGTGCATTTTGCATAAAAGCTTTTATTTATAGTCAGTCATTAAAATTGGACCTGATATTTACTTTTCTTCTGATTAGGTTAAAGAGTGAATATGAACAAAAAGTACCCTCCCGTTAGCGCCAAGCAGTTTGCAAAGTGTGCTACTCATTTCCAGCCTTTCTAAAGGAATTATGTTGAACTATTTTAGATGGTGTGTGTTGGTTAATGCATTTGGTTTTTTCACTGCTAAGACTGAATTCATGTCACAAGGGGTACATTTTATTTGGTTTTGTACTTAGAGATTCTTGTCCTCACTGCTGAGCAGCTGGAGCCTGTAGTTTGCAGTGGAAGTGTTAGACTTGTAGAGAAGTGCTCCTTTTAAAGGATGAGGAGACTGCTGGGGGGCTTCGTGGGTCTCCTCCTTTGCTCTGAGGTTACAGTAGCAGGAAATCCAAAGCAGTCCAGGTTCCTGTCTATGTTTCACACTCACTGTATGAGTGTTTTGCAGGGCCAAACTCTGAACCATCCCATTGCCCAGCCCTTGATGTGATGGGTGTTTGACCCAAGGCAGGGGAACAGACTCCTTGGGTGCATCTCTGTAGAGCATGAGACATCGTAAGGCACAAATGAGGTCCCCAAAGGACGCCCTGAGTTGCACTGTAGGATGTCACTACCCAACAGCCTGTGATCTACTGGCCATGGCTTACAGGGCAACACAGCCCTAAAGGGGCAGACACAACAGCCCTCTTCAAGGATAAAGTTCTTGGAGTGTCCATGAACTCTTCTCCCACATTTCCTCATCCTCCTGTCCTGCCTTATCCTTGCTATCAAAGGTCATTCTAAATCTTATACTCTATGGGTGCTTAAAAACAATGAACATGCATGCTGGTAACTTTTGCATCCCAGTTTTTCCCATGGAAGCTCCAAGGTGGCATGGGGTTGACGCCTGCCCAGCAGGATGGGCTTGGCAGGATCAGAAGCCTCTCCAAGGGAGCCCAGGGGCTTCTTGCTGGGCTGGAGAATACATGAGGTGAGAGAAGAACCTTCAAAATTGAGAGGCGGTTTAATAACTGTAATGAAAATTATTTTTGACCAAAAATTAGGTATTACCAGTTGGCTGAACTGCACAGCATACTCTCCTAATATGAAATAGGGCTGGGTTGTTTTTTTCCCCCCTAGATCTTACTGCTAAGATCACTGGCCCATTTCAATTTTTATTGAAACAAATAAACCCAATAAAAACACTTATGCTGAGAGCTGAAGCTCCACAATAGAAAAAAATAAAAATTACTCTGTATTGAATTTATTGATTTATTTATTTACTCCAACTGGAAAATTGAGTATTGTGCTAATGTATTTTATAAGAATCACAGTGCTCGATGAAATGGCTAATTTATTTTAGCGTATACATAAATAGCTAGCAATTTTCAGTGAGACAGGCTAATGAAAATGATGCCATGAAATTGTCTATACTATGAGGAGTGATGGAGTCAAGTTATTATTGGTTGAGTGCTGCGACGTAGTGAACTGGCCATCATGTCTTTGAACTTTTGAACTGCTACTTGGTCGTGTGATTTATTGATTTTGGTATCAGCGTGTTAACTTTTTATTTTTGTTGGGGGGGTCACACACGCAGCACGGATGAGTAACGCACTGTGTAATCTCCTAGATGTTTAGGTTAAACAAGATGGTTGAAAAATTTAAAGCGTGTTAACGGAGCAGGGTTACGCCATGTGGAAAGGCAGAGAGATGCTTGTAGGTACCATTAGCTGTCAACACTGATGTTCTGATTGCTGCGGATTAGCCGAATACAAGCGAACTTGGCAGGGTAAGTGTGCATCATATTTGTCAGAGAAACGTTGCCTTTGTTCTAAATGAAGTATGTGATCTCATAGCAACTTTGTTTGCCTATCTACCTTCAACCTCTCCTCGTGCTGTGTCTTATCACGGCGGTGCCTGGTACGGGCAGAGCATCCACGCTCTCCTGTCAGCCCTTCCCAGAGGAGAGCTCCATGTTGCTGGCTGTTGCTCGACAGAGGATACTCACTGGTGGTGGGAACAGCTCAACAGCTCGTGTTGGACTGTTGTACCCGAGAGCTGCCCCCATCTGCAGTCACCCAGACGTGTAAACTTGTTTCATCTTTCAGCTGTGATCCCCTCGCAGGCTGCCTGTAGTGCTGAGCCTCGGCACGCAGCGCTCGCCAGTGGCTGCCTCATCCCTCGGTACGAGGAGATGCTACACTTGTTGTTCTTGGTGATTTGCTTAGGACGTGGAATTCAGGCATTAAAATAATATTGTTTGACTTACAGTGTTTTCTTGCTGAACTTTTCTCTTGACTGTGCTGGTAGGGGACCCTTTGCATGGCGGCTGCTCTGAGCTCTGTTTCTGATTAAACCGACTAACTTGACACCTGCATTTTACAATTTGCTTAAAGTGCTTTATCCTGTAAAAGCAGCGATTTCAAAGCTTTAAAGCCAGCAGACTTGCAGGGCTTTGCACAACTTAGCTCATCCTACCAGTTCGCTGCAATTGTGCAAAACACGACTGGACTTTTTTACTCTACTTGACCCCTGCTTTCAAAATTGCAATTTTAGCGACTGTCCTTCCCGTCCCCACTAACCTCCTTTTTCTGCTCTGGGTCTCGGCAATGCATACGAGTGTTATTGTATTTTTTTTCCCCAATTATGAAACTGACATGTCTTTATTTGGATATTAAAAGTGCTCCCCCCCCTTTCCCCACTGCAACCCAAAGCATATACAACAGCCTCGCGGTGAGCAGTTGGGAACCTGGTACCACTTGCCTCTCCCCTTCACCCTCCTTTGCCTCTCCATTCTTTTTAATTTTTTTTAGTACATATATTTTTTTTAATTTTTAAGAGATGGGCTATTTAAGCCAGAAAACAAAACTGGTGGGAAAAGGCTAAAAACAGGACTGACACCAACACCATTAGCGGGAGGGGGGGGAGAAAAAAAAAATTCCATTTCATTGCAACTCTGTTATTGTTTACTTTGCCATACACATCCTAATATGGTTACCTCCCTGTCAAAGCGGCCGAGCCGGGCTGAGGGGCCCCCTCGGGGAGACGCTTCCAACTGCTGCTCAGACAATAAGAAACAAACGGCGCAACTCCACAAAAGGGCTGCCCGGAAAATAAGTGTCAAATAAATCCTGCCGAACTCTTCCTTTCCCGGCACCCGGCCCCCGCCGTGTGTAACCTGCGCGGTGCCCGGCGGGGCTGGGGGGCGGCTCCCGCGGATCCCCCCGCGGCCGGGGCCGGACGGGGCGCGGCGGGAGCGCTCCGCGGCCGCGCAGCGCTGCCAGGTGGTGCCGCCGGCCGAGCCCCCCGGGCCGCCCCGCGCCGCNCCCCCCCTTCCCTCCTCCTGCAAAATGCCCAGCTATTTCTAGAAAATATGCGTAGCTGAAATACTTTAATCTGTGTGCCGTATTCTATTCTTTTAAATATTGTTTTTCTTCTCATTTTTTCTTTTTTTTTTTTTTTTTGCGTTTGTGATTTTATGAGCACATATTCCTCTTAGCGGCTATGAATTTCTATGAATTCTAAATAAGCTTTTCTAGGGATGAAACGTGCGGGGTATTTTTACACGAGGATTTCAACTTTTCGGTTGACATAATCTGAAGGTACCCACAGCCTTTTCTGCGACTGTTCAAGTGCTTCCCTGCCCTGCAAGGAGTTATCACATTGCTTAAACCAGCCCTTTATGCCATCATTTTTCTTTTTTTATTCTTTTTTAAGCCTGTATGTTGCTCAGCTCCAGTGGACGCTTTTCTTCTCCAGACTGAAATGCTCTCAGGTTTTGCTGTGCTTCTCGGTTTGTTTTGAACACGTAGGAAAATATTAATACAGAGCAGTGAAAAAGAAACAGTGATGCGTCTTCCGTTCAGGGGAGTCGGCAAACCTGTCCACTTCTATGCCGGGAACTATAGAGAGCAAATCCATAATTCAGTGCAGGAGCAAATGAATTCACGGCGATGCATAGGATGGGTATTATGTAACTTAATAAGAAATGTGGTTTTGATTGTAGGAGCGGACGCTGCGCTTGTAGGTATAAATATCAAATCTAGGTAAGTCTGTGGAAGAGCACTTTTCTTCCAGCCTGCATTAAGGAGCGTTGTCTTCAATCCCTAATTCTTATGGGATTTTGGGAGGGAAGCAGCTTCTTCCTAGATTGAGTATCATTCAAAAAATCTTTTAAATACCTGTTGTCTACTTGGTTGCTTAATTGGATCTCCTTCGTCCTGTCTCTGCTGCCTGCTTTCCTCAGTTATTATGGGATCTGTAGATTTTTTTTTTTTTTTTTTTTTTTTGGAAATCTCAGTTCCAGAGCAAACCTGAATAGCAAAGCTGTTATTTTCTTTTTTTTTTCCTTTCCCCTCTGCTAAAATATTATTTTTTACATATTACGGAACATTTCTTTACTCTGCCTTTTTCTTTCTCTTAAGCTGTGCAACCTGACCTGTGCTAATCAGAAACTCTTTTTAAAATATAAGACCAAATCAGATAATGTAAATAAACTTTTGTACCTGCAAACTTTTATCCTATAAAACTGGGATTGGTTTTTCTTAAAAAAAAAAAGACATTGCAACTCACTAATGGTAAACACAAATAAATGTGTTTTGTAAAATCAAAGGATGTCTTTTTAAACACATTTCTAGTTTTTGCTTTTTGGGCCTTGTAGGGGATGATAGGAATTAGTAGCCTTTAATTAGACGTGGAGATATTCACATTTTACAGGGATTTATGTTAGAACATGGAATGGCGGGTGGCTTGTTTCCTCATTATGAATACTCCCTGCACATAATGAGGTTCATCATTAGTTGATGGAGTGAATTTGCCCTAGCTCTACCTTGAAAGGCACATAATTTACATACTACTTCAGAGCTTAGGCTTTAATGGATTCCTCGATGAATAAAATGAAAAGCTACTTTCTTTAAATTTTTGAACAGTGTTTTGATAATACGGATTTAATAAGACATTCAATTTCCTTGTTAAGTATGTTTGAAAGTGCATTCCCAATTTTAGCACAAAATATACTTCCTGTGTTGCTCCCCATAATATTAGGTAATACATAAGCAAATACATACCGTTGTAAACATTTTTGGGGACGTAGGGGGATTATTTTACCCCTTGTGTGAGGTGACACCGGGCTCCTTTGGCCTGGTCTCCAAGCATAGTAGAGCTCACCTTCACTGTTAAAATACCACAGAGCAGACCTGCTCCCCTGTTAAAGCTCGTTCTGCCTGAGGAGTGTTTTAACTGTGTATTTGCCATGTGCATTTGCAGTGATGGATCTTTGGAAATGTGTTGGTGGCTGCCAGGCTGACAGTGACAAACCCTCCGGTCCCACCTCCCTATTTATTTTAATGAGACGAGAACAGCAAAAACTTCTCTGGTGCAGTTCCACCTCTGGAACTGCTGCATAGATGTGATTAGATTAGAGTAAATTGAATTGTAGGCTGCCTGATGTGTTATCATGTCATCAGCTTACTCCAGCCCTGGTCTACAGGGTAGAGTTAGCGAGACGTCCTCATCTTCTTCTCCTCCTCCTCCTCTTCCTTCTCCCTCGCTGTGTAGGTGGGGGCTGTGCATGTCCCATGCATGGGGCAGGCTGGGCACAGCCAGCGCCTCTCCCCACTGACACTTGCCAGTGTGGTGGTGGAGTTGAGAGGCAAAAAATATGAAGTGAAGGCTTGTTTTGATAGAATGTTGTATTACCTGAAAACGATGAGCATGTATTAACATTAATAGAATAGTCTGTGTCATTCTTTTTTAGGCAATTTACCTCTGCCACAGACCTGTCTGCTTCAAAATCTTTCTCTGTTCTAAAACATATATTTGTTTAGGGAGTTTTCATTGAAGTGTACATGACAATTACAGCTGTTCATTAACAAAATTGGGTATTTGTTTTAAACTTTAACCAATCACTTTGATATGCTAATTATGGTGTAATTTAATTTGAGCCCTGTAATGATGATGCCGTTATTATGGACATAAATGATGCAGTTAAGCTGAGAGTAATCTCATTTGCATACTGTACATGCCAGTAAATTAAGCCCTTTCTTCGACTGCTTCAGCTTTAATTTTCCACTTCTTTTCACACAGCGCCTTTTCAGCCAGTCTCTTATAAGCCCACTTTGTAATAGTGCTGATGACTGTTTGATGTGGAGAGTTGCTGCACCACAATAATGCAAGACACAAGATGTAACATTTAAAGGATTCATTATCTTACTGAGTGTTGCTTTAAGAAGCTGGGATTAACAAGGGTGGAAGTGTCCTCTCCGTGGAGCCGTGCGGGTCTTCGCAGAAACAAATGCAATCTTTATTTTTTCCCTCCTTCTGTTGGTGTACCCCAACAGTGAAAGGGTTTCAGTAAGGCCTCGTGGTATTTCTCAGGAATGAACTGAGACGCTATCAGAGCTCTATAGTACAACGTTTGACCTTCTCTGTAGGGTATTCTGTGATGCTCCACTGTTGCAGAAAAGTTATTGGATACAATTTGCAATATAATAGAGATATGAGATACCAGATTATTTCTCATATTGGGTATGTGGGCTCCAGATCTACCTGTGTGACGTACAGCAGTGCAGAATGGAAGTCTGCATTAGTTTTTTTTCTTTCTATTTATTCTCCAGTTTCTCCTTTCATGGTCCTTACATCTGTTGACATTAATATCAGGTTAATTGCAGATTCAAATTTAAAAAAATGTTGTTGTGCCTGCTGATATTAGTGAAAACTTTGGTTTTGAAGGAAGAAAAATCACCAACACCAAACAAAAATGAACTGCGTAAGTGCTGACTTCAATAGTTAATCTTTTCCAATTTACCATGGTGTCATTGAGCTGAAGTATTCTCATAACACTGTGGCGTACAAAGAAATCATGTGAAATAAACAGGGCTCTTTTTATAGCTGCTTACTGTTATGGTTAGATATTTTCATAGTTTAATACCTCTGGAAGTAAAGCCCATCTCAAGTTTTTCGCAGCAGTTGGCCTCTCAGAAAGCCATTGTTGTGCGGGTAACCAAGTTAACTAAAGATCATTATTAAAACCTCGCAATCCTTTCCTTACACAGGGTCCCATGACCAAAAATAGCTTGTGCAGTTGCCCACAAACATGCAAGTTAATAACTTCCTGGGTGAACAGTGTAAAAGCTGCTGATTTCCAAGGCGTGCACGTCACCCTGGCCTCCGCCCCTTCAGGGTGAGCAGCAAACAGATGGGAGGGTCCACGCTCAACCTCCTGGCCAGCATTTAATGAGACTTCAGTTTTTATGGCTGTCACCTACACTTGGTTTCAGTTCTGCATTTCTCACATGCCATCTTGTTTTCCAGCAGCCCTTCCATGGTAGCTGACCATGCTTGAGCACAGGCTGGGGCCGTGCTGTGGTGAAGTGCTGCCTGATGGCGATCCGACTGCCCTGTTGAACCCCCTGTTTCTGGTTCAAAACCCTAGGAATCATTCCCAACAAGCTCACTGCTCCAGCCACCAACTGCCCTGACATGCACGATTTCAGTTCTCTTTGCACACATCTTCTACACATGCTGGCGTGAAGAAAACCATCCAAGGAGATCTGTACGGACACAGGGTAGTGTGGGTCTTGACTTTCACAGAGCCTTTGTTTTTCACCCATAACACCAAAGCTAAGAAGGTGACATCTGCCAGCTACTTCTTCAGGGTGGACTACATCAGTGTGCAGTGTCAAATCCTGGGGTCTGCTTCTGAAGCAAAATGTGTCCCAAAAAGGAAAGGCCACCCCAGTGGCCTTTTCTGAGGCTGTCATTGTAGACATGGGGTTCATACACAAGCACACCTGGGAGACAAAACCCAGCAGCTGTTCCCTTTGTACTCACAGCCCAGAGCTGCTCTGGTTGCTGCTGAAACTGGGTACAAGCTGACTCCACCCAGAGCACAGGTAGAGAAAGGATTTCTCACAGCACAGGTGATACAGACTCTCCCCAGAAACTCCATTAAGTCAGACATTCTCTCGAATAATGCTGGAAAAATTTGGCCTCTGAAGCTCATGAAAAAGAGTTTGTGATTTTGTCTATTTAAGCAGTACCCCTATGGCTCAACCCTTTGTCTTCCCTCTAAAGTTAATATATGTGTTGCTTTAGGATGTCATTGGCTGCAAAGTATGTGTCATATCTTCAGATTCTGTAGGAATGAGTATGCTGAGCATCTCTCTCTCGTGCCATGGAGGGATTTCTGACCCAAGCAGACAATACCAAAAGGATGGACTGAAAGTTGGGCTAAGTGACTCTCTTTTGGTGCTTGTTAGTGTTTTATGATGCAAAGATGCTGCAGTGTATTGGGCAGAACTTCAGTGTTAATCTTCTTGGGAGGTAAAAATATTTCTTCCAAAATTATTTCAATACGTTGCCGTTAAAGAAGTCATGTTGCAAGAGTTGTCTTCACAAAAGAGGTTTCAGGCATAGTTTTTCCTACTCCCTTTGTCCTAATGAAACACATATCCTTCCTCCCCTCACAGGACCTTTTGAGTTTATTCTGGATAAAGAAATTCATTTATGAAGATTTTACCTTTATCATCCTCCCTCTTTAATCTGATCCTGGATTGTAATTTTCAGTAAGTTTCTCCTGCCACACTTTCCAACATATGAACCTTTTCAACCCAATCAGGTGGGAAATTAAAAGCTGTACCAGTTCTGATGATGCACTGTGCAGCCCTGTTTGAGAATTTCTGTGTAATTCAGGATTGCTGGGTTTAAAGAAGTTTTTCACCCTAGGTAATGGTAGCTCTCTGCAGAAAGTTATTTCGAGGAGTTTTGGGCTTTGTGGGAGACGGATTTCTCTTTTTCAGCTTTGTTTACAAACTGCTTTGTTCTTACCCTTTTCCAGCAAAACAAGTGTTTCTTTACAGAAATAATTGTGGTTGAGAGCAAAGCCACTGAACCTGTCTCTAGAATTATAACTACAACAGATTACAGAGTAATTGATCGTATGTTAATATACTTACCCATCAAAGTCATGGGCATCAAGTCATAGAAACAAAAATAGACCTCTGATCTCTATCTCTGTAATGTTTTTCAGCATCAAGTCTGCTATTGGTATCTAGAGAAAAAGCTCTAGGAATTTGTGATTGTATTTACCAGTAGCTAAGGAGAACACTTGTCTCTCACTGAAATTACCCCAGGTGCCAAAGCTGCTGCCTTTTCCATGTTTGGCTGAACCAAGTTGACTTCAAGTTTCAAAGTGTGAACATTCCGTTCCCACACTTGTCAATTTGTTCTTATTTGTAAACACATCTTACCGTGGTTGTAGATGGTGCATGGGTATCTGTGATGAGAAGCTTGGGAAGCACCTACAGATGCTTTGCTTTTCCAGCATGAGGGAGCCTCCTACAACTGTTCCCAACAGAAGGCGACTGGCTCACCTGGAGAGCATCCTGAAAAGGCGGATATTTTGGAATTCCAGGTGAATCTGCTTGTTGCTGCTGGTCCTGAGCAAACACAAAAGTCAAGTAGTGAAAGTCTAGTACCTGTTAGGGTTTCTTTAATATGTGAGCCTTTAGTTCTTTTGGCTGCATGCACCCTCTTCCAGCAGCATTTTTTCCTGTAACTGGAGGATGTGAATGTCTCTCTAAGCTGGCTGGGTGGACAAAGCAATGTGATGGAAACACATTGAACAAACATGCTTCAAGCAGGACAGTGAAGTTTCTCAAGAAAAGCTGTTAGAGATAAAGCACACAGTTCACCCCCTTCTTTGCTCCTGTTATCCCTGTACCATCCGGGTGCTGTAGGGAGCAGCATTGTAGGCAGGAACACCCTGGTGCATCACCAGCTCTTCCCTGTGACATGTGCCTGATTCTGGCTGTCTTGAATTTGACTTCACATGGGTTTTTCCTCCAAATGAAACACTTACTCTAAGGATGGTCTTTCAAAAGACCATGTTTTTTTTTCCAGATAACTGCAAATTCTTGAGCTGGGTTATTTAGGTAGTTTCCCCGCGACCATCACTTTGAGGAAGATGAATGAAAACATTCTGCTTTCAGGTGCATGGCCTAAATCAAAAGCAGCTCTGTTTGAGTTCTCTGAGGTCTGTCAGGGTTTGACCATTATTAACAGCCATATAGCCCCAGGCAATAGTCCTCTGTTTCACATGGGGTAGGGGGGGAGCAGTATCTTCTGGCCCTGTGGTTCTCTGCTGCAGGGTAAGTGTGTGCAAGGGGCAGCCATAGGCAAGGACGGCTCCAAAAGCTCTGTGCTTGGTGACGTGGCCAGAGCTGAAGGAGATGGGGCAGCCAGTCTGGTCCTGTGTGAGAGAGCCTGAGCTTGAGGCAGTCTGCCAGCTGGGGAGACTCGCCTGTGCCTCTGCAACTCTTGGACTTCGGGACAAACAACAATGCTGTGCATCAAGAGTTGCCGAGGCTTCACGCTGGGGTAAGGCTTGCAGTGTATGATCAGCAAAGCTTTGAGACCCGCAGTGCAGCCCTTCCAGCTGTGGGATATTTCACGTGTTTGTTGGTACCTCCTTTGGCAAAGGAGATTGAATCAGGGTGGGTGTGCTACAGGCTTGATGAGGGAAGGCAGTATTAAGGAATGAGCAGCTCCCGGTGAACAGGGAGCTTTATATTGCTTTTACAGTGAAACAAATATAAAAAGGAAGAATGAAATGATAATAACCTAAATTGGTGCCAAATGTATGGGATTCCATGTGTGTGCAGTAAAGGGAAACCCAGCTCCTGTAGTTTTCCCTTGGAAAATGATTCATTCTGTATTTAGAACCTATGTGCAAGATGACCATATAAATGTGGTTAAATGGCATAGGATTCTGATCAAAGGGGCAATTACAAGTAATAAAATAGGAAATATAATTATTGCTACTATTTCAGATCTTATAGCCAGGGAGAATCCTAGCTGCTAGATGGAGAAAAAACCATAACATGAAGAGAAGGCGAAACCTCCCATATTTCAGCTTGTTGGGCTATATAAAAGGAGGGCTGAAAAGTAAAGATACATTTCCAAGAATCCCAGAATTCCCAAATTATTATCAGAAGAGACCTGTGAGCCAGTTAACTGTTGGCTGAGCTGAATTAGAGCAGAAACTGAATTACCAACTTCCACACAGGAAAATGTACTGAAGTCAGAGCTGTGGCTGGGTTATTTTCACCAAATGTCCAGCACATATGCTGCGCTTGCTTTTATTGTTCACCGTTATGGTGTCATGTCTCGCTAGATTGTGCTTTGCTACACACCTCCACCCCCTAACAAACTGGCCCTATATGTGCATGTAGGCAGAATATAGGGAATTAAGCTGTGTGACAGTGAACTTCTGGGGGTTTTTATATGCTTGACAAATGTTTCTTAAACATGGTATAAATACATTGTACAGTAGAATTCAAGTGTTTGAGGGGCACGTTTTACTCCCAAAAGAAATGTGTGTATTTTGGCTTTGTATTCCTCTGTCTTTTTTCTTACCCTCTAAAAGAAATATTTAGTATTTTAAAGGCACCTATGTTTAGATAGTACAGGTTTGGACAGTATTTCTCCTCTGTATGTTGAAGAGCTCTTGCTGACACGCCTGGACAAACCTCACCACCTAAAACCCTCAGGCCAGATTTTGGCATTTGGTGTCCTCAGAGGGAGGGATCATAGCTGTTAATCCTGTAATAGTCAGATTCTTCAAGGTAGCATCTTCTGTCCTCCCACAGGTTAGAGTCTTGGTTCTACCTGACAGCCTGAATATTTCTCTTCAAAGGGAACATAAACTCTTCTGCAGGCTGGGCTCACCCTCGCTTCCCCTCGCCAGGTCTTGCCTGGGCAATTCTCTTGATCCTCAGCCTTTTTGCCATAGCTATTTTCTTCCTTCCTGGTTCCTTGGAGAAAATACACTGTATTTGTAAGAGCCTGTCCCTCCTGAGCCCATTCCCAGGGGTGTGCCTGCCTTGCTGAAGAGGCCTCTCCAGAGGAAAGGCAAGGGCAGCTGGACTGATCCCATCACTCTTCAAGACCACGAGGTCATGCATTTGGTCCCCTTGCAGAAATGCCAAAGCCTATTTAGAGTCAGACATGTAAATAGGGTGCTCAAAAATAATAATTGAAAAACAATCTTGTGGCTGAGTTCTTCTGAGGAATGGGAACGTCAGCTGGCATTGGCTCTCACCTGTTTTGATAAGGCACTGTGTTTTCAGCGGGTGTTTGTAAGCTCCAGATACTTGGGATGAAAATAGCTTCCTCATCCTGTTCCCTTCCCGCGGGTGGGCGAGTGGCTCAGAGGCACAGCAAGGGACATGGGTGCCTTATCCCAGCTCCTTGTCTTTTCCAGTCACGCTAGCAAGGTTGTTTGGAACCAGTAAATGCTTCACTGCACGCTTGGCCCCATCACACCCATCCCCACGTTAAGCTCTGCCATAGATGGGGCCTCTGGCCTTCCTGTGCCCTACGAGCTCCAGCAGTAACAGCTTGTCTGCTTTACGGAGCTGTTGTAAGCCCCAATTCACTGGTGGTTGTGAGGCACTTGGTACCCCTCAGTTGTGTGGGCCCTAAGAAATGTTAGGAGGTTTTGTGTTTCTCCTGCAGGGTAGAAGCTGTCCTTGCCCCTGTGCAGCTGATGCTCCGTGGCGTGGCACCACACCTGAAGGCTTGGTAATGCTCTCAGGTGAACTTCACTCACATGTGAGGCTTTGATAGAACACCCCCTCCAGAAAACTGCAGGAAAAGCATTTTGTTTCATTAGTATTTGGGGTGGAAATACGCTGTAGATTAATCCTCTTTGGAAAGAGATTAAGAAATGTTCTCTCCTCCTCCCTTCTCATGTAAGAGTAGGTAATGTTTATTCTTTCTTTATTAACTACAGACGTCAGAGAAAAAGGACTGTTGCCCTTTGATTTTATTTACAAGGCAAAAGTGAAAACTTGTTTGATCATATCATGGCTGTTTAGCTTCAGCGTAAGAGTGGAAGGGAACCTGTTTCCAACTCCTATCATGTCTAAATATAATTCTTCTTCTGTTTAGTTATCTCTGAATTTTAAATGCTACATCCTTGGCCTTACTTATTTGTCAGGTTGAGTGAAATTGCTTCATGCTCTGCTTACGGAAATAAGCTATTTAAAATGAAATTGTCTCCGAGAACTAAGGGATTTTTGTGGGTGTCAAATTTGGAGTCCTGATTTCCACAGAAATGATCCATTGCGGAGCAAAAGCTGTTCTGAAAACTTGGGTTTGCTTTTCAGTGAGGCAGGAGGAGGCCTGGGGCTTGATAACCCCAGTTAGCAGTTGTGTTCTGGGGCCAGACAGGTTTTTTTTTTCCCTTGTTTCTTGCTGACCTAAGGTATAACTTGATAGAAGCAGAGGATTGCTCATGTGAGTTTTGCTGTGTGCATCCAGCACGCTCACTTGGGCCATCTGTGCCCAAAGTTGCCCGTGATGCTCAGTTGGGAAAGCAAAGACCTCTGGCAGCCGAATGGCCCTCCTGTAGGTCTGCCCTGCCCTGCCAGTCATGGAAACACTCCTTTTTCAGGAATCTCTTTGAAAATGTTACTTGTTAACAGAATAAATGGGTAGTTTTCAGCTGCCCATTGATCACTGATAAGAGAGTCAGTTCTGACTCTTTGTATGTGTGTTGGTTGTGGGTTTATTTGGTGCTGGATTGTACTCTGTGACACAGAGCTGTTTCAGTATAAATCGTAGATGTGGCTGTGTGAGCGCAGCATAGCAAACATTCAGGTGCTGAACAGCAGTGATTCTTCAAAGAATAAAACACCATCAGGGCATTCTCTCCCCAGGCAGATGTGGTGGAGGGCTGACCTTACGCTCAGGAGATTCCGTGTGCATTGCTGTGCATTTTGGTGTGCGGGTTGAGCTTTGCTGGCAACCACAAGGGTTCCTTTCGACCACTTACCCTGGCAGATTCCTGCATTTACTGTCCTGGAGGTAGGTTCAGAGGAAAACACAAAAGTTGGTCACTCTGGAAACTGCTCTGTTTCCTTAGACCTATTAGACCCTCAAACTGCAGTCCCCAGCTTGAGAGCCTGGAGGCTTCGCCCCTTTCTAATGGTTCAGCTTTTGCCTGTGGCACTTTCTGCTCTTAAGCGTTGATCTTTCTTACACCTGAAAGAATTTCAAACTGATTAGGAAGCTCTAATTCAGTGCAGTATTGTGGGGATCA
>WAAE01003771.1:0-22500 GCA_013400495.1 Nicator chloris | reverse complement strand
TACAATCCAGTTTAGGGTGCAAATTACCCTCTTCGGCACATCCTGACATTGAATAGTCTTGTCTGGAACAGGCTGTAAATAGAGTGTATCCTTCTCTTTCACAAGCCCTTGGAGCAGGAAGCCACATGCCTTAGCTCTACAGTGTTCAGGAGCCAGCACATCTGTGGGACCATGCACCTGCATGTGGCTGGAGATGTTCAAATACGGTCTTCAGTGCAGATTTGGAACATTAAACACTCATTTCTGGTTGTAAACGGCCTCCACATGTTGCCGGGGGTTCAGCACCAGAAAGGCCATTTCCTGGAGCACGGAGCAACCTCTGCCGAGCTTGGCAGTGAAGGACCCTCCCAGCCCAGGGCTGAACAGCTGGTTCTGGAGAGGTCATGGGGCCACAGTGCACTCTGTTGGGAGGCTTTCTGTTCTGTTGGCATCGTGCATGGGAAAGGGCATGGGCAGCCACAGGAGTGCTCACAATTGTTCTCTGTCATTGGCCGAGGCAAGCTGGAGAGGCTCACTTGGTGTCCTGCAAATCCTCTCTGCTGTTGCCTCTCCCTCTCCCAGCCATGGCTGATGGTGGATTAGAGGTGGGCATTGCTCCTTAGCCACGGATGAATGCAGGAAGAGGGATTAAGAACTCAGTTTCCTGCATCCTGACTCAAAAGTAGGCATATGTGCTTTTTTGGGGGAGTTGGAAACAAATTGGTTCTGAGAGAGCTTTTTTAGGGAGTTTTCTCAGGCACAGGATGAAATTTTGAGGTGAAAAAAAAATCATGCTTCTTTTCCCGCTTCTCTATTGGGCCAGTGTGGAGAGGACCAACTATATTTTTGGGTGCTTGGGATCCATGTGCGTGGCTGTTGAGGAACATGTGCTGTAGGTGCACATCTCCTGCACAGAAATGTGATGGGGTGGAATCCTTGCGCTGGACTGAGACTGGAACTATTCCTGGGAAAGAAAACACCAGGAAAAAACTGGGGATGAAGGCACCTCTTCTGTCCCGCTTATTTTGTTCTGGCTGATGTGAACTGGTGTGCTGGGTGCTTGGATAGCGTGTGTGTGTTTGTGTGTTAGCTTACAACCAGTGTGCACAGACACATTTGGTTTCCCTGATGCATTGTGCTGTCCTTGCTGTAATCTGAGAGCCACAGCCCTTGGACAGGGCAAGGCAAAGAGTCCATCTGTGTTTCCACAAAAGCTTAGCTAAGTGCATTTTTTATATTGTGTTATGGGCCTGATTCTTGCAGGGGGTTAGATGCTCTCCATTGTGGATGCTCAGCGTTTTTGCAAGTCACCCTGCTCAGAAGTTGGTGGTTACGGGTTTTTTTTTTTTAAGGGGAAAAAGCATTTTTCCATTTGCTTCTCCATAAACTGAAACCACTAAAGAGGCCTTGCTTAGTTTTCCACGCACAAGCACACACTGATGGGAGCATGAGAGGGACTGCAGGTCCTGGAAGACTTGAAGTGTGTGAAAACAAGGAGTCCTAATGAAAAGGGTTTTGCAATTTAATTGTGGTGGGTGTGCCTTTGTTTGTGCAAAGAAATGAAAGTGCTGGAGGCCGAAGTGCTTTCTTTATCCTCAGAATAGAGAGCAGTACAAACTTCCCTGGCCAGTTCTGCCAAGGTGGCCGAGACCTGCAAGTCCCTGCAGAGCTTTGTTTCTCTGCTCACTGGGACCCATCCCACGGACTTTGAGCCTTCAGCCAAGCAGCCTCACAGGGCTCTCCAAAAATACCACGCTGGCCCATGAAGGACCTTTCCTGGATTCCTGAGTGCCTTTCTCTTAAGGTGTTTGCTCACCTCGCAGATTCACTGCGTTTGGGAAGACCATTGTGTCCTTTGCAGTGGTTTTGAGAGTCATGGCTTGCCCTGAGTATGGATCTGCACATTTCCATGTAGCCAGTGTTCTGCTTGTTCAAGGCTTGTTCCTCCTGCCCACTGCCTTGTCAACCCCTTTGGAGTAGTCCATGAATCCCAGTCTGGTGCCAGGGGGCCAAATGCCCTGCTCCCTTCTGCATCAGCCTCCTGAGCTACCCCGTGCCCCACAGCAACAAGATCCATTTTAAATAGATGCTGTTTGCAGCATCTTGGACTTGCTGTGCGAGGATGAGAAATGTTAACATAAATTCTTTAAATAACATCTAGTAGTGTTGAATGCACAGAATTATAAAACATTTTTATATTCTGAGATTCATTTGCATCTTCACATTAAAAGCTGTGGTTTTCTTCTCAGGGAATGGTTGCAAGATCTGATTTGTTTTGAAATCAAAGCTAAATTTGTGTTCTTGCTTTCCTCTTTGCCCTTCATTTGACAAATTTTTCTTGTTCTATAAATACAGAATTGTAAACAAGGGCTAATCCTTAGCAACAACCTGGAAAGTTAACATTTCTCTCCAGCTCCTATTATAATTAATTCAGACACTATGAATATGATGTGATTTACACATAATATTCCTAAGGCCAGGAGGTACTAATATCTTGTTAGAGAACTGAGGAAAAGCACATGCTTTTGTCTGTGCCATATAACATAATTGCACTGCATTTTCTTTCATGAGAAGGTGTTTAAAGATGCTTTTTACTTTGCATTTGAAAAATGAAAGGCTTCTGCTTCTGCATTTGGCTGAAATTGTCTTAAATGTGTTTTCCCTTCTGCAGCAGTCAACATTGTCAAAACATTTTGCAAAGTACATTTTAATAATATGGGTTAGGACCATCATTATATTAATTTAATTCTCTGTGTAGGTAAATTCGTAAGATGCTTCCACTTTGTCATAAAAGTTTTTCATAGTAAACATCATCTGTTTTCCCTGTGCAAAAAAGGAAGGAGATAATATAGGCGACAAAAGGATAAATGCCTTGTGTGAAAATGGTAAAAGTATGGCTTGAGCAGTCTTTCTCTCATGGTCCATCCTTGTATTTTATTTAATTTTCATTTAATTTTGTTTTGTTCTGTTTATATTTGTTCAGGGAGTGTTTTTGTAGTGTTAATCTATGTAAGCCACATGCAGTTGAAAACTGCAACTCCCAAAAGGCTGTGATTAAAACATTATGGATGTGGTGAACCACAAATGCAAAAGGAAGTTTACATTTAGATTTTCTTCATAAAATATTTTATTCAAGTTTTGTAATACCTTGGTATCGTGGTCAGCATTGCCATAAAAATTCTGTGTTATATGGAATGATACAATCTGTGAAGCATTTCCCATTATGTAGACACCATGTCTTTAAATTATAGCAATTTCTTAAGATTTTAAAGCAAAATGAGCTCTTAGAAGTGTGATTAATAGCAGGGAATGAGGCTAACACTGGGTCATCAGTGGCACTCCATTACAAAAAAGGTTGGACTAATAAAAGCATCCATCTATTTGACCAATAAAGCATTTGAATGATATGCTTATAGTTTTTATCATAGCGTAGTTACTTTGTACTGAATAAACTGTGATTTTACGTGCTGGAAAAGAAGCGTGGAACAGGCAGCACGGCTGAGGTGAGAGCAGTTGTCTCAAGTAGGGAAATATCAGGACTTTTATGTGAAGCTTGATGTTTTCAGAAGCCTTCAGGTTGCAGTGTCTAAATTTTTGAAGCTGCTGTGAAATATCTAAATCCCCCGTGACCCATGCCTGCCTGCCCACAGTCATTCGGTGAGGCTGGCCCTCGCTGTCCTGCAGGGAGGGGAGAAAGGAGGGTATTGTGTGTAATCATTAATTCAGAGTTAAGTCCCCGGCAGCCCCAGACATCAGAAATACTCTGCTGCAGCACAGGAAATGGGGCAGCACTTCTGTTTTCCTGGTGTGCGGACGCCAACCCCGTCCTCGAGTCGCACCTTTCATCCTGCCTGCTATTATGCTGTCAACCTGATGTATTGAAAAATAGGCAGTTGCCTGAACAATACTGCATTTGGGTTTTATTTAAATACCTGTCTTATTAGTAGGTTGTACTGATTTCGTGGGTTTGAACATTTTCTTTTTTTTTTCTTTTTCTTTTTTTTTTTTTTTCTTTAGTACAACAAAAGGCTAAATATTTCCTGAAAAAGAAAACCAAGGTTCTTGGCCAGCTGTGGATGTCCAGAATTGTGCTGTGAAAAAAAGTAACAAATATTCTAAAACTTGTAAAAAAATGATGAGGGGGGAGGCTTCTGGCCATCATGCTGTTTGCACATGAAATGGCAAGGGAGGGGAGATTAGTGCCAGGGCCAGCTGTGACCTTGGATGCTTCATAGATTTGAGACTGTGATGATTTTCCTCAGTGCTTGGCAGTGATGCTGGTGCTCATCAGAAGGTAGAGGTGAATCAGGGAGGGACAGTGGTGCAGCTGGGAGGAAAAAGGACCCATGGTATAGCCCACAGCTACATCCACTAACCCCACCTGACTGGTACAACATCTTAAAGGGCTTATTTTACATAGGAGAGGGATGAAGAGACCCATGGAGGTCCCATGCAGGGATTGTGTCAGGGCAGGAATGTAACCCAGAGCCCTGGATTAACCTCTACCATTAAGGACCATCCATCTTCTCTCCCTGTACTTCACATCTGTCCCGAAATCCGTGTTCAGGATAGACAACTTAGAGAAACCTCCTTGGAGCAAAAACACTGCAGTAGGAAATTTCATGAGTGTTACAGGGATGAGAGATGGGGAAAGAGAGGTTTTCTGGAAGGTGGCAGACCCAGGGGATTTGAGTGTCCTGAGCACCTTGAGGACTAAAGGTACAAAGCCTCGGGGCCAAGAGAGGGATGTTGGGTGGGGAGCAGTTGGGGGCCAGAGATTTTGGTTGCAAGAAGACATCCAGGGGACTTCTGGGTTAACAAAGAGGAGCTGGAGAGATCTACAAAGATCAGAGATGGGTGATGGGAGGCAGAGGCAAGGGGGCTGAGGGTGGGAGAGAGAAAGGAGGGGGAAGAAGGCTGAACCATGGCTTCATTGCTGCTGCAGGGCCCTGGCATGGCCATGGGTGTGTGTGTAAACGACACGTGTCCATGGTCATGCTGGGCAGGTTGGGCTGTGTCGAAAGCTGTTGTTTTGCTTGTTTGTTCTAGGAGTGAAATGAAAATTTTGCACCCCACCTTTTGCAGTTCATGTTTTTCTGGGTTTTGATTTTTTTTTTTTAATGCAAATGGATCTTTCACATCAGTGGTTTGACTGGTAAATCTTGTTTTGTGAAACACTTTCAAGTGTTTTCAGCTCCTTTCTTTCCCCTTTATCGGAACAGATGCACAGCTCTGTATTTTCCCCTGCTGCCTGTTGTCTTGAGGTTGCACAGCAAGACTGCAAAGCCTTTTTTGTTTGTTGTTGTTGAAGGGAAGGAAAAAACCCTCAATCCACAGAAGAGTTAACAGGATTTCACTTGATCTGCTCGTTTATGCAATGAGTAATGCGAGGTTGGTAACAGCAAATTGTTGTTTATAAGCAAACATGGCACTGTGTAAACAAGAAGGCCTGGTCCCCAACTGGTTTGATTTCATGGTGGTCAGCAGCTGATGCATGTAACGTACAACCTTTCTGCTTCTCGAAATGTCAGAAGAATGACTATTTGTTTGTCTTGAGTTCTTCCCAGCTGTTTACTCTGTAATGCATTTGCCTCAACCTTGATTCCCTAAGAGTGGCCCCTTTCTCCTCCCTGCTCTGTTTACATTAGTCCTGCCCCGAGTGTCACCTATGAAATCTGTTGATTATTCCACCTGGTTAATGTTAAATTGCTCTTGCAAGATGATGTGTTTGTTCATAAACACAAATGCTGGGCCCCTTGTTTACTGTACCCATGGCAGCAATCAGTTATTAAACAAATATTGCTTTGTTTGCGGGTGTGAGCAGCAGTTTATCCTGCAAGGTCTGGAAAAAAACCTTTAAATGCTGGGATTTTGATAAAGGAGAAAAAGGGGAGCTTGTCCCTGGAATGTGGCTGAAACTCACTTTGGTTTGCTTTGCTTATCTTTAACTTGGGTGAAGGGGCTAGAAAGATTAGCAAGTTGTTTGGTTTTTCCAAGAGATTTCCTTAGTGTAATGATATCTATCCAGTTGTTTGCTTTTTTCAGAAGGGAGAGAGCACTCCTGCAAGATGACTAGCACAGTGGTAGAAGGCTGATGGCTAGAAAATCCTGCATGGAGCAAACAAGGAGGTAGAAGGTCTAGGAAAAAGGTATAGGGCTATGAACCAGGTAATCACCCCAAAAGTGCGACCTTGCGTTCTATGTCAGCGGTTGGTTGGGGGCTTTTCGGTTTCTCTCTTTTCTCGTGTCGGATTTTAATTGATGCATGTGCCCTCGATTGAGTTGGAAAAGGCAAAGCTTTCAGTTTTACTTCTGAGGAGATCTGAGGAAAATCTGTTTTAGAAGCAGAGCCTTTTGAATGGAGAGAAAATACCAAATTTAAAAACGCGCTTTGTTGCTCCTCCTCCTGCAAGTGAGATGATGAAGCTGCTTTTCTTCTTTTTATAACTGGAAAACTGCATTTACATCTGCTAATTTCTCTGTGCTGCCTGTTTGTTCTTTGGTTTCTGGGAGCCCTAATTACCAACCTGGTAGTTGTTGCTTTTCGGTTGTTTTGAAAACGAGCAAGAAAAACTCACTCACACCATCTTTGTTTTCCAAAATTATTGTTTGTTATTGTTTCTGAGTGGGGCTTGGATTTCAAATGCCAGGCAGGACCTGTTAGCACTAACAGTAAATGGCTAGGGCTTTTCACACAAAGGGAGTAAACCCTCTTTGAGTGACCTTGAGAAAGAAATATTAACTCTTTTTGTGTGAAGGTGTTATCTATTCCTGTATATGTGAATTCATTTGTTAAAATGTGAAGGGGTTGTCTATTCCTTTATATGTGAATTCATTTATTAAGATATCTTCGATACACATTCATAGAAAGGATAAAATTAAATAATTGTCCTTGTCATCCCTTGGAAAAGAAGACAACAAAATATACATAAAAATGTGATCCACTGTATTCCCTGGTTTGCATCAGTGATCCAAACATACTGCACCTTTGGGCTACTGGAGCAGTGTCAGGGCTTGAGGGGAGCAGGAGGTATCTGAAGTGTGTAAGTGGACAAGCTGGTCATTAATTGACTCTTGTTACTGCTATGAATCAAACCTTTGCTACCTTGAGCAAAGTGAAAATAGTGAAGTGAAAATGGCATTGTGCAGAATTGTTAGAGTCGCACCTGGCTTTGAGGTGGTTTTTGACTTCTGGAGGCTGTTAGAGAGTTTAGATATGCTTTAATGGAGATGTGCATGAAGGGTGGGAGTCTAATTCATCTACAGCCAACACTTGGTACGAGGTTTCATGTTATCTTGTAGCAATGCTGCTGCTGTCTGGCACAAACTGACTGTATTTACTAAATGCAGCTTTGGTCTTTTATTTGGTTGAACAGTCACCTGTTTTTCTGTGAGGCAGACTGCAAGAGTTTGTGATGCAAGCTCAGAGCAGTGTGCATGCAAACAAATAAGTCCTGGCTGTGAGAACAGCTCTGCAGTTTCTGTTCCTGTTCTGCACAGAACGGCAGGGAGCCCCACATTGCTGTGATGCCTGGGCTGGGATGAGCAGGTGGGTACCTCCCCAGGGACACCGACCACGGGGCCAGCACCGAGGGAACTCTGCACCTCACCATGCTGCCCTTGTGAGCTTCCTTCTGGAGGAGTCACTCCTCTGGTGCTCGTGTCCATGTGGTAGCAGTCATGGAGTGGCATGGTACAGTGAACTCTGGCTTCTGGTTTGGCTTGGGGGTTTTTCTGGCCCCTCTCCATTCCTTTCCTTCCAAATAAACGATGATCGCGGTGATGGTAGGGATGATTTCTGTCAAGCTCACGGCTGAAAGACAGCTCTCCCCAAGAGAGAGGAAGGAACCTCACTCTGCTGATGATGGTATGTAAATGATTACATCATATTTGCCAGTCACTTGGAAGTGGCCCAGCTCTAGAGCTTTTATGCATCTATGGCATGAGCTTCGTGCTGAATATGGATTTAATAGCTGTCAAGCTGAGAGGCATAGATTGAGATAGAGCTGGCTTTGCAAAGGGGGTTTGTTTATCCAAGGTGAGACTGGGAGTAACTTCTGTGTGCATGTGTAAAATAAAGGGAGAATTCAGAAATCTGATTGGAGAAAAGTTGAATTGTCCATTGTCTGTCTAGGGCTTTGGGTCTTACCTCATGGAAGGGAGTGAGACCTGTTGTCTTCACAGCTTGGTATGTTTAGTGCCCTGGTTTTTTTTGGTGACCAACTCCAGCTCTTTTGAACAGAGCAAATGGCAACCTTTGAATGTTTGTTTCAATTAATTTTTCTTGGATTTGCCTAATCTCTGTTCTTACTGATTGTGGTCAGCAACACCCTCAGCAAAAGAGACTTCCTTAGGGGTAACTGCACTGGCTGGTTCTCTGACAACTTAAGTTGCTTGACCATGATTTCACAATAAGTCAGTGTGGCACAAGTGGGATTAGGCTCCTGATTCCCCTTCCCTTCTCCTCACCGCAGCAGTCTTCAATTTCAGCTCCTGCAGAGCATCAGTCAGCATTTCACTGAGCTGCCTCCAAATGATTTCAGGTTGCTGTGGCCCTGATGATAACACACTGCTGCTGGAAAGAAGGAACCCAGGCAGTGTGAGCCACACGCCCTAGCAGTGAAATAGGTTGTGCCATTGCATATAATTAAATAAATTAAAAATTGTGGTTGGCTGCTTCTAGACAGGAGTAGGTGAAGCTGCCATTCCGGAGACTTTAGGGTGGCAAGTGGACATAAACACATCATAGGTGGTAACGAGCCAGGCTGGTCACGATCATGACCCACAGGGAGGAGGTAAGGCAACTCATGTCCTTTTTTTGGCCAAGGTGTTGTACTCCACCGCTTTTGGAAAGCATTTCATTCACTGAATTTAGTTACAGCTTCACTTTTTCCTGCTCCTTGGTCTTGCCTTCTGTCCCCTCCCCATGGCTCTGCATCACCAAGTAGCTCTACCCCAGCATCAGCAGGGCAGGGCAGGGGAGCAGCCCTGTGTAAGTCAGGTGCCAGGGCTGTGGGCTGGAGGGATGCTCCAGGAGCAGTGTGATTTGTTTCCCTTCCTGGGGAAGCCAGCACATCACCTCTGCCATGTGCTCAAACTCCACTGGGCCAAGGCTTGGGATGAGTCCAGCCAGGGTGAGGGCGTCAGGAGGCAGAGCCAAGGATGCACTGCAGGTAATCCCATTTCTTCTGGACCCTTTATTTCCTAAGCACTAAATGAAATTTCAGATTTTAGATATGTCTAGACATATACAGTGCACGATAAAGTTGATAATACATTCATCATTTTTAACAACAGGTAATATGCATAATTTATGGTGTTACAGTGCTATCTTTTTTGATATTTATGATGGATAATGCTCAGTTTTTGCCCTCATATTACTGCTTTAAATTATACCACAAGAAAATTAATGAGAAAGTAGATTTATGGCTTTCATTTGTTTGTCAATTCGGAAATTAATTGGGTGTTAATTTTAGCCGTCCCTCATCAGACCAGGTCTTTAGTATGTGTGCATTACTTTGCATTCATTGAAGCCTACCTCCCATTTACTGTGGGTCACTAGCTTTGCATACATTAAAATAGCCCTCAGGCTCATTCTCTTGATTACTTTTTGAACTGCCATGCATTAGAAAATTTACGCCTTTCTGTTATAATTATGAAAATTCTCTATTGGAAGATGGTGCTTGCATAACAGCAAGTGTACAGTCTTGCTCGGCGATGTAAGATCATATAGCAAATCCCAATACGTTTTTGTTCTAATCCTAGAAAATAGCACTCTCGACAATCTTTGTTGTGCGAGTTTCATCCTTTGAAATTTCAAGGATCCATTTTAATGCATTGAATTACCTCTTTAAGCTGAGGAAATATCAAAGGATTTCACCTCGTCGCTGTCTCTTTGTTTCCTCTTTCCACACATCCCGTGCATGTTCCTTCCCTTGCCTTGCTCCAGGTTTGCCTCTCCTCCTCCAAACCCCGCTGTCAGACGTGACTCAGCATCACTTTTTAGGACAGCGAAGCCTGATTTGCTCTGTTTGCTACTATTTTGGTTGATTCCTAAAGATGATCCTTAATTGCACTTTGAATCCCCTTCTCCTTTCTCCTACTCCTGCACAATTCAGCAACCACCAGTGGTGTGTAGGCGAGTGGCCTTCAAAGGGGTAAGCATGAAGTTTTATCCAAAAAGTACCCTAATGTACTGACAGTTGATCTATAGTTAGTTAGTACATAATTATACCTAAAATACACCCTGTCAGCAGGATAAATGACGGCTACTGAAAACTCTAAAAGCATGACGGGTGTTCACCCATCTGCAATGACGAGAGCGGAGGGGTTTGTAAGTTGAGAAAGGCTGGTGAGTTCAGCATGATCTGATTTAGTTAAATCATGCCATATGTTGGGATAACTCTCTCTAATAGTCGTGCTAACCAAAAACACGGGCAAAGAGAAGTCATCTGGTCCACCTGGCTAGTTCGGACTTCCCTCCCCGGCATTATTTCTGCACTTAGCACGGTGGCAGCCCTTGAGCTGCTCATGTGAAACTGGCTGATTCACAGTTAATTGTGACATGGTGTAATTTAGTAAATGAGCAGCTGAACATCTGTATGCCTTCCCCCACGGCACATCAAGCCTTACCTTACACAAGGCTTTTAATTTCCACTAGTGAATCCTTTTTCTTTTACTGAACTCATGGATGGCAGGATGGTGCTGCTGGCTGTCTCGCCAGCCTAGGCATGGGGGTGTCAGCTGGAGGAGATGGGTGTTTTGGCATCACCTGGGGGACATCAAAACATGTTCCTGGAAAAATTTACTACTGGTGATGGGATGTGGAGCCTGAGGTGCTTTCCCTGGCAGGGCACTTGCTCCAAAGATACCGGGACTAAAAGAGACCACCTGTGAGCAGGGCAGGGGTCTCCTGGGAAAGCTCTTGGGCTCTTTGTTGCGGATCACAGCCGTGCCAGGCTGGTGCTGCAGGGTGTTTGTCTGTCCCTGTGCTGCGGGGAGGCAGCAGCTTTGCTCTTGCTCTCTGTTCCCTTGCTGGTGGCACTCCAGAGCACGTTTCGTTTTCAAGAGGTAAAATCCTGTCTTCGCGGTGTTAGGTTGTTGCAGAATTCTTCCAAACAGTGTTTGCGTTTTTTTGTTTTGCTTTGTTTTTTTTTTAATAATTACACAGATAAGTGCCCAAACATTATTCCTGAGCCTGTTTTGAGGAGCTGCTTGTGACAAATAGGTAGAACTTTTATTTATATACCATGCACGTATGGATAGAATGGCTGCTGGAGAATTTTGGGCTGGATCGTGTGATTTGATCACTCACTTAAAACTGATTTTAGCGTTGACTCTTCTGCCTATAAAAGTAGAAATACATTTTATAAATCTGTGTTGTGTTTAATTTACATGTCCTTTCATGGCTGGGCCAAGTTCTTTAAGGGCATTTATTCTGCTTCATATAAATAATTGATCAACCAAGTTAATTTACTTCTGCCTGACTTGGTCAACCTTAATTAACTGCCCTGGAATAAAGAGTGGACTTTTTGTTAGCTTAAAATCTTTCACAAATGTGGCAGAGAAGGGTTGTATTATGACAACATTTTTGCTCTACCATTGATCCCAGGGGATAGAAATGCTTAATGATCTTTATGTGCATATATGTATTTGTAAACACCTCCAAGTACTAGCATCTGAAATATAATCATCAGCCTGGAAGAAACTTTGAAACACAAAAGCTACATTGGAAACATACATAAACAGGGATTTTAAGACCAGAAGACCCCAGGGATTTTTTTTAAAGGTGATTATATGCTTAAAGATATAGATTGGTGCTTATTGAGGGATCCTAAAAATGCCTCACCAGATGCCTCCGTGTATGATGAGACATCTAAAGACATCTGAATATCAGTCCCTTAGTCTTTCAGACTTGGAGTGGGTCCTTATTCTGACAGGTGCTTCAGTCAGTAAATCCTCCCTCATGCTGACATTAAACAATGCTGCTTAGTCTTCAGAAACTATACTGGTAGCAGAATTGCAGCAGTGGCACACTTCAGCGCCCACCTCCTGCCTACTAATCTCCATGCTTAACCTTGCTCATCTTAATAGGCCAGTGGAGCTGAGATGTGTATCGGCAGCATCTGGTCTTGGCGGTGTTATGGACTTCATGGACTTATTTTTAATGCATTAGCAAAGAACTTTTTCAGAATTAAGATTCCTTTAGGTTCTATTTTTTTTTTTTTTAATCTCAAAACACTGACACTGGAGTCATCAGAAAGATTATTTTGATTCAGGCAAGGTTCACATCTGACCTGTGTTTTCTCAGTTTTGACCACGTCGTTAAGAAATTTGCTGTCCCCTGCTTCTGTCCAAGTCATCTGGTTGATAATTATCTGTTGTCCTCCCATTGACAGAATGCCTTCTTTTGATTTCACTTCACTGAAATTTTGCTCTATTACCTTGAACATAACATATTCACCAAAGAGATGGGCTCAGCTGTAGGGCTTTGACTTTGTGTTTGACTGTGCATCAAAGCTGGAAAAAGTTCTGTACAGGTTAAAATGGGAATCTGAAGAAACTGACCACTGTTCTGAAATTTTTAAACCAAGCCAACATTAAGTCAGAACAGTTCTTTTACTATGTGCCCCTTGATTTCAGGATAAAGTTTCACAAGCTGTTGTTGGTACTGCAGCCTACCTTTGGTCCCTTCGTAGGGGAAAAACATCTTGTGTCACCTTCAGTAATTCAGAGTCATTCTGTATCCCTCATAACATGAAACATCATAGAATTTTTACATATATTGAAAAAAGAAAGATACTTGCACTGGTAATAACTCACGTATTTTAAGCTTTAAAAATGCATTTTTCTTTGCAGAATTGATAAGAGGATCATTCTGCTTTCTAGAACACATGAGATGGACGCAGACTCTTCTACCATTAAATTTCTTAAGTCAGAGCCAGGTCTCCTGCCTGTCATGGAAGCAGTTGTAGAGTATTATTATTTCTTATAATAAATCACTATGCATAACAGCTTCTCCAGCACTGTGTTGGTTGTATTCAGACCAGAATCACGGTTTGTGATACTTCACCTGGAGTTTCAGTTCAGTTCCCACAGAACCTAATTATGTTGCATAAAGTCAACCTTGCTTTGCATTTTTCTTTCACAATTTTGAATGACAAACTTCAGTAATAGGCTCCTGTAAGTTCATCTCCTCTGTGCTGGGAAGAGACAATTATCTCAGCCATCCTCGGTGTGCGATCATCTCAGCTCATTTAGGTGTGCTCAAAAAGACAAATAATAATCATTCTTGCAGAAAGCTCTCACAGGTTGATTTTTCATGACATGACACTTAATGATCAAACCAAACTGTGATTATTCATGTCAACTCACATTTGACTTCAGTGAAGAAATAAACAGTTTTATCTTTTTTCCCCTTGAAATACCAGTTTTCTATCGGAGGTATTTTAAAAAATTGCTTTTGTTTTGTACAGGCATCTAGTTTAAGCTGTATAGAAGTTGACTGCTTGTAAATTGCTGTTTTTAAAGAAAAAATTGCTTGAAGATGTTAATTTCTGCTTTTAAAATAATTTTTTGAAAGTTTAAATATGGTCTGTTGGCAAACTCTGTTTCCAGCTTCATTTCTTTGGTAGCTGCTGCCAGTTCTGCTGGGATCCATAGGGTGGTCACAACCAGCAGAGGGACCAAGGCCCTGTGCAGCTGAGCTGGTAACTGGCTGGGCTTCTTCAAAAGGTAAAACAGAGCATGAAATCTGTCATGGAAAAGGTTCTCAAGAACTATGATCTTTTTCTGACCATATACAGTAAAAAATCCATCTTTTTCTTAGTCCTATAGGTTAGAAAAATTGTTGCAATTTCTACTGTTTTTTCTTTCCGGGACCATTTTGCAGTCCTAGAGACAATAAATAATTTCTTGACCAGTTTGGTTGTGAATTATTTTCTGTGTCCGGGAGATATTTCGCTCAGAAGGGCAAGCCAACAAATCGTGATCAGGCAGTGATGGATCTGCTCCTCAGTGGTGCACATTCTTCTTGCTGCTGTCAGAGCTTTGCTTGGTGCTTCCTCTGACCTTACTGCTTATTTATCCAGGTCCTCACTTCCCATTTGTTGCATCAGAAGTGCTGGAAAATGAGATGTATTTCTTTGCTGTTCTAGCACATGAGTTTTAGCATCTCTTTCCACCACAGTGGCTGCTGGAGGAACCTTCCACCGATTCTTGAGTATGTCCTTCTTCCATCAGCTTTGGTCTGTGAGGTAGGGACATGCCACCCACCATTACTGCCATGCTCCAAAACAGTCAAAGGCATGAGTCTCTGGGTTTAACCCTCTAATTTTTTTTTTCCTGGTGGTCATCCTTGTCCTCATCTGTTGCTGGGGTAAATTAATGTAGTGCTCTGTTTTCTGCAGTTGATACCTGATTCCAAATTTGGGTGGAAGCAGAAAACAATGACATCAGTTCTTTCTTTTTGATTTGTTGTGGGGTAAAAGAGGTAAATCCTTTTTCTACCAGTGTAGCATATAAAAATTGCCTAGTATATCTTTAAATGACTTGAGAGCTGTCTGTGGATTTGAACTCCTGTCTCTTCTTCCAAAGCAACCTGTGCCATGCAGTCACTGCCTGGTGTGTAATCCAGCCTTGCCTGTTAGATGTAAACACTTATTTAGACCTTATCATGCTTATGGGCTTTCCTTACAGTGCTGAAAATGACAAACATACCATACTTGGTGTGTATCAGAGCAGGATCGTGTTAAAATCCAAAAGCATTTCCTAGTGGTGTTGAGAAAGCTGTAGGTTTGTTTAGATCTCTGGAGCTTTTACAGGGGAGTCGACAGAAGCTTTATAATGAGTCTACAAGCCCTTTTGTCACCTGGCATAATTTGAAGATTTAACAAAACAGATTGGAAGAAGTTTCCATAGACCAGCTGAAATTTATTTAAATGTAATCAGGATGTTTGAATCTGTCCTACTACCACCCATGTGCTTGGTTTACTGAATTCAAACGGGTTCTTCCTTGAGGAGTCTTGTGCACAAATGCTGATGTTAGTTCCTGAGGGTGTGTAAATCCCAGGGGTTCTGGGGTAAGGAGGTGGGTACTTGTCCTCATCCTCATTGCAGGCTTGTGACCCACTGACACTGTTAGTGAGCACAGTGTGAAGTACCCAGGGACAGGTTACACCAAGAGTCAATTGAGAGGGCTGGCTGGAGGGAAATAATGAGCTGTGGCTGCTGAGATGATGTTTAGCCAAATAACACAGGAGGCTCCTCACTGTAATGCCATAAGAGCATCCAAATCCAGACCAAATCCATAGCCAAGAACTTGGCCAACAAGACTAATTCTGTGAGCATTTGTAACAGTTCTCCTGAAATGAAAACTGATGACGGTTCAGCACATCCCAGATTGAGCCTAAATTACTTGAGAGTAATAAAAGGTGCTAATTTGGCACTATCGTGGTATGAGAGAAAACCAAAATAGTGAATGCTCTGCTTCACCTCCATGCCCCTACACAGTATATATCACATTTTTGATATTGTCCATCATATGTTGCCAAGAATGACTCATCTGTTTCAAAGGAAAGCATCCAGATGTAACTAGAGAAATTTAATTATGGATTCTGTGTGTTTGTTCAAAAATATTTTTTTTTCTCTAAGGGAAAAAAGATGTTGAACAAATAATACTATATTTAGAAGAGAACTAACTTACTAAAATTATAGCTGTACCAACGGATAAATAAACATAAACTAGTAGCATGAACCATTAATGAAAGATAAATCGTATGAAGGAAAATGACATATGTTTACAGTTTTGGCAGGATTTAAAACAGGGCATGTCTCCTTATATACAGCAACTGTTTTAACAGCTGCTTTTTTTTTTTTTCTCCCCCCTCCTCCCTTCCCCTAAATTATTTCAGGTTTTTGAGTCATGATGCAAGAATCTGGGACTGAGACAAAAAGTAACGGTTCAGCCATTCAGAATGGAGCGAGCGGTGGCAACCATTTACTAGAGTGCAGCCTGCGGGAAGTGAGATCAAACGGCGAGACACCTTCCGTTGAAATTGGGGCTGCAGATTTAGCACATCTCCAGCAACAGCAGGTACTGTAAGATGCATTACGAGTTTCCTACCTACAGGAAAAGCATGAAGCATTTTAAAACACACCCTCCCCCCACCCCAAACCCTTTGTACTTGCCAGGTAGAGGATGCTTTTAGGACTCGCCTGCGACATTCTGTGCGTTTTTGCCCGTAGGGGATTGCAGTTGTTGGTGTAAAGGGAAACCTTGGGCTTCTCTTCTGGGGCTCCTTTTTAATCATTCCCATGAAACACCCAAAGATCAGGGCTTGCTTCCGTTGCCTGAATGTGTTGAGTCTGGTGGCGGCGATTGGGCGAACTGCTGTATACAAATAACTGGTTTCCAAAATGTGTCACTGGGTGGAAAATACACTAACTGTAAGTTTTGTTTTTGCAACAAATTTTAATATAACCTAGCAACCTCTATCAACAGAATGTTTTCTATTAGTGAGGAAGGCTGCAGAGGTATCTGCTGCGCAAAACGTCAGAATAAATAAATAAATACATCCATGTCATTTTTCCTCAACTCAGAAGAATCAGAACCAAATTGTGCGTTTTGCCTTGGCATTCTAATTAGTGTGTTTTCTGGGGAGTGACCAAATTCAGCAGTGTAAATTACCCACGTAATACGTTTTGGCTTTTTCTTTTCCCTGATAAAATTCTGAAGCCCTCTGAGGAAATTTTACACCAAAGTGCTGGGCATGTATCATTAATGTGTTTGGGAACAAAGGCTGCAGCAGAGCCATGGTGAATACACTCACGCCTAACCCTCACTTTCTCTAATGCAATAAGGATTCTTAAAACCTTTAAAATAAGCGATTGGCAGCTGGTTAAGACTCCCCTAAGTGTACAGTGATCTTTTTAGCAGGTTGTTGTGGAGAAGAAAAAAAAGCTGTGCTCAAAAACAAAGCAAAGCGAAGGCTTGAGGAGGAGCGGGGGCACCCGTTTGCCAACCTAAGACAGAAAGCTGCCATAATTAAACAAGTCAGAAAAATGGATGATACTAAATGCACAGACTTTGGTTGTTTCAATCATTTCGTCCTACAGGTTTTTACTTGAAGTGAGAATACCATCAGTGAGAAAATCACAGCCATGCTGAATTCATTACTGCAGTAGTCACACAAAACCACGGATAAAATTTCAATAACTGCAGGCCACAGTTGAGTAAACAGTTGCACTGAAACTTAATTCCTGTTGACTTTTCCCTCATTCTTTGCCAGGGGCACATTCTGATTCGTAGTGCAAAGACAACAGGGGTTACAGCTTTGATTAATATAGGACAGTAGAAGAGGAGTGGAGCAGTAAAATATGTTCAACACAAAGGTCTTGTCTTAAAAAAGGTTTTGTATGAAAATGAGTTAATTACACTGTGTTTTCCATAGGAGCACTATGGAATTTTCCAGTGAGGCTTTGTGCAGAGGGAAACAGGGAGAGGGCATCGTGCACACATGTGCACACTGTGGACCAGAATGGCTCAGATCTCTGCTCCTCTACCACTAACTAACCGTGTGCCAGGGCTTCTCCACAGCTATCCCAAGAGCACAGGGTATCTCAGATAATGTTGTCACCTGGCATGTAATGGCTGGTGTCATTCAGCTGCCCATTTGGTCAATTAAGGAGTGGCACCCTTTCCTTCCCAGTCCTCCAGCCCTCCCCAAACAGTACCCGGCACAGACCCGGGTGCTCAGGGCTGGGAACAGGATTGCCAGGCTCAGGATTGCTTTCACACAGCTCTGATTTTAGCTTGGAGTTTATTTATCCTCTGCCAGTACAGTGAATGTGGTTGGGGATCTTGCTTTTCTCTCAAGTTCTTCAAAGACCTTTATGTTCTGTGTTTGAATTCTGCTGTTAATTGGTTTTGATGACTAACTTCTCCATGGAGTTTCTCTTTTATAAAGCAAGTTGATTGCAAAGTTTAAAACAGTTATTAAATAAAAAAACAACCACCAAACCCAATCCTGATAACAATAAGAGGGTAATGTGAGCTAGCATAAAAATATCAATCTTGGTGTTTGGAAAACATTTTTAAACGCTGAAAAGAAGAAAACCCCGTTGTTTTCAGACAGCTAATGCAAGCATTTACAGATACACACACAACATGGAGCATAATGTTTAGATGTTTCTCTGTATACAACATATGCTCTCAGGTCACTTAACAGAATGCGTTCTACAAAACACTCCTTCAATACAAATGAATGAGTTCTGAATTAAACAGCTATTTCTTAAGAGCATTTCATTCAAATCTTTTCATTTTGCCACCTGGCACTTGTTTTGTCTGGAAAAAAAAAATCAGTGGTGGGTAGTTTGAGCTGTGCTGCTGTGGTTGGTTGTGTTCCCATGATGAGTATGGTAGAACAGTGAAACCTGCATGTACCATGGCTTGTGAAAGCATCTGTGCTGAATTTAGGGTCACATTTTTGGTGACATTTATGAATTTATTAGGACTAATAGCTTTGTTAGTATGAGAGAGGAAAACAGAAATACTTCAGGGGTTTTTTAGGAAGTTTTAATGGGTTTGCAAACTTGTAAATATTTTACCATGGAAAAATATGGAGCACCACAGATGTTCATATGTTTGCAGGAAAAGTATGGTGTGATCACTCTTGCTGTGAGTACAGGGAGGATTTGTAGGACAAGTTTTATGCTTCCCATGTCATGTTAGGGTGATTCTGCCGTGCAAGGAGACAGAGAGTGATGTGATGCTCAATTATTTTAGCATTAGCAATCTCATAAAATGTACTGTTAAGCTGGGAGTAGCAAATGTGGGCATGAGTTCTGCTACTTATAATAAAACCAAGTAACTCCAACTGATGTTTAGACTGGTAAAGTAAGAAAGGCAAAGCAATACAGGTGACTCTTCAGGGACGATATGTCTGTGGAAGAGTTGGGTATAAGTGGAAATGCATATAGAAGTCACCCTCAGAACCAAAGTAAAAGGGAAGGAGAACCTTTTCTCACGGTATTTTAGCACCTGCTGGGGGTGGCAGGGGTGGCCTTCCCGCTGCTGCTGACTCCACAGGTGCCAGAGGTGAGCATCTCATGGCAGTGACTGTCAGGATGAGGTGGAGTAGGCAGGGGTTTGGTGACCTGCTTATAAAGTCTGCCATAGGCGTGAAGGTTACCTGGATCACTGTACTTCCTAGAGAGGTGAAGCTGGGGTTTGGTGGGGGTCAGGTAGTGGGGCTCAGGAGCTTTGTCCCAGAGGAGGCAGAACCAAGCAACAGAACAGAAAACCTCAGAACAAGGTACCAGGCAGAGTCTGGCAACATCTGTTGGCTCTGAGGTATCATGAAAAACATCTGGGAGGTGCAGAATGGGTGTTGGAGTGACCCACAAGCTGAAGGTTGGGCTGGG
This sequence comes from Nicator chloris, assembly GCA_013400495.1. Lineage (NCBI taxonomy): Eukaryota > Metazoa > Chordata > Aves > Passeriformes > Pycnonotidae > Nicator > Nicator chloris. Next base: position 3,099 of record WAAE01003771.1, on the reverse strand, counting down.
TGAGGGTAGTTTGGACAGAAGGGATGTAATGATGGGGTGACTACCAAGCAGTAATAAATAAAGACTCGTAGGGACAAACTGCCTTTTAATGTTCATGATCACAGCTGTCGTTGCTTCAGTGGTTTCTGACGTCTACTCAAATAGCAGGTTTGATGCCTCAGTCCCAGACAGTTTTTTTTTTAAGCTTATAAAATAAATATTATTTATTGCATTTTATTTTATCCTCAGGACTATTCATTAAAGTATTCTTCACATTATTAGCAGTGAAACAAGACTGTGAATTGAACAAAGAGAATGATTACAAAGTTGAATCCTGATGTATAGCAGCAAGACACCAAATGCTGTGTTGCATAGTGGCAGAAATACAAACCTCTCCACATCAATAGCCAGATCCACTTTGATACCATAACTTCAAGTACTGCCCCACGAGTATAAAACTCAGTGTCTTTGTCTAATCCAGAATGCTTTTGAACTTTGAGGAGGTATGACTTTAATAGTAATTTGTTGACAGATTAGCTGCAGAGATTGCAAAGGGTTTATTTTGCAGAACTGGCAGGCTCCTATCAGTGTTCTCTTAAGGAAAAAAACACACACTGCTGTTTTGCAATTGCTTGCATTTATTGACAACCTGTGCTGAGCAGGCAGAATCGGAATGTTTGGATAATGTAAACCTATAGCTTGTCTGATGGAGTGTAGTGTACTTTTCGGTAGTGCATAGATTGCTTGATAAAAAGGGTTACAAGGTGGCTGTGTTTATGACAAACTGGAATAGAAATACAAATGCAACTGGTATGTGGAGAAAGAAGGAGGAGGTTTATGTAAAGAATTGTGGGGAAGTTTCTTTTCTTCACTTCGTCTTTGAGCTGAACTATACTGTAATTATGAAGTGTCACTTCAAGCTTTCTGAAGAATTTAGATAAATACTAGTTTTGCCATGTGTCCACCAAGTAAGGAAAGAAGGGGGTTTTCCTTGAAAAAAAACCTGATGGCGTTATATCCTGTTTTGTAATTTTATTCCAGTAAACGTCTGCAAGTGAAAAATACAATTTTGTTCATGTATAAAAGAAGGTTTGATAGACAAAAGAAATTTGGACTAGATTCTGGTCTGTGCCCAAGTCAGTGCGCGTAGTTGGGCTGTTCATGGTGTCTGTGTGAAGATGCCGTAGTTGGACCCTTTGGCAGTAGTTGTTTCATGAAGTGTTGAGATGTGAAGTGTTAGATTGAGGGAGTCAAACTCCAGAGGGAATATGTGGGTTCTTCAGATTTTGTTCATGTTCAAAGACAAGGAAAATGTACAAGAAAATGGGGGATTTGGTGTATTGTTGAGAGGCTGCTTTAATTGGGCAGATCAAAAAAATAAAGTGACTGGAAAGAAATCTGAATATATTGCCGTGTAAATGAAAGAAATGCCTTCTTTTTTTTTTTTCTTTTTATTGGTGAGTTTCATGTTGTTTTGCAAACCCATGAGGAGAGGTTACAAACCGCATCAGGAGTTTTACGGTCCCATTGATCATGATGTGGACTTATCTCTGTAGAGCAAAACTGCTAAATTAGATCCAAGATAAAGTCTTTGTTTCATATTGACATAACTGGGTTAGACCAAAATTGTTTGTTAGACTTTAAGGGAGCGTCTGTGTTGAGTCATTTTGTCCGGAGAGACATAAAGCCTAATTATTAAACTGCTGTTGCTATTGAAGGAGCCATTTGAAAATATAGATTAAACTCCATGCAGGCTATTGGATTGTGTCTGATTTTGTATTGTAGTACCCTCATAACTGAAGATTACAACTTGGTGAAAAGATGACTGCATTTGTAGAGCTTCTGCTGTTTCATCAGACGTTGTGAGAAACAACTTTATGCTCCCAGTAACTTTGTGTTTTTTATCATTCAGACTTTTCCCCCAAGTTCTGCCATCTCCCAGCATTGAACGGAAGGTGACATGATGTCTTTTTAGTCATTCAAATCTAATAACTTTTAATCTGAAGGTTAAGTAGTGAGATATAAACTAAGAGACGATAATATCAATTTTATGTTCACTGAAGGGCACAATATACCTCTTTCTAGTAGAGGGAAAATTGTGCGTAAAATGTCTTTTGCTTTTCAATGGAAAAGCTGTGGCTCTGAGAGCTTAGGAATGAAGCAGCGCTGGAAAAATTAAATAAGTTTTAACATAGGCTGGCTACCTTGCCTGGGTTTTAGAATCAATGATTTTTTTCCTTAATAATTCAATTTTTAGATCAGTTGTCAATGAACCATGCTGAGAACATTCATGCAGCATTCTCTATCCTCACTATTGCTAATGTCTTTGTTACAACTATTTATTGACACCAACAAGCCCTAAATTTTCTCTAACTGTTGAAGGGTAAGGGGAAACTACTACTTAGTTACACTTACTGAGATTATTGTTTTCTCTTTGTCTTGGTTTTGTTTTATTTTGCTTCTGAGGTCTTTGATAAATAACTGCATAAACCTGAGTCCTCAGAGCACCTTGACATTGGCACCCAGAGCTCTGCTGTTGTGTGTGCTGGTACAAGCATGGACATGCAGAAGCTGGGTCATTAGACATGTAATCACCTGGGTTACGTGCACATCCAAATCCAGAAGTCCTCTGTAGGCTGTCCATGTCTATTTCTGTATTTATTTATTGTTTTACAATAGCTGCTTTTACTTCACCTGGTAAATTAGGATCAGGCAGTAATCGTTTAGGTTTCTGTGGGCTCTTTGAAGGGATGGAGCTTCTGAAATATGTTTGCTGGGTTGATTTTTAGCCTTGCATCTCTCTGAAAATTCAGCAGTGGTGTGTTTGTTCCCAGCTGTTTTCGTAGGTGTGCACTCTCCCCTTATATTTGCTTATGCTTACTCATAAGCAATAAAGTTCCACATTCAGGAGTGCTGTTTAGGGAAAGTCTGCAAAGGAATGCTTTAAACCTGTTAGCCAGCACGTGTATACACTGCAAAAGGCTTCCAGCAAGCATCAGATACGAATTAAAGGTCTATTTCAAGTGATTGATGTTATTCAGATTATTAAAGACTGTTCCTCCTCCAGTGATCCTCATACGTTAAGGGTTGTTTTATAAGTAGTGCAACCACTTACTTGTA